>CAJUYI010000164.1:187346-250247 GCA_910591695.1 Galerucella pusilla
AAAAAATTATTTGATTTAAGACCGAAGACTCACGGATATAATACAAGAACATTGAATGTTAGTTACCCAATACATAGACTGACGCTTACCGAAAAGTGCCCTCATTATATGTGTCTAATGCTTTTTAATTCTCTCCCTGATAAAATAAAAGAAATTGGTTCACAAAAAATGTTTAAGAACAAGATTAGAAAAATGTTGATAAATTTGGAACCTTATACGTTGCAAGATTTTATTAGTGTTTAATGTATACGGTACTTTTTTGTTTTTGGTTAATTAAGTATTGAGTTTTTTGTTTGTATGACGTCATTTCACTTTATGTTTACTTGTAATCATGATCTGAAATAAAAAAGTTTATTATTATTATTATTATTATGGACTTGACTCGGACTGCTGCTTATTTACTGCCTTTGTGACACAATACTCTTGAAAAAATAAAGCTCACAGTGTTGTCAGTTGTTTGACGATAAAAAGGATCATTAAATCAATACAAACCAACCAAATTCCAAATCTAAAATCTATCCAAATAATTGGTCATCCTTGGGTCGACTGTCATGTTTCCTTGAGAAGAATAATTAATACTGAAAATCCGTTAAAGCAACCGAAAGAAATTGGTGAAAACTTGGCTTATTAAATGAAAAAAACAAGAAAAACAAGGGGAAAGCAGTCGACATCAATTAATTAAAAGGTTATGATAAAAATCTGATGTGCGTTCCCAAGTTTTCCGAGAACTGATTCCATTTCAAATGGTTCCAGAAATTATTTTTGTTTCGTGAAAAAAATATTTGGACCAACAAATCAGTAGGGGGAAAATACAATAATCTAATTTGGAGAGAAATGCTGTTATAAATGTACTGTACTGAAACTCAGAAAACCACTTGAAAAACTATCTATCTCTGAGATTAGAAAATAGTTAAAACATATTTGAGAACTGATGTTTCCTGTCTTCATTACTGAAAAAAACAGGGAAAACTCTATAAGTAATTCAAAGGAATGCCATTTGTGTCTAGTTAACTATTTATATTCCAAACAAGCGAAACTGATTTTTTACGTCTTCGGGAATATCCACGTTAATGTTGTAATGTTGTCGGTGTTTAATACTTAAATAGTGAATCGACTTTATGCTAGATCCTGCTAGACGTATACCTCTTCCACCTTCATCAATAATTATTGGTCCTACTTATCAACTACTAGAAATTTAATTCTGGTTGACTTTTATGTCAAATTAAACATTACAAGCAAAATAATTTATTTTATGTAGTTATTGTGTATTATCTGAGATATTAATTTGTCAATTTTTGTTAAGCGAATGATTATTTCAGATACACTGATTCACGTGAAAAATCCAATTGAAGAGCAGGGAAAACTGAATCTTCTATACAATAATTAATCGCGTCTATGTTCCTATCCTACCAAGCAATGCCTCTTTAACAAATCTGTAGTAGTAGTAGTTTTAGGTCATCTGCATATAAAAAAATCTATACTGATGACTTCAGAAATATCATTTAACAAAATATTAAGCAACAGGGGTCCCAAGATGGAGCCTTGTAGTACTCCTGACGAGGTCCTGAACGAACTGCATTCGATTTGGAAGGTTTGAATGGAAGAGTACTATTAGCGAATCAGATAAACCAAATGGTTTCAGTTTACTAGAAAGAATACCATGATCAAGACTACCTATTGAGAGCTTTTAATAATCCGTGCAGATTACATCCGTTTGGAGTCAAGTATCATAGAATCTGCTGTTTGTATGTATGAACAAATTGGTAGTAGTTGTCGAACGGCCATGAACCCGTGCTGATGATTTTTCAAACTCTGTGTAGAATGGTAACTGAATGAAAATATTAAGATGCTATTTTCATTTCAGCTAGGACAATATCAATAATGAATTAAAATGTTAGTCTTGCAACAACCACATCAAATATTATATCAAGAGTCCGTAAAGGAGAATCATTGGTAGAAAGACCAATCGACCCGGATCAATATGCATACAGACCAGGAGTATCCAGAGAGACAGCACTCCATCACCAAGTTTAAGGAATAGAGTACGCTCTCGAAAATAAGGGAGTATTATTAGCAGCCTTCCTTGGCATAGAGGGTGCCTTTGATAACACCTCTCACAAAGTAATCACTAGGGCAATTCGTCAAAAGCAAATTGGCGGAACAAGCTGCAGATGGATAGACTTTATGCTGAGAGACCAAATGATCTTTTCAACCTTGATGAGTGAAACATTATCAGCCCGGGTTTCAAGGGGGTGTCCTCAAGGAGGAGTCCTGTCTCCTCTAACATGGAACCTTGTAATGGACGGACTGATAAAGAGTCTCAAAAAGATACACCATACTATCTTAGGATATGCGGACAATCTGGTCATCATATCACAAGGCAGATTCAATACTACGGTCAGAGAGCGCATGCAACAGGCTCTGAACATAGTAACAAAATAGACGGAAGAGGTGAGTTTAACTATAAGCTCCACCAAATCAAACATAGTACCCAAAACCAAAAGAAGGGACCTGGTGGAATTGGATTCACTATTCCTTCAAGGTACGGAGATTCCAATGGTTATGGATGTTAAATATCTCGGGGTAATTATTGACTCGAGATTAACATGGACCAAACAAATGGAAAAAGTAGCAACAAGATCGAAAACCACATTAATGATGGCAAGACGAACTTGTGGGAAAACAAGTGGGTTGAGTCCGCTAATAATACACTGGATATACAGTGTAGTGGTTCAACACATAATAACATATGCGTCTTTGGTCTGGTTGACAAAGACGACACAAAAGAACGCAGTGATGAGACTAGGCAAGGTGCAGAGACTTGCTTGTCTCAGTATTGCAGGGTGCATGGGCAGCACGCCAACGGCAGCACTAGAAGCCTTATTTGGCCTCCCTCCATTACACCTCGTGATAATGGGGGGAGCAAAGATGGGGCTATTTAGGCAGCAAAATAACCTGAGCAACAAAATAGTTAGATCAGGACACATATCCATTGAGGACATCATAAGTGGAGTCATTTTAGATATGATAACAGACTATATGGCCACTAAACTTCTCCCCAGTCCCAATTATGAGGTAGAAATACCTCACAGAAAGGACTGGTAAGACCCAAGCAAACTAAAGCTTCCCCGAGGAGAGACCTGGTACTCAGACGCGTCACAGACTGGGGAAGGAACAGGAGCAGGTGTGTATAGTGAAATGAGAAACACAAGATGCCACTTTTCACTAGGACAACATACTTCTGTATTTCAAGCAGAAATGTATGCTATCCTAGAATTTGTCAGAATTAACAAATATGGGACTGACACTCATAGGATAAACATACTAACTGACAGCCAGGCAGCCCTTGCAGCTTTGAACAGCAGCAAAGTAACATCCAGACTGGTAGAAGAATGCCAGAAAGAACTGAATGAACTAGCAGACCACATCAAAGTAAGATTTGTGTGGGTGCCGGGACATAACGGTATTTCTGGAAATGAACAAGCTGATAAACTTGCGAGAGAAGGTTCAGCAACAGCATATGCTGGACCAGAACCAGCTTTTGGGACCACAAAGAAGGTAGTCCAAGGGCAAATACAAAAATGGGTACAGAGCCAACATAAACTGTAGTGGAGGAACACTCCAAAGCAGGTACACAGTAAAACCTTCATAGGTGACACATGTGTAAAACGGGCCGAAGAACTACTGAATATCAGTAGGAATAAGCTAAGAATTATTACAGGTTATATAACGGGTCATACCCCGGTAAAAGATCACCTGCATAAAATTGGGTTATATAACGGGGACCTCAGCTGCAGACTTTGTGGCATGGAGACCGAGACCGTAACACATATCTTATCTGACTGTGAGGCACTGGACTCGAGGAGATAAACAATCTTCGGAGAAGCCAATGTGCGACCCGATGTATATGGCACACATCCAATGGACCTATATCGTCTACTCGAAGGTACGGGAATAACTGGATGGGTGGAATAAATGTGGAAGTAGAGTACAATAAGCCAACAGGCTGCAGTGCTCCCGGTATCAGAACGGCTCCCAAACACACAAAAAAAAGTATCCGTTCGTTGAATTACCCTGAACACGTCAGAAAAGGGAATAATATTACTTTCATAGAATATATTTTGTTTTTGTCCCAAAAAGATGCCAAAAAGTTACATTCCAGCAATTTGCAATAGTATTGAAGGGTCAGTACAATTAAAGAGAATGTATATTTTGACGTCCAAAATAATATACCAAAATTTACAAAGAATCGGTGGCCTAAATCCATAAGAAGTGTGGGATGTTCTTTTTTGCTTTTTATAACGTAATTTATATTATATAAGTGACAATTCGTGTCATAGCTTTGAGGTGTCGTAGCGCTGAGGTGGTCAGAAGGAGCAGGCAGCCGACGGTAAAGAAAAAAGTATTTTCAATTTGAAAAGGGATAAGTGATTTTTTGGGAAGTTAGCTTGAAGGGATTTTAGATAAGAGAGTTTTTTAGCGAAATGATGCTTCAAATATAACGTAGGTAGTATTGCAGCCGTTAAAACTGAAAAAGGCAAACAATGAAAAAAAATTATGGTAGATGGTTCAATATGAAAAGTTTAGTAACAGATTTTAGCCGAGGAAGAGTTTATAATGTTTATGGTTCCAGTGTTTTATATTTGCTGCTATTTACCTAGGATTTTGAGGTCTCAAGGAAACATAAATATGATTTTGTATCATTCAATAAACGAAATTCAACAAACTCGAATAGTGGAACAAATATAATAAATCAGAACGATAGTGCTTTGGTGTTAAATTATAAATAATCCTGTAATTCTCAAAGTCATAATATAGTTGTAAGATCTGCATGGATTTGGTGCAAATGTAAACATACTGTTACTCCTATTACCGACATTAATTAAATTTCCGCCAAGCTGAATGTTGCAGAAGTACTTCATTTATAGGGTAAATATAGTTAGTCCCGGTAATTATCCTCGAATATCTTTATAGAGAAGATTGAAGCGAGAGCTCTAATACGAAACCTGTTGATATACAGTGCTCACCGAAAATTGAAGGATACACTGGATAACAGTGAATGCTCTTATTAAAAATTGACCAGTCACGTTGATAATAACGTTGGAGAAACTTGTGAAAATGGCAAATAATGTGACCAAAAAAAAAATCCTGGAAATTATTTACAGGTTTCCAATATGGTCAACCACCATCCAAAACATTTATTATTTTCATTTTGTACAGAAGTACACTTAGTACCTACTTCATAGATTCATTTGATTTATTCAACATTCTTTGCCGTATCTAAGGGCCGTGAAAGACGAGTGTCTTGTGCGGCCAATTATTCACACTGGACTGATGCGTGCACACTGAACGTTGTCGGTCAGTAGACCAATCCAACTGGTTGTAAATTGCATTAGACTCCGTTTTAACCCACTAGAGTTCAGAAGTTGCAGTCGTAGGCGCGAAGAAGCTGCACATAACAATTTCTGAACATCAATATCGGTCAAATACTGAGGCAGGGTTCTTCGTATGTGAAACGGAGTCATTGGGCGTAATAATAATAATAATAATAATAATAATAATAATAACTTTATTGCTTATAGAAAACAATGTTTACAGCAAGGTTAGTGATAATATACAACAAATTTTTTTTTCAAGTTCACAAGACAGTTTGTAATAAAAAATAGAAACAAAATAATTTAAAAAAATAAATACAATATTCATCGAGTATAAATGACCTCAATTTGAGAATATTTCAAAGGTAGCAGCATATAGTTTTTCCCTCAGTTAGGTTTATATTTTATAGAGCATTTACTAATGTTTCCAAATTTTGCAGACTGGATATGTTTTGTTTCATAACTGTATATATCGAACACTCAAACAAAATATGAAAAATAGTCTCTTTCTCGTCCAGGTTACAAACAGTACATGTTAACGTAGGATCTATACTATAGGTTAGGTTAATGTGAAATTCATTTTAAATTGATTAACCGTACGGAGCTGAGCCAAAGTACCAGTGATCTAAATTGGAGACTTCAACAGTAAATAATTGCTTGGTTCACGTGTTGTGGTGAAAGCATTATATAGAGCCATGAAAGGGTACGCTGACGATGTAGCAATATCGGATTGATGCAGGAAGGTATAATATTTGGAAAACAGTAGTTTTTTGTGCTGTTAGATGACCATAAGTTAATTGATTTCATAACTGCAGTGATTCAACGTCAACAAAAAATTGTTTGCTTTGGGATGCCCAATTATACTTTGTGGTAGCGGAATTCATAATACGTAGCTGTTGCTCGAAACAAAGTCTGGGATAGCGAAATATTTCCATTTGAAGAATCTTTAGTAACCAATTTATTGTCATTTCAAAAACATTGTACGACAACTCAACTCTTCCTGTTTCTATCCGAATAACAGAGTCCGGAGTATGAACCGCTACTAAAAGGATTCGTTTTAGGAAATGTATTTGCACCCTTTCTAGTGCATCCAAATAACGAGGACTCCAAACAGAGATACTGTTAAACATAACGCTTAACGCTAGAGATTCAAATAGTTCGATTCTAGGATACCACATGTCAACTTTTGCTACACACATCACAGGAATGGGGGCGCCAACGGCTTGTTTACCTTTTTTTACAGTTGCAGTTGGCATTCCACTGAATAAGCCAGAGGAAAAAAACGTTACACCTGAATATGTATATGTATTACCCAATTCTATGATCTTGTTCTTAAAATAAAATTTGTAGTTCGGTTTTTGGAATCCACCTTTAGAAAACCTAACAATTTTGGTTTTCTTAAGATTAACAGTTAAACGATTGGTGTCAGTATATTTTTCCAAAATTTTCAGTTTCCTTGCAACATCAATTTAAGAATGAGCCAGGATAACGGGATCATTAGCATACAGGAGTGTTAGAACATCATTTTTATCCATTTTGGCGTTAACGTTGCTTTTTTTGCTGTCCAGGTATTTGGTGTTTGTTTGATAAAAACTATTGCGATGCCAATTGTAGCTTCTGGTCCGATAGAAACACGTGCGGCTCCCTACCTTGCAAGAGAGTCTGCCTCCTCGTTTCCTTCCATGCCAGAATGGCCAGGGATCCAGGCAATGCTTTATCGAGTTCTCTTATTAAGGAGAGTCTTTTTTGGCAGTCTTAAACCAATTTTGACATTACACGGTGAGAGCTAAGTGCTTTTAAAGCCGCTTGGCTGTCCTCCAGTCTCTCCATACATGAACCAATGGCGTAAACTTCCGCCTGAAATACGGTTGCATTTTCATGTCTTTGTGAACCATATATATGATATCAACACCTTGGAGCGTCTTTCCATCGTCTTAACAATATACAATTGGACTACACTGGTGTCTGTGAAAGCGTGTGCACCTTGTGTGCTCGCTGCGTTGCCGTTGCGTACCTGTTGCGTGTACACAGCTTTCTCTTCACACAGGGCGTTACATCGCCACATCGTGTTTGCGTGCCTGTCATGGCCCTGATGAATTGAAGTGGTGAGGATCTTTGTAAATAAATAGCTGTAGACTGGGCAGATTCTGCTTCTTTGGGAATAGCTTCTATTACTCCATTTAAACCCACGAAATAACTTATCGAGAATGCCAAAGTCGTTTTTAAAAAGATTTATTTTCACAAATTATTAAATTCTACAAATGATTTTTTTATTAAACTATGGTCTTAACTGTATGAGAAACAAAAAGAATCTGACGAGATTGTTAATTACTGAAAACAAGTGTTCATAGATGAGGAAATATAATATAATATAATATGCTGTAGTAGCAGTCAGCACTTTTCTTAGATTACACCAGTGAAGGCGTGAGGTAATTCCTCCCCTCGAAGATTCAAATCCGCAGGGCTAACGAGGGATTTGAACAGCTGATGGTTCTAGGGTTGGGTGGTCTTCTTGAGGTTCCTTTTTGGTACATCACCTTGGAACGATGAACCTGTATGCAAGGTAGATTAGAAGAATGCTGAAAAATACATGAATAACAAAAGTCCAGATGCTTGGAGTATTGGAAATTCTCGAAAATGACAGATCTGGCTGGTTTTCTAACAGTTTCATCTTCAGATCTTGCAACTCGTCTAACGGGGTGTCTTCAATACTGAAACTTGAAATTTTGTGGGCTTCGGCTTCGTATAATTTTAATTTGGGATACAAAACTGGTTGACCTGAACTTGTCTGGTGCTCTTGGTTTCCGATAATACGGAATGGCATTTTTACTTGACAGTTGATTGGAATTTCAAATAGATAGCTCCCTTGGAGAATAACAATCTCTTTTTGAGTTTGGCAGTGAATGGAGGTGGTTATTTTTTCTGGCAGTACGGCTATCCATTGGTTGGCATTGTCTAGCTTCATGATAATGGGCCGGTTTACAGGAGTAGGTGTTTGTTGGCATATGGAAGTGTTTTTTTAAATTTAAGAGTTCCAATTCACAGGAATTTCCAAATTTCATTTCTTGAAGATCAATTTCGTCACAGAGAAACAATTTTGTTGAGATTTTACTACAATAGTCATTTGTATATGCAAATACAGTTTGTTAAAAGCCAAAAATTTATTTTCCGGAATAGTTGCTTTGAATTGATTGTTATGAAAGATCGGTACGGAATATAAGTGATAAAAATCTAATTCAAATGGAAATGTTATAGGGACGTGCAAAATATATATAATCCTGTTGTTGTTTGAATAGCTTTCTATCTATTCAATTCGTTAGGATTCCCATCAAATTCTGGGTTGCACTTTAAATATTCTGGTTTAAATTGATTCATTTCTAAATTTAAATTATTGGTTTCGTTTGTTAAAGCTGAGTTTTCAAGTTCATTTGTAATTTCTTCCATAAAATAAAATAAATTGGTTCAATTCAAAGAGTACTTACATATAAAACAAAACGACTATTAGCATCTCACTTATGTTCCTATAAAGATGACTACTAGATCTGCGATTCT
Organism: Galerucella pusilla; assembly: GCA_910591695.1. Taxonomy (NCBI): domain Eukaryota; kingdom Metazoa; phylum Arthropoda; class Insecta; order Coleoptera; family Chrysomelidae; genus Galerucella; species Galerucella pusilla. Next base: position 196,274 of record CAJUYI010000164.1, read on the forward strand.
GTCTTTTCTAAGTAGGTCTTCTTTGCGAACTCGGGCCATTTTCATCCCAAATTCCGGTTGTCTACTGGTTTTGGGATGCGCTGGTTCTGCGATAGATTTGATTTCCTGATTTTTGAGGAGCCTCTAACACAACACTTCCACACAATGACACACCCTGTATTGTAAGTTCGGTATTCAGTCAATCGTTTGAAAACGAAAAATGCACGTACGATACGCGGATTCTTGAATATCCTACTGACTGCGCCAAATAACTTATCGAGAATGCCGAAGTCGTTTTTAAAAAGATTTATGTTTACAAATTATTAAATTCTTCAAATGATTTTATTAAATTATGGTCTTAACTGTATGAGAAACAAAAAGAATCTGACAAGATTGTTAATTACTGAAAACGAGTGTTCATAGATAAGGAAATATAATATAATATAATATGCTGTAGTTGCAGTCAGCACTTTTCTTAGATTACACCAGTGAAGGCGTGAGGTAATTCACGCCTCGTAACGATACCTTGTAATCAGAAATCCCTAATAGATTCAATATTTTTTCACCTTCACAAATTTCAATTGCGAAAAATGAATTTTTTTTGCTGATGCAGTTCAAATTTTCCACATTTCTGTAGTTCAGTGTACCTATACATGGAACTTCAAAAGTCTTCATTAATAACGAACAAGTATTCCAAACTTTAATATGCCTGTAAAAATTCTCGATGTGAAATAGGAAAAAAAAGGATATAAAAGTTTTATTATTACTAGCTGAAATACGAGTAGAGATGACAGCGATGTCCCTGAGTTTCGGGCAACGATTTTATGAAAAATTTCATAAGGGATACCATTTTATTGGCTTACTTCGAACTGTCGACAGAAAAGTTATTTAATTGAAAGATTCCTGCATTTTTAATATCGCCTCCTCAAACACTCAAGTTCTGATATAAACAGATTTCGAAACAAGGGTAGCAGAAAGCAAAAGTAAAAATGAATATCACTACAATTCAGGCGAATAGTTATTTTTTGTGTATTCAAAGCGTGAAGTAATAGATTGCCGCTTGAGAAACAATGAGCGGAGCAAGGCGATCTTTTGTAAGCGGCAATTTCACTTCAAGCTCGAAAAACACACATAATTTTTTCTACAGTCGCGCGTGAATGACTAATTACTTCAACAAATGCGGAGGATTGTTACATTACGCTCTAGAGCAAATAAGGAATCTTTGTCACTCGCTTATTTTATCAAATTTGGTGGGATTAGCGAGCGAAAAAGATTCCTTGTATTGTTTTAGAGCGTAAAGTAACAATCCTCGGCATTTATTGACTTTAATATTTTTTCATTTCAATAAAGTAAGTAGTAATTTCTCGCGCGACGGTAGGGAAAGTGATTTAACCTATGCAGTATCTCATTTTCTGTGAATATACTACTGAAAAGATTTGAGGCTGAGGTGCCCAAGCTTTCTAGCCTCTAACTCGTTGCGCTTAACAAATCAATCAGACCCACCTCGCCCCGTTCCATCAGCAGTTTTCTCAGCGCATGCCAAACAATAACTGAAAGCCTTTGTTGTAAATAATTACTCCTTCCGTTCGTGGAAACTGTACGAAAATAAGTTGAGTAGCGAAGAAAATTTTGGAACGTTTCACAAGACTTAACTCTAGTTAATACTATCACCAATGAATTTTTCACGAGAAAATTATATTTTGAGGATTTGAAATTGCACATAACTCATAAAGGTTGATATATTAAAATATCAATAAAGTTAAAAAGCTTTTCATGTCAAGGAAAATACTGATATTGGTAGATAATAATTTATGCATCAAACGATGCTGTTAATCACTTTATAAAATAAGCAAACCTACCCCATAACATCACTATCAGTTTTATCTCGAAAATATATTCGTATTCATCCGATGAAAAACAGCTAAATACTCTTATCATTTGGGTATGAAAAATACTGGGTCATTATTCAACAAATTAGTTATAATGAAAAATCTAACACGTAAAACATGTTTTTTCTACGACAACCTCGATAAATGTTCATTTTATAATCGTAACCTCAATCATAAACAAGCACATTTTGTACAGAATTTCATTTTTGCATCGGCTGCTAGGCAAGTTGCTAAGCAACAAATGCGAAATGGAATATTTCGTGTTAGGCTAGATTCACTTTGAAATCACGCCGACTACGGCTTGTCAAATTATGACGTCCAACGACAAATTGATAAAATGCCAGCAAATCGCTTCTGTCAAATTTTTAGTAGATAACGAGTAATTTCATAGTTGTTTTGTATAAATATATCTTTATAGGCTTCTATTTCTGTGTACCTATTAGAAAAAGCAATAAGAAAATATTTACATATTCCTTTAATTTATATTTCAATTCTGATAGGAAAGCCCACTAGCGGCGAATTCGGAGTAATAAAATATTATCAGTTTATTTCTTTCAAAGTTTTTGCAATGTATGCATTTATTAAACGTGAACGATAAATGTTGTTATAAAAAAAGTATAGTATGCAATTCGCAACAAAATGGCCATTTTGCACTCGTATGAATTGCAGCACTGGCCTTTGGCTCGTGCTGAAAATCTCATACTCGTGCAAAATGGGCATCATTTTGTGCTCATTGCATAATATACTATTACATTTCAGATGTTAGTCTATGTTGGTGATAATCGTGGAAATGTGGTTCAATTCAGCAGCTATATTTATCTGGAAGCGAGGAAAAAATAATTTTTTGTACCACTGTCATTAAAAGTGAGATTTCTAATGCCTGTCAAACCTATTAGGAGAAGACGTTCACAAAGTAGCGTGTTAAAAGAGACATAATTATTGATATTTTTCAACCAAATAGAAGTAAACGATACATAATGATTATATTATTATAATGCATTAACATTAATAGTACAATTCGGACAACTGCTGCTCCTCTGCCATTATCCGAATGCAATATAGCAAGAGCACCAAATTTTGAAAAAAATTGGAGAAGGTGATATGCTACTTCTTCCGATCTCTTGTTTTATAAATGTTGTGACTGGATAAATTTGGTTGAATGATCTTGATATACCATTATAAACTTGTATCCCTGTGTGACTGCAAGTCTATCAAGTCGACTTGACATCTACAGTTCAATTCGGAACTGAGCATTGGTTTCACAACAATACCTTTTTTAGGCGCACTATGTTTCATTTGACATTGTTTACACAAATTTAAATACAATATTACAACTTCATAAGTGATATTTTTGTATCTAACTTGCAATTCTTTAAGCATTCGTGTTCTTCCTCCATGGCCTGTTTCAGAAAGTATTGTAAGCAACTCATCATTAGTGACATAATACTGGATATTTGTTTCTCCTTGTTTTAATGGCACAATTAACTTTTCTTCATCACTAACTCTTAAAATGTCAAAACGTTTCAAACGACTGTAAGTCCATAGGTATACTACACTTACTTTTAGCAGAAACTACTTCAGAAACGATTTTAGAGTAAGTACTTTTCTTATGAAAAATAAAAACAATTGTCTTCTCGTTTACTTCCAATTAAGGCATGTAACTTTTCAAAAAACTTATCACGATTCACTGTAGTAGCCATTGAATACAAATTATAATTCCTGATAAGAAAATTAAATTAGGTTAGGAAGCGCTGTTAAATGTTGCGTTGGACTGAAGAGGACAAAGCTAACTGAAACAAGGGGCTCGAACCGTCTAAAAACTTGTCGCGACCTGTAGTGTCCCAGATTCACCGGACCTCATTTGTGTTTGTCGACATATACCGGTGAAAGTCCGAATGTATAATAGAATTAAGAAATGTTCGGAGTTTCACTTAGGCATTTGACATTTGTCGACATCCACCGGCGAATGTTGACATTTTCTACTTTCGGTCTTTCACGGTACTATAAATATCGCTGCAGCTTGCAGACGGCATAATTCTTTCAGAAATTGCCTACTAATGAATGATAGATTGATGGATGTTACCCTCAGCTACTGTTGTAGACTTCCATCCTCCGTGATTTCTTATCTCCGTTATATTCTGAGTCTGCCAGAAAAGAAGCAGGAGACTTTCTATAACAGTGACTGTATATTCCTTTGGATCCGGTAGGTTCAAGTACTCAGCAAACAGTGACGGCATTTCCCCAAGCGTATTTATACCAACTAGGTTCGCAGTACATTTATAATTTGAGTATTTTAGAAAAAAAAGTATTTATTGCAATAGTCAATATATTTTACAGTAATGCAAAAAGAAATATTTATTTTCGTATTTGGAATTTGACCCATCATCTAGAAGAGTGAACGTCAAGTGAAGCTTTTAACTTCTCAATTTGTTTCAACGCGTAAAGCTATTCATTGCGCAATTATATATTTTTCCACTCGGGAGTGGGTATTGTTCCAGCTCCTGTAATTGAGAAGATGGAATGATATTTTCGAAACTCACTGAATATAATACCAATGCCAAATCCATTTAACTATTAAACAGTCAGTTTTTTCCATTGAATTTCGGTTGAATGAAATTACTCAAAATCCTTATACGTTGACAAATCTCCATAACCTTTATCCGGGTCGGTTGGAGGCAAACAATTTGGAAATATTGCGTTCAAATTTTATGTTCCCAGATCACGAATGCCGTCCGGCTGTTATCCCCAAACATAAATCTAGGATGCCATGTCAGACAGGCAGAAGTCGACGTTGACCAAGTGAGATAACAATCCTTGTTTCATATTTTTCTCGTTTACGTTCCAAATCCGTTCGTTTTGGAGTATCAGCGTCTTCCGGACTTTCAGTTGATCCACTTTGCAGTTTTTTTTTATAGCTGTTTGGGGTGTTCACAAAAATATTTCTTTAAAATTATGGGCACTATTTCCTCTAGCTTCATTTCAAGAAGCTGAGTTAGGGGATGCTAAAAGTCTACTTTTCAAATTACATTTTTGACATATCAGATGTCATCTTCATCAATTTGAGATGGCATAGAAGAGAGAGACAATGAATCCGGACTAGAAGTGATTTCCTCTTAAGTTTTTAATATCCATTACAATTTTTATATAACAATTTTTGGCTCTCCACAAATTATTGTTTTCAGAGCGAAACTGTCACTTAAAAAAAATTTCATTCAATAGTTTATTCGGTTCTCATGTTATTTTGTTTATCGAGGGCTGTCATTTTTAATAATATGTACTTCCATCATATGCATCCTTCATAAAATGTAGGTTGTGGAATGGAAGATGTTTTAATGCAATAAAAAAACGGTTTCATATCAAACGTATGAACCATTTATTATAAAAACCACTGTTTGCCGTTCCCCGCACATATTTTCCGTAATCTTCGATCATAAGCGAGACATAAACCTTCAAGCACACTTTCTTGTGACATACGGCACTATAACGATTCAAATCCCCGCATAGCGCGAGTTGAATACTGAATGAAAAAAAAATCCACTATTATAAGGTAGGCTAGAATCGTAAAACCAAGATTTTTTCATATAAATTTTTATCTACTCCGTCTTTTTCTTACTGAATAATAGAATTTTCACAATAACATTGAATAACATTACTTTTATATTTCCAACGTTATTTGAAACTGATTTCCGTTGATTTGAGTTTAATTTGGTGAGTAAAGTACCACTTAATATCAAATAAACTGCATATCAATTTGGACAAACCTCATAAAATAAAAGAATAAGCTGATACCATTTGCAAGTTTCACAAGGAAGCGATATTAAACCACTACTTCCCACCAGGGGCCCAATTCTCGAGTCTGTAGGAGTTTTTTCCTATAGGAAGATGATCCCATGCTATCAGTTCCCATAGGAAAACAAAATTTCTCAGATACGTATTCTTGAACCAAGTGGAATTGTTTTTCCTACAGAATTGAAAGAGTACTTCGTTGATCATGAGATTAAACGTACAGAACAATAAAATATGAGTAATTCATGTTGCCAATAATCATTTGAAAGAACTCCGTTATCTGACATTAGTTGCCAATTTGAATTTGAACTTTGAGTAGAGAATTAAAAAATGGATAAAAGTATTTTGAAAAAAGGGCAAAGAGGTGGCAAGAGCAAAAAAAGGTATTCATTGAGTTGATGGAGGCGGCTGAAGACCTCCGAAAGGGTAAATTTCATCCACTTTTCACCTACAAAGATTATCAGCGTCATTGGAAAGAAATAGAAGAGAAGTTGAATGCAATACCCGGGGCAAAGAAAGACTGGATTCACTGGCGAAGGGTAGGTGACAATGATAAAACGTTTTGTTTTAGTTTATTAGTCTTGATTTTCGTTAGACTTGGCAAGATATGAAGAAAATCGTTAAGAAAAAAAATACTGATATAAAAAAGCATGTAAAGAGCACAGGCGGAGGGCCACCTACAAACACTGTGTTGACAAAAGATGAAGGGAATCTTTTAAAAATTTTAGATGCAACAGCAGTGGAAGGCGATGCAGAGGTTGAGGAATCCAAAGTCATTTTTGCATGTTCCTATATTTTCAATTTTTATCGAAAGCACCATTATTTTTTTCAACTCATATTATTATAGATAGGGGAAAATCAAAATTATAATGTAGAAACCAATGTGGAGATAACTGAAATAGTTGAAGCTGGAAATCATGAGGAAGCATATATTGGAGGAAATGAGGTCATGGATGTGGAAATATATGAACGAAAAAATAAGCCTATGAAAAGGAAGAATAGAAAGCCCGTTGCAACACAACGCCTAGAATATTCTATGAAGGCGAATGAAAATGTGAGCAGAATAGCTGCTGAAAAAGTTGAGATTAAAAAAAATATTATGAGAAAAAAATTGGAATACTGGAGGAGAATGTGGTTATCGGAAAGAGAATTGCAACAGCATTAGAAAACATTTCACAGTCATTACAAAACAAATAGGAATAGACAGACTCATTTTTTAAATTTTGTTAGGTAATAATTGTTTTTCATGTTTATGTTGAGTTAATGTTTGGTATTTTGTGCCCCGAGTATACAATTTTTGAAGTTCTGTGATTTTTTAATTCCATTCCAGACAAATAATAACAAAAATTGCTAAAAATAATTTTTTTTTTCGAATAATAACATTCAGGCAACATAATTTCTATAGTGCCTCTGTATATTTCTTGCCCTCATGAGCTCATCATTTTGTCTATCAAGACCATGTTCAACGAAGTGCAAAGGTTCAAATATTCCAAAATCTTCATCTCGCTCATCCTCATCTACATCCAGAATATTATTTTCGATGCAGATATTTTGCAGCACCACACAGGAATTTATAAATTTCGAACATATATTTGGTGTATAATGAAGTACTCTATGCTTCAATAGGTATCGGAATCTCATTTTCAATAACCCATTGCATCTTTCGATGGTGCATCTTGCCTTTTTTAAAGCCTTGTTGAATCGAAATTCAGGTGTATCTGGCAGATGATCTGGAAGTGGTGTCAGTAACCACGGCCTTGAGGGGTATCAAGAATCACCTATGAGGAAGAAATCTGCATGATCATCACTCAGATTCACTATAGCCTCCTGCACTCGAGATCTGCTCCAGATATAACTGTCATGACTGCTTCCTGGATATCTTGCATTCACATTAATTATTCTCATTTTGGCGTCACAAATTAATTGAACAGGATACAATAAATCATTTTTTGGAGGAGGGTAAATTGCCACATGGGTACAGTCAATGTCTCATAATGCCTGGAAAACCGAAGGAATCATAAAACTCTTGACGAATGTGTTGCAGTTCTTCAAGGGTTCGATTGAAAATTTGATGTTCATTCAGAGCGTTTGTTACTTCTTTAATGCACCGACTAGCAGATGATTGACTAACACCAATATATAAGTTCAGTCCAACTGATGTCTGGTAACTTCCACATGCGAAAAAATGCAATGCGATGAGGACCTTTGTTTGTTTGTCCAAAAATGAACTCCTTGAGGGCGGTTCCAAGAAAGGGTCCAACATTTCCAACAATTCTCTTGTAACAACTGCTTTGGATAACCGGAACACTTTTATGAATGCACTTACAGATAAATACTGAAATGGATCTCTTCTAGGGGTGAACCTTCTCCCTGGCCTCCGAGCAAGTGCTTCAGCCGCTTCCAGATTTTGCAAAGCATCCAGCTAAGCTAATTCATCTAAATTCGCCATAATCCCGGAATTCGAAACGAGTTCGTAAAAATTAACGGAGTAAAATCTGTGACAGGACTAAAATGTCATCCATGACATTCTTCAGTGATATTCCTATGGGAAACCACTGATTCCTATAGTTTTAAGCATGGGAAGCGATTCCTATAGATTGTGTTGGAATATGTTCCAATACTATTGTTAAAATGGTACATTTATGTATAGTTACTCCATCTACCGTCGAATGCTTTTTATGTTAGGGCGGTAGTGCTAGGTACCTAGATTAGTTATTGAGAAATGACAGATATGTTTTCAAGAGTTCGGTCTCCTTGGACTGTATTCTTGACTGAGGGAGTAGAGCTCTCCGAGAGAACACATATTTTGTCTTTATTCTGCTTGGTTACTCTGTCACTGCATAGACAAAGAGAAAATATCTGTTCTTTCGGGAATCTTCACTCCCTCAGTCAAGAATACAGCCCCTTATATATAGTCTCCATGATACAAACGATGATTATCTCCAAGTTTTTGTAATGGAATGTTTCCAAAGTTTCAGTTGTGTTAATAAATAGTTTATTTGAGTATAAAAACCAAGTTTTATTAATATGGTAGCAGAGCGTGGTTTCGCTGGTTATTCTGGTTGATGGTTAGTGTGGTTATTATTATTAATATAAGAAGGACTAACTTAAAAGGTTGAAACCGTTGAAACATTTGTAACAAAGAAAAGCAATTAAAAAATGGCGAAAATGGCGGATATAACTATACCGGTATTTGATGGTGAAGATTATGGAAATTGGAAACAAAGAATAGTAATGTATTTAAAGATGAAAAAATGTTATACAGTAATTACGAGAGCAAAAATTTCGTCGGACGATGGCAAATGGGATGAAGAAGATCTAAAAGCGATAAATTACATATATGGTGCAATTACAAACAGACAATTGGAATTTGTTAGTGATAAAACAAGTGCTTTTGAAATTATTAAAAAATTTGATGAACTCTATTCAAAAGAATCTAAATCTAAATCTAAATCAAATGCATTTTACACTGAGAGAACAACTTCAACAAATGGTATGGAGTATTTATGCTATAAATGTGGGAAACCAGGGCATTTCAAGAAAGATTGTCGACAAAATAGAACATACGGATCAAGACGAGGTGGATATATTCAATCCAGCAGTAATAGAGGCCAATATAACGAGCAACGTGGTGGTTATGGAAGTTACAATAATAGATCACGAGGTAGAATGGCACATCGAGGACAAAATAATACAAGAGGTAATAGAAGTTATCAGAGTGAACCCAGTATGAACAGCTTTTTAACAGAAATACATTCAAATATGGTTGAAAATGTATAAGAAAGAGATCGTAATGAAGAAACAGGTAATAATGGTAAGATAAAAATTGATTGGTTGTTAGATAGTGGTTGTACAGACCATGTAATAAATAACGATGAGTATTATTCTGAATGTATAATGTTAGATCAACCCATAAATGTTAGAGTAGGTGATGGCAAAATCTTAAAAGCCACAAAAGTCGGCAATGTGATTAGTAAATTTTCTGTTAATAATAAAATAATTCCAATAAATATGCAAAATGTTTATTATGTAAAAGATATGGATAGGAATTTAATTAGTTATGCTAGGATAACAGATAAACATAAAATAATTTCTGAAGGTAATGATTCAAAAATTTTTAATAAAGAAAGAGAGTTGATTGCAATTGCATGGAAGGAGGATCGATTGTATAAAATGACAAGTATAATAAATAAAAATGAAATATGTGTAAATGTAATGAATGAAAGTAAAGAATGTATGACAGTAAAAGAAAAGTGGCACCGTACATTAGGGCATATAAATTTTAACTACTTAAAAACTTTATGTGAAAATCAGATGTTAGATGGAATACCTGCAAATTTAGAGCCTGATTATATGAAATGCAAAATTTGTATTGAGAATAAAATGCATAATTTAAGTTTTAGAAATAATAGAAGTAAAGCCAAAGAAATTTTAGAAATCATTCACACTGACTTAAATGGTCCTCATTCAACTATTGGATTAAATGGAGAAAAATATTTTATCACTTTTATTGATGATTTTAGCAAAATAGGTAGGGTGTACACAATTAAATCAAAAGATCAAGTTTATAATTGTTTTATGGAATACGTGAATGAAGTTGAAAATTTAACGGGAAAGAAAATTAAGAAGATTAGGTGTGATAATGGTAAGGAATATTTGAATTCTAACATTCATAAATTCTTAAGTGAAAAAGGAATAGTATTAAATCCATGTCCACCCTATGTACACGAACTTAATGGAACTGCAGAAAGATATAATAGATCCATCATGGATATGTCACGATGTTTATTAGCTGAGGCAAGGGTAGATAAGAAATTTTGGCCTGAAGTAGTATGCGCAGCTGCATATATCAAAAACAGAACTTTAGCAAACACCATTGAAATGAAAACTCCATATGAAATATTTTTTGGAAATAAACCTAATGTTGAACATTTCAGATTGTATGGAAGTAGAGTTTTTGTCCGTACACCAGAACAACTAAGGAAGTCAAAATGGGATCGAAAAGCTGACTTGGGAATTTTATTAGGATACAATGAAGTTGGATATAGAGTATTAATAAACAACAGAGTTATAGTTGCTAGACATGTTGACATTATAGAGGAAGGTACGAAGTGCATTGGTCTACAAGATATTAATTTAGAAGAGGAAATCATAGATAATCAAAATATTGAAAATAATTCAAAGGAAGGTAATAGTGATGAAAATTCTTCAGATGATGATGATGATCAAATATCAGTACCTAGAAGAACTGATAGAATTCGAAAACCTCCAATAAGGTTAAATGATTATGTTCAAAGTAATTTTATTTATGTAAATTTTTGTTGCGCTGATAATCCACAATACTTTGAAGAAGCAATTAATTGTAAAGAATCTAAATTTTGGAAAGCAGCAATGGATAAGGAGATCGAAAGTTTGAATAAGAATAAGACATGGGAATTGGTGAACAAACCGAAAGACAAAGATGTGATTGAAGTTAAGTGGATATATACAAGGAAAGCAGATAATAGATATAAAGCAAGATTGGTAGTTAGAGGTTTCCAACAAAAGGAATTTATTGATGATATCTACTCCCCAGTCGCAAAAATGCAAACATTAAAATTATTATTATCGTTTTGTTGTCAAATGAATTTAATTATAGAGCAAATGGATGTGGAAACTGCATTTTTGAATGGTAAAATAATGTCAGAAATTTATGTAACACAACCTAATGGCTATGAAGATGGTTCACAGAAAGTATGTAAATTGTCAAAAGCTTTGTATGGCTTGAGAGAGAGTCCCAGAGTATGGTATAACTGTTTTCATGATTTTATGCTAGAATTAGGGTTTGAAAGAAGTGAATTTGATTATTGCCTTTACGTATTAAAAGACAAAAAGGATATAGTATACTTAATTATATTTGTCGATGATTTATTAATTTGTTGTAAAAATTCAATAAAAATTAAAGAAATTAAAAATCTGTTATCAAAGCAATTTCACATGAAAGATTTAGGTGAAGTAAGAAATTATCTTGGAATTAACATTAAATATGATTGTAAGAGAAATACCATGACTTTAGATCAAGAACAATACATTAAATCGTTAGCTACTAAGTACAATATTGAAAATTCTACATTATATAATACTCCATTAGAAGTAAATTTAAAATTAGAGCCAGCCTATGAAGTATGTACTGATATTAGATATAGAAATTTGATAGGAGCACTTTTATATATAAGTTCAGGAACTAGACCGGATATAAGTTATAGTGTAAATTATTTAAGTAGGTTCCAAAATTGTTATAACAGTACTCATTTTAAATATGCTTTAAGAGTTCTGAAATATCTGTATTTAACGAAAGATTTGAAACTAAATTATTGTAAAAATGAAAATAGAAAAATATTAGATTGTTTTGTTGACTCGGATTGGGCAGGTGATCATTTGGATCGTAAATCAACAACGGGATATGTAATTAGATTTTATGGTAACGTGATATTTTGGAAATCTAAAAAGCAAGGAAGTGTAGCTAAGGCGTCAACTTACGCAGAATATGTTGCTTTATCAGAAGCTGTAAGTGAATTACAAATTGTAAAAGATATTGTTAAAATTTTTGATATTGGAAATTATTATCCAATTGTTATATACGAAGATAATCTAGGTACATTAAATATTGCAAAGTATGGAAATTTTACTAAAAACTCAAAATATATTGAGGTACATTATCATTTTGTAAGTGAATATTATATGCAGGGTATTATAGATATTGTTAAGGTGGGTTCTGATGAAAATACTGCAGATATATTTACAAAGTCACTATGTAAGGATAAATTTGTTTATTTTAGGAAAAGTTTAAATGTAATGTAAGTATTTAATGTTATATAGCATAAATGTAAGGAGGGGTGTTAAAATGGTACATTTATGTATAGTTACTCCATCTACCGTCGAATGCTTTTTATGTTAGGGCGGTAGTGCTAGGTACCTAGATTAGTTATTGAGAAATGACAGATATGTTTTCAAGAGTTCGGTCTCCTTATATATAGTCTCCATGATACAAACGATGATTATCTCCAAGTTTTTGTAATGGAATGTTCCCAAAGTTTCAGTTGTGTTAATAAATAGTTTATTTGAGTATAAAAACCAAGTTTTATTAATAACTATTTTCGAGAATACATCATCTCAAAATTCCGATGGAAAATGACGAATTTTCCTATAGGAACAAATTCTTACAGACTCGAGAATTGGGCCACAGATGAGAGCAAAAGAATACCGAATCGAAAGTAAAACTACACCAAGAGTTTTAACAGGCTTTCATACAGCAATACGCTCAAACTGGATCAAGAGCCTCAAACTATTGAAGCATTGAGAATGTACACTTGGTGAAATGTGAGAAGACATATCCATTCACATACTTGTAGAATGCATAACACTACAAAATTTGCGTGTACACTACCTGGGAGAGTGCTGGATGGAAGAGGAAGACTCTTCACTCAAGCATGTGGATATCCTGAGAATCCTCCAAGTTATAGAATCTATATTATTTCATGAATAACTAAATTGAGTTCAAATCTGATTACAGACCAGTGTTAACTAATGGTTGTAAATCTTGAATACTTGATAGAACACAACCGAGTGAAAAACGAGCGAATGGAATGAAGTATCTAAGGCGAATGGAGTATATTCAGAAAAGACAACTGGCTGTTGGTGACATCATCCCAAGTCTTCCTGGGCCTACCCTTCATCTTTATTATTTCGAATTTTCACTTCTATTGGTACATCTGGTCTCCTCCATACGATACAGATGTCCTCATTAGCTAAGTTGTCTTTCCTCAATATAGATACTCCTAAGTAACTGTATTTTCATTTTCTCTCGTATTGTTGAGTGAAAAAACTAACTAGTGTAACTGGTTGCAACGGGCGACCACGCCGCTTTTGGTAGAAATAGAATTGGAAAAAAATAGTAGCTCTTCCACTGAATTATTTTGCAAACTACGTCTAAATGGCAACCTTTGTCTGCATGAAAGTTCAATGTATCATTAAAAATGCACCTTTTCAAATGAAGCTGGGCTGAATTTTAAAACTAATTGCACCAAACGTATAAAATATCAACTAGTTTAAGCTGTTTTTGTAGTAACTAATAACTGAAAAACTCATTACTGTGTATGTTTTCATTTCATTAAAACACAACTGGATTAACAATAGTTACTGAACGTTTCTACATCCAACATCATCTATTGTTTTTAATCGCTTTCAAAGTCCGATGCGTTGTGTAGGTGTTCCTCGCTTCCAAGCGGGGTTAAGCAGATGTAAAATTGAACCAATTCATTAACGTAAAGTATGGTAGTTTAATTCGCCCACGACGCAGCTTCAATTAATACAAAAGAAAAATATCTGAACAATTAAAATCCGCACCGCTCGTGGGAGACATCATGAACTTACTCATAATTATGTTATTCTTTGTCTACGGGTATTGAATACTCCTAACTCCAGCTGTATTCATTCAAAAGCGAGGTTGAGTTTTTTAAAGTACACTGAATCCATTTTTTCTCAATTTTACAAACAGAATTATACCCTCTGAAAAAAATTATTCATGATTTTCTGAATAATAATACCTAGCAATTTATTTTATTTTATGAATGTTCTGCATTTCATTATTTTTGTTATTTGAATGTCAATACCAAAAAATGTGACTCTTTACAAATAGTTTTCAATCACGTACGCTCTAACAACAATAATTGTTTTTTTTTCCATAAAAAGATGTGAAAAAATTTGTGAATTTTCTTTTATTATGAGAATCATGAAAAACATGAGAAGTAAGTATGCAAATGAACAAGAAAGTGATTATCCAGCAATCAACAACTTTCTTAACAATTTGCAAACAGTTTTAAGTCGATCCAAGCATTTTCGAATTATTTCTCGATATCATGAAAATTTTCACTCCAGTGATTGGGGTATATGGAAAGTACCTAAGGGAGGAAATATATAGAACACTTGAGACTACAGAAAAAAAAGTGAAAAGTCTACAGAAAACCATAAATATTGTGAAAGAACTAACTATCAAATACTATGAAAACTTGGGAATCCCATAGAAAACCATTGGGAAACCCTTGAAAATCACAAAAAAAAATTTCCTGACAAGAACCATAAAATACCAGAAAAAGCGATTCTTTTCAGACACTATAGTAGCCGGCCACAAAGTGTCTTGTATGAAAGCGCTGTTAACCTTGAGAGATTCAATTCATGTTAGTAAGGCAAAAGGAATATATTTCCTTCAATTTAAATCAATGATATTATTTTTATGGTTGAGGTATTTCATGGGTTTCTATAGATTTACATGTTCTCTAGTTTCGCGTATAGTTGGTTTTAAAATAGTATTTTCACTTTTTGTAGTTGTTTCCATTTTTTTATTATGTTTACCGTTATTTAAATGACTTTTCAGAGAATGTTCATTTGTTTTTTTGAGCTATAGTTGCTTTACTAAATTTTTTATAGTTTTCCGAAACTTGTTTATTGCAACAAGATTAGGCTTGATTAATTTCCATGAGATTATCAATTTAACGTTTCAACAATGTTTATGAAGATTCAATAATTTATGTAAAATCAAAGTACAATCAAATTGTTCCATATTTCATACATTTCATTATTTAGAACATAATGTTGGTATAAGTTTAATTGAATGGTAAATGTCAAAAAATGTCAGCGACTAAGGTTTCCAGAGATAGTTATATCGGTGGACATTTTCAATAACCTTGTAAATGAATATCGAAGAAGGTAACTTTTCAGTGAAAAAACATTCCATCAACTTGAACTTTATAAGTTTGTTGTTTACTCATGTCTCACCAAACAACTTGAAATGATGTTTAAATATTTGTCATCGTTTTATTGTTTACAATAAACAGTTGTATATAAATGATCCCTGAATGTATTTGTTTTATCAAAGTTCATTGTTACATTCTAAATACCATTGTTTTTATGTTACACTTCAATAAAAGCCGATGATATGATGACGGGGTTAGGTCAAGACAAATAACTTTCTACCTGGAGAAGGATAATAAGATCTGTTAGTTGCTACAATAGTATTTTGGTGGTACGCGTGGTATTTATATCATTTGTTTATTCAAATGAAGATAGTTCGTTCAGCAGAAGTAGCTTGTGGCACCCAAAATTGATTGGCTCATCTGATGTTTTTGTATATTCATTGTCGCAAAGAGAAATGGAATTGCCTTTTATTATCTTGAATGGATTGGTTTTTAACACAGCAATATTTTGAAAACCTCGACAGTTCCTCATAATGAAGCCATAAAACCAGATGCCTCTGCTACTTTAGTCTCAATATGTTCAATAAAATTCAAACGTGAATCTAAAATAACCCCCAGATCCTTAATAGATGAATGCTGAGATAGAACATTTCCATATATATTGTAGTCAAAATTTACCATCGTTTTTTTCTTAGAGTATGATACCTTCTTACATTTTGAAACAATCCATGCGAGTCTGTTCACGGAACACCAGTCAGATATTTTTTCCAAATCGGACTGCAATATTACACAATCAGCCACATTTGATATGGGACTGACAAAACATTAACAAATTTGGTGAAAATCCGAACTGATTCAATTTATCAATCAAGATACCATGATTCATTCTGATTATAGATGACCATCTCAAAAACTTCGGAGAAATTTGACAAAATTGAAATAGGACGGTAGTTGTTAATTTTATACCGATCATCAGATTTAAATACCGGAATAATTTAAGCTTCCTTCCATGAGTATAATCTTTAGCGGATAAGCTAATATAGAAATACAGTCTCGTACAAAAAAAGATGGAATATAATCACAACCTGATGTCATCTTGTTTTTTAATCTTTTTCCAGCCTCAATGATTTCCTCTTCAGTGATATTTTTCACGTTTACAATGTCACCATAAAAATGTGCTTCATCCAATTTTGCCTCGAATTTTGCCATACAAGAATCTGAAAAAGACTTTCAAAAAACTCAGCAAACTTATTAACTTTACTAATAGGGTTTAAATATGTTTCATTATTAAACGACATAGATCCAGGTAAACGTGAACTTTTATTCTTTGCATTTATGTATGACCAAAACTGATTAGAATCAGTAGCAATATTTGTTTAGGTACAATTAATAAGCAAGTTTGATTTGTAATTTGGTTTGTTTCCTTAATTGCTTGAATTGATCATGGAAGTATGTATTGTTTGTTTGCCTGTAATCATGAAGACACTTCTCTTCAAGTTTAATATTATAAATGATATCAGAGTTGTACCATGGTGGGAAATTACGTTTAAAAATTTTTATATACAGGCACAAAGTTATCAAGGGTTGAATACAGCTTGTCATAAAACTCACCAACCACCCGATTAACATCATTCAAATTTTATAAATAATAAAAATAGAACATTATACGAAACAAAAAGTATTAAAGCGATTGTGGAACTTCAAAGAATTTCTTCTCGACGTAGTCAGAGCTTAACAACACTTTTTCAGTCACAACTGCCGATATAGGACCTCCTTCACAAAAAGTATCGTATCTGATTCGTTAAGGTGAATACCTCGCAATTATATAAAATCATAAAACAGTGGTTTCATCACATTTCTAGAGTATAACTACCCAATCTAAAAGGCGAGATTCTATTGATTTTTTTCTTCTATTGTTAAAGGTTGGCTCAATTGTTGTCATTACCCCGGATAAAGGAGAAAACATTTGGAAGACACATAATTTCGATAAGATTTAGCTGAATGTCGAAGATTATTACTACTGCCTGCGAGAAAACCTTTTGTTAGATTTGTCATAGCGAAACCCTTCTTTTGTACAGTGCTGTACATTGAGCCACATATATATTAATCAAGCTAGCAATATTAATATTATTAAGATCGTATTTCAATACAGTGGAAGATATCGATTGGAATTGTCTTCAAATAATTAATATCCTACTTCCCTAGTAAAATCCACACTCCTACATAGGTGAGGAGTGGAAATATATAATATCTATATCGTATAAGATGAAATTGCTTGGGAAAGATTTAATGGAACAGTTTCTATAAATAGAATATCCAGCAATATAGGAAAAACAAATACATCGTCGAGCGATCGACAAATATGGCCAAAGATTGGACATGTATGAATGATGATATGAAAAGTGGATGGCCAAGATTACAAAGGAAGCACAGTAAAAGCTGCATAAAACACAGCATCAAGAAAATTAATGGAAAAACACTACAATGAATGAGGTAGAAAATTCAATTCTTCGGAAGAGGTAACTGACAGTGAGACTAAAAACGCCAAATCCTCTAAAAATATCTTCAATCCATTCTAGATAATGAAAGACAATTCCATATCTCTTTGCTACAATGAATATACAAAAACACCAGATGGGCCAATCAATTTTAGGTGCCACAAGCTACTTCTGCTAAACGAACGATCTTCATTTGAATAAACAAATGATATAAATACCACGCGCTCCACAGAAATACTTTCCCAGGTAAAAAGTTATTTGTCTTGACCTAACCCCGTCATAATATCATCGGCTTTTATTGAAGTGTGACATAAAAACAATGGTATTTAGAATGTAACAATGAGCTCTCATAAAACAAATTTATCCAGGGATCATTCATATACAACTGTTTATTGTAAACAATAAAACGATGACAAATATTTAAACATCATTTCAAGTTGTTTGGTGAGACATGAGTAAACAACAAACTCGTAAAGTTCAAGTTGATCGAATGTTTTTTCACTGGAAAGTTACCTCGATATTCATTTTCAAGGTTATTGGAAATATCTACCGATATAACTAGCCCTGGAAAACTCAGTTGTTGATATTATTTGTTGACATTTACCGTTCAATTAAACTTATACCAACATTATATTCAAAATAATAAAGTGTATGAAAGATGAAACAATTTGATTGTACTTTGATTTTACATGAATTATTGAATCTTCATAAACATTGTTGGAACGTAAAATTGAGAATCTCATGAAAATGAATCGAGCCTAATCTTTTTGCAATGAAGGTACCCACGAATGTGCAAGATATCAAAATGTTTCTCCAAAAAACTATAAGAAATTCAGTGAAGCTACTATAGGTCGAAGAAAATAAGTGAATTTCCTCTGGAAAATCATTAAAATAATGGTAAACATCATTAAAAAAGTGGAAGCAACTACAAAAAGTGGAAATAATATTTTAAAATCAACTATAGTACACATAATACTAGAGAACAAGTGAATCCAAAGAACCCATGAAATACCTCAACCATAAAAATAATAATATCATTGATTTAAATTGAAGAAAACTTATTCCTTCTGCCTCACTAACATGAATTGAATCTCTCAAGGTTAACAGCGCTTTCAGACACTAGTAGCCAGCCACTGAGTGTCTCGTCTGAAAGCGCTCTAAGTGGAGCCAGCAAAATTCAGTAGCCACGCCTATTGAAATGCACATAACTGAGTTAAGATAGCCAGAGCTCATGCTTCACTTGTCCGGTTATCTACAGGTTGTTAGAGTCAAACGAATCAGTAAGTTGACTCTTTCTCAATAGATTTAAACTGTTCTTCACACCCGATATTTTTCACTAAGTTCAATATTGTATTTAAGTCACTATTCGCAACTCCATTTACCAATATTTTTTCATTTATTTATCATGTTTGGAGAACGGTGCGCCAATGGATTTGATAACGGAAAATAAGATTGGTGCGATCGAATTGGTTTTACCAAAGTGAATTGAATGTCTGAAAAGAGCTAAGAAAGGGGGAATTTAGGATGTAGGTAACGAGTGAGAGTGGGATTATTATTTTTTAACCCAATTCAAAATCTCATCTGAAACAGTTTCATGTTTCCAGTTATACAACTTTTAAGGATTTAATTTGCTAACCGAAAAAACAATTTCATCAGCTTTTAAGCCAGGAAATACAGCAAAAGAAAGTAGTGAGATTTGAAAAAATATACCACAGGATACCAATTGCACAGGGTCGGTAGTGTGAGTACGATAGTGAATTGGACGTGCTTAAATCATGTTTGCACTTAAATTACGTGTTAGTTACTGGATTAAGTCCACTTTTGATGATGCAAATGTATTCTGTGGAAACGTTATATTTCTTTCTTCTCATTTTTTGGGAAACAAACCACAATATTAAGTATGTTTTTATATTTTAATTTTTGGTCCCTATTGATTGTCTAGTTGTCGAAATTTTTCGCTGTGTCAGATAGGGACCAAAAATTTCTTAAAAACTAATCCATCTTGACAACGGTAGCTGGAACGCTACCGAAACGTCGTGATAAAAATATAAAAACATACCCAATATTGTGGTTTGATTCCCAAAAAATAAGGAAAAAGAATAAGTAATGCCACAAGGAACATATAGAAGAAGTTATATTTTTGTTGCGAAATTCACTACTCATTAATGTTATCCAATAATTATTGTTGAAACAATGCACTTACTCCTAAATCGGATGATCTACGATGTCCAACCTAATTCAATGAAAGTGAAAAATAACTTGAAGGTATTAAGCTCATATCAATATCCATTCAGCACAAATTATCAGTTGAAAAAAAAAACAAAAACAATTTTGTTTAATTTGATGTGTTTTATTTGTTTTCATCGATACAAAACAGGTTGAATTTAGGAGTGAATAGGTAATCCTTTGAAGTTTGATTGTTTTCAATTAAAATTTTGTTTTATTATCGAGAACATTCAAACGTTTTTGAACAATAGCGAATTGATTTGAAAAGAAAGAGGAATATTCACTGATGATACCAAAAAGGTCAAATTATATCCGAAAATTCTTCAAGTTCATGAATATTCGGAAAATTATCGAAGACCAGGGATAATTTTCCAATAATTCTCATGAACGTACATGTACATGTCTTTTTGGTAAATAATAAGCTTTTCCAAAATAATGGAGAAGAATAATTATAAGTGTGATGACCAAGAATATTGAAATGGAATAATGCAATATAATGATTCACCATTTATACAGTCTGATTCAAGATATAAGGTGATTATTGATACTGCAAAAACCAGTTTTCCTGGGTACTGGAGAAAAACAGAGATCTGTAGTGAGTTAAAAAAGACAAGTCGATAAGAGGTCAAAAACAGAGATGGATGAAGTATGGAATTATATTTATTTCATCCACCTATAATACACAGCCACAATCAATAAAATTGGTAGATTAGGTTTGTCGTTGTCTGTTTTTTTCACGTCTTTTGTTTGGTGAAGTGTTATGATTTGAATGAGTTACCGAAAAAATACAATTTTATCTATAATTTGTCTTCCGAACGGAATAGTTTTCGTGGAAAAAAAAAGGATTACCAAGAACTTAAAGGTTTATACCCTATGCAACCAAATTGTGGCCTTTTGCAAATTAGTTGATTCTACGAGATTTCCCTGAGGGAGAATTTCCCTCATTCTGTGCATCATTTTCGTCCCAAGATTTCCTCTTATATACATATTGAAGTTTCAGAGGCGTTGTATTCTAAAATAGGATTATTGATTCGATAATTTATAACCTACACCATCAAATTGTAGAATGGTTAACTAATTATATATGTTCATATAAAATATTTCAAATTTCGAGGTAAAGTTATAACTGGAATTTATCTCCATTGATTTTTAGCCATTTTCATTCTATTCCAACGAAACATAAGTCTCAGAAAATATATTTTGGAAACGGTAAAAGCATTAAATTCTTGTTGGACTTGAGCAGAATTAACAAATTGTATTTGAATATTAATGAAGAGAGATGAAACATCTTAAAATTAACTCCTTGCATAATATGAAGCAATATTATCACTCTGTATCATCCCTCCATTATTCACAATAACATCAATAAATCCATTTTCCAATGCCAGCATTATCGATTACATAAAGGAACCTACGTGCTATTATGAACCGATGTACTAAATTATAAGATCTATCTGATGTAATGTATGGTTGTTCAATTAGTCATCGACAATATTTGAGAAACCTCTCATCAACAGAATCGGTGTTTATACATTGTTGAAATGTGGTTCACTGTAATTTGAATCCTTGAATTGTCATAGTTGATCCAAACAATAATTTAATGAATATTTTATACATAGTATTTGTACAGGGTGGTGTTGAACCTGTTTTGAAAAGTCATAATGAAATTGAATAGATTCTTGTTTTAACTGTTGCAATAAAACTACCAGAAAAACAGAAAACAAGGAAGGAGGATGGAAACAACAAAATACATCTCCAAAAATTTGACGTGGTACTAATACAAGATCCCCAGAAGACCATTGAGAAGGCGATTCAAATAAAGACAGATTCAACTGCAAAACAAGCAGAGAAAATTTATGCTGGAGTGCTTTGAGTGCTTCGTTAATGTGGAGACAAGAATCGAAGTTATTATCGAGCTCAAAAGGCTGAGAAGTTCCTCTGTGAATTGATAATGGTAATATAAATTATAATTAACTTAACAAGACATCGTTATCAAATTAGGTCTTCACAAAAACACATGGGTACATTCATCTGCAGAAGGATGCAATTTTGAAATTTCTAAATGTCTAAATATGTAACTACTGAGCATCATCCCATCTGCGTTTGCACACGCTCGGGAAAGACGAGCAATACCAGCTAGGGCTGTACCATCTATACTGTGGTATTGATAATTATCAAATACAATGGTTTCCAGCTGTTATAGAAATTGAGTGATATTTAATATTTATTCTATGTTTCTAAAGATCGTTGGAGAATACATTAACATTTGAAATCTATAAATACTAATGAAATGATCGGCTAATATTTATCTTCTCTATGTAGAATCTCCTGTAGGAGCAACAGTGAGCACTATTAATTAAATTGTACATGTCCAAGCGAGAGCAGTATACTCCCTCTCCAAGGAACGCCCATTTCTATAGACATTATCTCTGCTATTCCATAGCTTCTTCTCTTCCACTCACAGAATAGCTATACAGAACATTAATTATTTGCTAAATTGTATTAATAAAAACCAAAGTATCGAAATTTATAGTAGTTTATAATCAACGATATCAAGAAAATAGAGTCGTAAGTTGTTATTAATGCGAATACTAATAGATCATTTAACGTCAAGTATTTGAACACAACAGTAGCAGTACAAAGGATATAAATTTGTAAGCCGCTTTTGATTCTTAAGAATAATGTTTCAATCTATTTCACCCTTTTGTTGCGGAAGAAATAGGGTAGAAATGAAATGTGGTGTGATTTAATCCAGTTTATTGTACTGAATATAGCTCGTATATAACAACAGAATAGCTTTTAATTTGTTATTATGAAAAATACAAAAAATACAGGTACCTATGTTAAATAGCCCCTGATAGATTATGTGATAGCGGCACCAGAGATAGAGAAATTATATTCAAGGAGATTTCTCATTGGAATCATATTTAGAATGAAATGGAAACTGGTATAATTTATATACGATAAAAATACGATGACGTTTTAAAACAAAATATTGTGATGTTGCCAAGCTGTAGTTTTTTCTTCACTTTACGGAAACTAGAAAAGTCAATCTGATATTTGATCAACAGTTCTCAATAATAATGAATACAAATAGTGAATACTATTACTCACGTCTCTTACAGCAGTAAGTGGGAGGAACGGGCCCCCATTTGTTACCATCTCTTGACATTTACTGTTTAGCTGCTTCGGATTTTATTAACTACACACTTAGATTTGCCTAAGTAATTAGTTATGAAAAAAATGTATTTTTAATCTCAAGGAAACAATAAATTTCCAACAACAAAAAAAACTTGTGAATATTAGACGTTGATCGGATGTCAATGAACGTCAAAACAAACTGGGGAATTCTACCAGTTGATCTGACAACGTCTTGAAGTTTTGCCAACCCGTTAGCTGTAGATTGGCCTGGCTGTTGAGGATAAATTGTATTCACGGTTGGTGAATTAATATTCACTCTGATAAGCAGGAAATTAACTTAATATGACATCATCGTCTTTTTATCGTTAAAATCCTGGAGGAAAGTCACCAAATATGGAATAGTATCCTAATATGGAATGCCTTGATTTCTCTAAGACTATAAGTATGAAACGCAACACTCGACCATCTTCTGTTTCATTCGGTCTACCTACTATCGCACCCACACCAATGAGTCAGTTGCGCGAATGCTTCACGTGTGGCAGGCGTGTTTTCTTTTGTTGTCGTGCAGAAAATTTTAAAGGTAAGTAATAAACGAGTATTACCAGCTGTTATATTTGTTTACGTGAGTGTTATACTATTTAGTATATCGGTATTATGTTTATTCCACCATTTTGTGATCTTTTGTCATTAATTATTGTGACTTTAACAAATATTTAGAAGAGTTCAAACTAGTATAAAAATCCAAATATAGACAGTCGTCGGAGTCTAATTATGGAATATTAAATTAAATGCTTGCTGTGTGGGCTTTGGGCACATTATTATAATTGTGCTGGTTCAGAGTTTGATACTTGGATCTGTGACTTTTGTAAGTAGGTAATTATGTAACTTCTTCCATTCATCACAATATATTATATTTATTCAATTGATCTCAAATATATTAATGTCCATTTTTGTTATTGTTATTTTGATTTATGCTTATATTCCATATATGGATACCTATTCCATATTTGGTTACTCATTTGTGATTTTGTTTTTTGTGTTAGATTTCAATTTGAATACTAAGATATTTGATTGAAGGCTGTTAATAACTACATATAAATGTATGACTGATTAGTAGAAACATTAAACTGATTTAATTTATATACGTTTTTTTTATATTCCAAAAACAAAATGGTATTCCATATTTGGTGACTTTCCTCTATATGTAGCTTGATCAGAATTTTTTTTATGCCCAATTTTTTGGGAAATGGAAAAAATTGAACCAACAATGAAGAGTTATCCTCTGACGAATTAATATTAGATATATCAGCCACTTTGTGGAACTCTCATAACCCTACATCGTTTGTTACATCGTCCACAATTACAACAATCCACATTCCATTCTGAGCACAATTTCAAAAATAGTTTCATTCAAATAATCTTTATAATCTATATAATCACCTATAACCTATTCTAACTTCTTGTTCATCTTATGAATGGTTTTAATTAATCTTCCTTATCACTGCTGCACTGAATAAAATTTCACATAACATAGATATGGAAGTTATTTAAATTAAAAATTCTTGAGAAGTATGGTGATTCAAACCGTTTTAATGTAAATGTAAATAAAACAAAAGTTATGGTTCTCTACAGAGAATCGTATAATCCGAATCATTTCACCTTTGTTTACATTAATAATTATATTGAAACAGAAACAGCTTTTGTGTATTTTGGAAATTGTTTTGTATTCGCTTCTTCAAATTATAATAGCTTTGGTTTTTTCGATTCACAAAGACCAGATGAGATTCTCCCGCTTCGCACACAAAATAAAAGAATTATTCATTTTTACACTCCAAAATTTTGTCGAGCGTTTAGAAAAAATAATACAAGTAACAATTGATTACCATTTTTATCGAATATGAAAAGATTAAGGAAAAAAATGTTTGACTAGCCTTCATAAAATTTTAATGGGAATCTACAATATTATGGAAAAGAGAAGTTAGGCTAGAGAATTTAATCTAGAAGCAGAGCGAATAAGCTACTTAGCCACCTCATCAAATGTGACCAGTATAAAAGTAAAAACGGTTCTAAAACAATCGAAGGAATAATGACACAGTATCTATCTGGAGAACTCTTCGAATTCGGTCCACTTTCTTTGGTAGAAAGAGAAAACAAATGAACTAGATCTTTTCATAAGACCCTTGTATTTGTAGCTTCCGTGACTACAACCAGTCGAAATTCGTTTTTACCGCGATACAAATGTAGTTTTTTTTTACAATCCGGGCTTTCAATTCGAAACCGATTTTTTGTCACAATGATTACTTTGTAATTTTACAAAATTCTACGCTAACTGAAATTAAAAATTCCGAACTCATATTACTAAACTACAACCCGATCAAAATTACTCGGAAATATTTTCCGAAACTAAAATAAAACAGGGCAGTGGATTAAATATGTATGTAAGACCGCACTTTGCAAAAATTCATTATCACTGCATTCCGGGTTAAATTTTTAAAGCAGTCTGAAATAGAAAGAAGCTTTATAGTAATTTTGTACTTTCAGAGACTACGAAGTCTAGACACCAAAATAAAAGTAAAAACATTTTAAGTACCTCTGACATAGTCTGGACCGTTAACGGCAGTAGCATTATTTTAATTTCTTCGTCTCTTGACGTTCATAATGTTGGCTTATCACACACAATGGTTTCGTTGAAGTACAGGGTGTTAAAACAGCATGGGATTTAATTAAATTGTGAAAAAGGTACTCTCGCGAACGTTAAAGTTTCACCCAATAAAAATAAGGGCTGTTTGGTTTTTATTCACTGGAAAAAAAAATGTATAAAATGCAGAGTTTTTGGTTATATTATTTGAAAATATTAGAAAAAGGGATAGGACTAGCTTCAAATATTGTAGACGCCGGGTAACTAAATCCTCTATATTCTTTAAACATTTTTCATTATTTATTTCCTGGAAATGTAATGAAATAGGTTATTACATTTAACCGTATATCAAAAGGTTTGTTGATTGTTCTACGTTAATTGGATGGTAGGCGGTCATTAATATATAATTCAGCAAGCTCTAGAGCATTTCCTCTCAATTTATAACCAGAATCGTATTTTTAGATTAATATGGGCAGAATTGGAAAAGCCACTGAATTTAAAGCGGCAATTTCTTTGTTGTTTGTTCTAACATACATAACAGAGAAAATAATATTATCAAAACAAAACGAAAACGAAAAGAAAGAAATGATGTCCACAAGAGTGAAACTCTAAGTTTTTTGCTCCGATTCCTCTGAAAGGCTAGCTATGAGCCTGAAAATCATTGAGTAGATGAAGTATGGGTTAAGGGGCAAAAATGGAATAGCTTTATCTTGGAGAGCTTTATCTTAGAGAGTGAATACCTTCTCCACCAAGAGTGGAAATCTCCTCACTCTAAATCAAAACAGTGAACGAGTTTTTGGAGAAGAAATTTTAGTCACAATGAGCGGCGAAACTTATTATTATCAACAACTAGTACTATAGAAAGATACTAAGCTGCTGATTATCAGCCTGGTGGGTGGTTTCCAAGGATTCAATGCTGCAATCGATGAAACATGATTTCATGAACAGTGGGAAAATTTTTGATCAAATGAATATACCATTTAAACATTCTCAGCTTTCAATAGGGATTATTTTTTTGAAGATATGAAAAGCTGGAACATCTTAAATGATATTCGAAGACATAAAACAATTCTTGTAATCCAAGATCCGAACTAAGTTCGTCCTTCACATCAACTAGATGAAAATAATATTTCATTGAATGAAATTTGTTTCTGGACATAATTTGATTAAGCCACCCTTTTATAAATTGTCATGAAGGAATATCCATTTAAATTATTGAATGATGTTTCTATCCATAGGTATAATGCTTGAATCTGTAGGTTTTCGATGTTTTGTTTTACAAGGGTGAATAGAAAATTACCGAAGTGGTGAGTGGGAGTAGCTAAATTCAAGCTTTTCAGGAAAATTGATGCAATTTTGACGAATTTTGAAGTGAAATCTTATTTATACTGTCCATGACTGACTGCAGTAACAACTTCTCCGGTTATTTTACCAGATCACATTTTCATTGAAACTTGTATAATTTTGGCTGTTATCAAAATGGAAATTTCGACTGGATAACTGAAAACTGTCAAAACTAGTTGAATAACACACTCCTCTTCCTTATACTCAATGGAAATATGATTATTATACAGGGTAGCTAGAAAGTCTGGCACCAAGTCTTTTTCTTTGAAAATAATAAGAACATAATTATCAAATTTTAAGGTTATGAACAGAATTGTATTCTCCGTTTTTAAAAGGAACTGTGGAAAATACGAAAAATTAGGCAATCCAGATCATGAGACCGAATATGGCCGTGCAGGGCAAACAATTTAGACAGATAGGTTAGTTTTGTATTGTCTATTCAGTCATAAACAGTGCTCGAGTTTATTAGTATATTTGCTCCAATTTAGTATATTTTATCAGTGTTATTGAACAAAACTGAACAAAATGACTGCTACATATAGCCTGATATTTGATTCTGTTTAATCATCTCTATTGATTGTTGCTAACCACATTTCTCTACGCTTCTTCCTTAATTCATTCTTGTGCACCAAAAATATGTTCTTTGAAACAGCTGGGACCTTAAAAAAGCTTACTCGGTCTCGGATTGAACGGCTCCCACAACCGACTACAGTACAAGTTGTTGGCATTTTGAAGTTGGTCCTAAATTGATATACCCAGCTTAAAAGTTTTATAAAACTGAACTTTTTATTGTATATTATCAGTATAGAGAAACCAAAGCAAAATAAAAGCACCTTTCATTTTTTTCATTTCATAATTGGGCAATCCAGTGATCTGTCGAATAAAATTCAATATGGCGACACAGGGCAAACAAATGTGATTCAATACATTGTAGACCGTGGATTTTGGTATACATAAGTGTTTAGTTTTGGAGAAAGGTGCTTTTATTTTGCTTTGGTGTCTCTTTACTAATAATATACAATAAAAAGTTCAGTTTTATAAAAATTTTAAGCTGGTTATATGAATTTAGGACCAACTTTTGGTTGTGTACCTATATAAGAACATTATTTTTTTGTTAGTGGTTTTTAGACTATCAAGAATTATTATTTAATATTTACGGGTAAGTACACACTGTCTAAAACATATACAATATTATAATGAAAGTGAAACTTTTATGAAATTGCTAGCATTAAAATTTCACTTGCTTGAATTGGAAGATATCACCTGTATTATTTAACTTTTATGCCTACGGATTTCAGGAGTGAAACACCTACTTCAAAATGCCAACAACTTGTATTGTAGTCGGTTGTGGGAGCCGTTCAAACCGAGACCGAGTAAGCTTTTTCAAGGTCCCAGCTGTTTGAAAGAACACATTTTTGGTGAACAAGAATGAATTAAGTGAGAAGCGTAGAGAAATGTGGTTAGCAGCAATCAATAGAGATGATTTAACAGAATCAAAAATCAAATATCAGTCTGTATGTAGCAGGCATTTTGTTCAGTTTTGTTCAGAAACAATATTTATAAAAACTAAAGAGAAGTGATATATTCTTAATGAAAAATACTAATCAAATGAACAATATACTAAACACTAATAAAATATACAAAATTAAAGCAAAATATACTAATAAATTCGACTGAAAAGTCTTGAGCACTGTTTATGACTAAATAAACAATACAAAACTAACCCATCTGTCTAATTTGTTTGCCCTGCACGGCCATATTAGGTCACGTGATCTGGATTGCCTAAAAAAAAATGACTTGGTGCCAGACTTTCTCGCTACCCTGTATATAATTTTCCTCCGACGTCGTACTTATAAAAAATATTGTTTTCATTAAGCAGCAATACTACATTATCCTGTTACAGAAATCAGCCAGACATTATAAAATATCTACTGGATACAATACTGCATAAAATATTTAAAAAAATGACATAATAACGAAACTGTAGAATAAAGGACCTCGAAAATTCACGCAGCTTTTCTCCTCTTACCAAAGTGCGGTAATAAATTATACGCTTACCTATAAATAGGGGTATGCTCATCTTTGTACCAAACCACTAGAAGTACAGTATCGTTAGGAGCGGTCGGCGTCAAGTCGCAGGGCAATAGGGCAGTTCCCTTGAGCAGGGCCTGGACGTGAGCTAAAACGCCACCTGGAACATAAATTAAACTCTTTTGAAAACGTTAAATTTGCAGCCGTTTTGCATTATTCAATATGCGCCTGATAGCCAAGCCGTTTAAGGGTAATTTATAATGGCGTATGTGTGGGGAAATAGGTATATTGGAAATTAATGAAAGGATTTTTAGATCGCACGAATGTATTTCCGTAATTAATAATTCTCGTAAGAATAATAGTTCCGTTGCAGTGCGGATGTTGAGAGCGTAATTTATGCCTAAACAAATTGAAAAATTATCTTTTTTTTTTCAAATACAGTGTAGTGCTTCATAAAAACGATAGTTTCAAGTAATTTATTGGAGCATTGAATAGATCAGGCTTTTACTTGATAAATATCCATACTGACACGATGGAATGAAACAATTTGATTGGTTTCAATCTTCATTATATTTGGAACTATGCTCAACTTAAACTTCATTAAACGGATGACAGTATAAAGAAAAATTTTCAAGTAACACAGTGCATTAATACGGAACTTTGAGGATATTGGCATGATAATTAAAAAATGTTCAGCTGGAAATGAAATGCAGAAAATTCTCTCAATTTCAAAAGGGTTACGTATGAATTAGGTACATAGGTTTAATAAGGAAGAATTGTTGATATCTATTTGGTCGTTGGGAAGATTACCTGAATTTTTTATTTTATTTCTCTCAAGTGCTGAAAGATTTAATTTAAACAGAACAGAACCCAAATCCAATTAAATGTTTTGGAAGCAATTGGGATAAATAAAAAACAAATATTCAGATAATCTTACAATTGAATAGATATCAACCATTCTTTCTTATTAAACTCATTTACCCTGAAGAGAGTTCGGAGGGAATGTTATGACTGAATTTCCCGTTGAATCTTCTCAAATCAAAAACCCTTCTTTGCAGTCCATTTTTATTTTCTCATGATTTTTTTCATATCCTTGAAATTTTTATTAATGTACTGTAGAAATTCAACAACATTTTTTGAACCTTGAATGCGCAATTGAAAAAAGACAAATTACAAAAGTGGTACGTTCAAAACACTACACCCTGAGTGTAAGAGCTATACTTGCGTTCATAGAACATTTTTTAATATAGGTACAGGGTGATCATTCGAACTCCGACACATTTTATGAGCCTATAACTTGAAAACCGATTAGGATATCGAGAGGTGCTTTTGACTGGAATTAGGATATTTTCTTCACACTGTTGCCAATTTTGTATTTTTTTCCTAGACTGCTGGAAAAAACTTGGGTTTTTTGGAGATCAATAACTTAGACATTTTAAATGAAACACCCTGTATGTTTCTGTACCGTCGGATAGGCTGAAGCTTCTACCTTTGAAACATATATAGTTTTATAGCAATTCAAGGTGCTCTTAAGTAGCAGATTATCTTTAAAAGACAGACTGCAATTCGTTGACTACAGTAATTCCGTACATTTTTGTCAGCGCATAACTTCTGAACTAGTCATGACATCGAGAAGCTAAACGGCTTCAGGAATTAGATTTTTTCCACGCTGTTGCCAATTTAGACTCCAGGAAAAACCAACAATTCATTATAAACAACAACAAAATAAAAAAAATTTGTACAAAATCATTTGTAGGTATGTGCTTAATTAAGTAACGTACATAAATTATTTAATATAAAAATTTTTGATTATGCCCACCATTCATGGCAATACAATCATGCAAGCGTAGTTGAAGATTTAAAAAAAAAAACTCTTAACATTTTTGGTCGAATATTTTCTATTACGTTTCTTATGTTTAGTTTCAATTTCATTAAATTTTATGGTGAAGGATTATAACATCTTTCTTACACATATCCCCAAAAGAATGAATCGAGAACAGTTAAATCTGGAGAGTATGGTGACCATTCTATAGGACCTGCTCTCCCTATCCATCTATAAGAAAATGTTTGATTTACAGAATATCTTGCTTCGCGAGAATAGTGCGGAGGTGCGCCATCTTGTTGGAAGTAGACCGTCTCAAACATGCCATCTTGCACAAGTTGAGGATAGAAGTAAGTCTGCAACATATCTGTGTGAACTGCACCAGTGACAGTTCGTTCAGCGAAGAAGAAGGGTCCATATATCTTTTCCTTAGACATACCACACCAGACATTTACCTTAGGTGAATCCCTTCCAAACTCATTGTGAACACGGCGGTTTTCGTCGGCCCAGATTCTACAGTTATGTTTGTGTGAAATGTAGCTTCATCAGACATGATGAATTAGGATTAGGATCTGTTCTGAATAAATCCAAAAAAGTTTCGTTCATAAATAGACTCTGTTGTATGCCTCTGGAACAATATTTTAAAAAATCTGTATTTTATATGCCTTCATTTTCAAAATTCTCAATAAAACATTTACCTCACCGTATGACATTTCTAACGCGTTGGCGATTTTTCTTATGGGAATGGAATTGTTATTAACATTCAAGATTTCTTGAACTGACAACAAATAATTTAGTAAAATGTCATTACGATTAATATTTTCAATTTTCTTCCTTTCCAAAGTACCTGTTTCATGAAATTTTTGCCACCAGGACAATATTGAGTACCTTGACAGAGGATTCCTCCGAAACATTCGACGAAAATCTCTTTTTGTTTGTGTAACAGATTTGGTTTCCGCAAAAGATGTAACTGTACGTGCTTTTTCCCTATTTGTTAACATTTTCAATAAGGAGTTTCGACGAAAGTACAGAATTGAATAAGTAGAATAAATCACCATAAACAGAATTACTTGTCAATGACTGACAGTAGCAGTCACATCACCCTTGATTATAGAGAAAAAATACTAAATCAGTATGTGTTAGTAAAACGTTGGGTTATTCTTAAGCTGTTCAATTAAAACCGCTTCTCGATGTCATTACTAGTTTAGAAGTTATGCGCTGACAAAAATGTACGGAGGTATTGTAGTCAACGAATTGCAGTCTATCTTTCAAAGATAATCTGCTCCTTGAGAACACCTTAAATTGCTATAAAACCATATAACCCAAGTATTTTCCTGGAGTCTAGGGAAAAAATACAAAATTGGCAACAGTGTGAAAAAAATTAATTCCTGAAGTCGAAACCGCCTTTAGATATCTTAATTGGTTTCCAAGTCATGGGCTCCTGAAAAGTGTCGGAATTTATATGACCACCCTGTATACTCCACACTCTACACCACAGCGTTCACAAACGCGCCACGAGAAACGTTTACCACGTCGTCTGACTGACAGGTAAACGTACACTTAACCATGTAAGAAATTGAAGTTGAAAAATAAACCCAACGAAAAAATCGTAATTATTCCACTAAAAATCAACTTACGATGTGAGTGACATGGCTTAAAACCAAGAACTTGGCAATATAAGGGTCAATATTATAAATGTTTTCCAAAAAAATCCTCTCCAACGTCTACCAATAATTGTATTTGTCATAAAATGAGAAAATCTTATTCAAATCCAACAGCCTCCAAAATATGAGAAAATACATTTTCCCCAGCTACTTTGAGATTCAACTTTCGATTCACGTCCCAAACATAAAAAGAAATCTTATGTTGAATGTTGGTGGTTATGCAGATTTTTCCGACGAAACAAAATGAACATAAAACGTGGACAGTGGAAATGATGAAGAATATACGGAGCGTATACTTACTATCGGAGGTTGTGACTGGATTTCAAATTGTAGAAAATAATATAATATGTACCCTTCGTTGGAAAATAATTTTTGTGCGAAGGGTAATGTCAACGTATTCTCTTTGTCGACCGAGGGTTCAGTCATGGACTCTTACTTCTTATTAATTTTGTTACTTTCAAAGTCGCAGTTTGTAAAAGGCTCATCAAAACCATTCATTTGACCGGAACTTTTAAGCAGAGTTGCAAAGTCGTCAATAAGTAGGGTCACAAATAAGTTGGTGTGGCGAAGAGATTACTTTCATTGAGAATCTGAATAACATAGCTGTCAAAGTGACAATATATTGCACCCCGATTATTTATTATGGACAACACTTCATAATGCTTATTCTGGAGATCTAAAGTAGCACACTCCTCGTTGAACATTTACACCCATTCTTCGCAATCTTTCACGTTGGTTTTTTTTATATCATTAATTTCAGTATTATCGCTTTACTCTCACCCGACATATGAACGCGTAGGACGATGGCGAAAAACAATTGTAAAAAGGATTTGCCAATGTTCATTAATCTTGGCTAGAATGTAGTAAAGTGATTTGTCATTTGTTTTTGTTCAACGTCAACTTTAATAAATCATGATATGGTTGATTATTCCCACACAAACCGTGACACATGAAATATTTTGCAATTCCTGCCGTTAAAATTTAGAGGTAATGATTCCGAATTCAAAGGAAATATGGAAAATACGAGCCGCATGCATTGAAAGGATAGTAATCATTCAATTAACCACCTTCAAGTATCCTTTATGATTGAACTATTCTTATATTATTCATTAATTTGTTTTCTTCATTCCTCCGAGGTACAGGGTTATTCATTATAAATTACCCACCCCATATCATAGTTATTATTACTTTAGAAAAAAAAGTTGTTTGGTTACAGCTGAATTTTCTCAATATTCTATTAAAAGTCCAGTAGCGTGCACATTTAAGGAGATACAAAAAATAACAGTGCTTCTTTGAAGGGGACACCCTGTTTATTTTCACATTTTTAGAATGGATTTTTTTTCTGATTTCAAAAATATAAATATAATATGTTACCTCTACCTTGTACCGTTTTTGAGTTATGGAATGCTGTAAATCTTAGTTTTAGTAATTACTGTGAATAGGAAAAAGATAATTTATTAAAGTGAGCTATGGAAATGACAACGTATAATGAATAATATGTGCAGACATCGTTCTCGATCTTTGATCTGTTCAGGAGTATCAATTATAGAAATGTATATAAATAAGTAAGTATCTCTTACATATCCAAACAAAAGGGGTTCAATGAAACTCAAAGTCCAAACCACAATATGTAATATTGTCCACCAATGGACAATTAGGCTGCTACTAGTTCCGATTCATAAAGTTTCAGGCTCATGCAGCCTGATGATGGTAATTATGTACCGAAACTAGTACACCGAGAGAAGAGTTATTTATAGACAAATAAACTGATTTGTTAGACCCCCCTTTGTTTGAAGCTAACATTGCTTATTTATTATTAAGAAGCCATATTAACGAGAAAATATTGGGAAATTTTGATATAAAAAAATGATTTGTTTGAGTGTAATTTCTTTAATGTGAAAAAATTTGTTCTCCTTTATGCACACCTTCATACAATAATTGTTCTTCGAAAACTATGAAAGTCTACGAAGCACAATATAATATTTTATTATAAAATGTAACGATGCTATTTGGGTGAAAATTGTTTTCATTACCTAGAAAAAAACCTAACGTCTTCAATAATATTCCATCACTTTAAAACAACAAATTAAATATTCATAGTAAATCATTTGGAAGTTTTGACAAAAATTTACATTTTTTAAAATAAGCCTCAAATAAGATCCACTTTATACCGTAAAAATAAGTATTTCAGTATAATTGTACATTTATTGTTTCAAGAAAAAAATGTATTTGCTACCAATCACATATTTCTTCACCCGTAAAATATCACATTAGCCTATAAATTATGTGGCAATTGGAACAAAGAATTCTCTCCCCACCCTCCCCTATTATTCAGTAACGGTCACCACCTGTATACGTTTGGCGTCAGTCTGCATGTGAAATTAGATCAGTTCTTGCAATTTTATCAATTATTTTGTTTTTGTGAAGTATGTGGTTAAAGTACTCTGGACAAAAATAAGTTTAATAATAGAATGAATGAATTGTTAAACTCATGGCGATTACAAGAATTGTGAGATATCTTTGAAGGTGAGGAAATGAATGACAATTATATTCAAGTAGGTAGAAGTAACAAGCAAGCGATATGTACCTCAAACATACACATTTCTCAATTAAACCTGTCAGATCTACTTCATTATTTAAGATTCCAAATACCTATAGCAGGTTGTAGTACTATTTAGGCTCTTTTTGGATGTCATTTGAATATTTTATATGTTAGATCAATGTTCCAATAACCTCTGGTCAGTATAAGCTGGCCTTAATCGAGTTTTATCATGATCAACCCACTATTAATCAACTGTCATTTTTAAGTACAAATCACGTTTAGTGTTCATAGATATTGTTGTAATGATTTGTACCCAAGTTAAAGCTTGCAGATATCACAAAATTCATCCGTGACTTGCCTCAGAAACTAAGTAGAAGTTAGGGATCACATACAAGTGATTGGTTACTATTTTCTAACTAATGAGCTTCATTCTAATGCTCAATGACTAATGATCTATTTTATTACAGCTTCACCACTCTATTTGCTTATTTCCCTCCAATTTTTCCGAAATGAATTCCAATTTTCGATATAATACATAAGTCCCTATCTGCTATTTCTCGAAAGATTATCGTTTAAATCCTGTTTTTGCTTTACTTGACAATTTCTTAAGCGACTGCGTTCAAAACGGCTTTCATGGTTCACCTCACCCAAGGGGCCTACACTTTATATGCCTTACTAAACATACAGCTCAATCTTTTCCTTATCATTTGTCGGCACTTTGAGGGAAAACGGGAAAAATGACGTAATTTTTCATTTTATTCCAGCAGTCGAGTTATGTATTTCACCCTAACCACTCCTTTGTCTTAGTGTGGTTTCTCTGGCGCGCTAACTCAAAAGAGTGAATAAGGGAGTCTGTAGGTTTTTTCTGTTTTGTCTGGAAAAATTGATGGAACTAGTGGAATGTATGGTCATTTTTCCAAGGATTGTGCTGACATAATGAATCAAATAATTTGATTGCCTACAATCAACCATTGACGAAATACTCGAGGTCATTTCACTTTTCATTCACCGTAGCATCCCCATTCTTAGACTTATCGTTCACTATGATTGGTTTACTGTTCAACACAACATTTCAAAGGCTAATCATTTATGTGGTTACACCGGAGAAATGAGACGGTAATAGCTGTAGATGGGTGGAAGGAAGATCAGAAGAAAGGATGGTTAAAATTATTATAACAGACGTACGACCGTACTGCACACTTGATATCACATAAGAGAGACAGGAAAAAGTCTGATTTGAGCTAAAAGACACTTAGGGCCAGTTTCATAATCATTGCTTAAATGGGCATTTAACAGAAGGGTCCTTTAGCTTAAAGGATCTTTCAAAACTAGGGTCAGTTTCATAATAGTATACACGCGTCCTAATAATAAAATCCCCATTTTGGCTTGAATATATTCTGTTGGCTGCACTGTCAGGCTCCTCCTTAATTTGACGGGTCTTTGACAGAATTTGTGTTCACTTTTTG
Source organism: Galerucella pusilla (assembly GCA_910591695.1). Lineage (NCBI taxonomy): Eukaryota > Metazoa > Arthropoda > Insecta > Coleoptera > Chrysomelidae > Galerucella > Galerucella pusilla. Next base: position 233,031 of record CAJUYI010000164.1, read on the forward strand.
GTTATCTGGTGGTTTGAGTACAACACTTTCCGTATTTTTATTGTTTACATTTATAACGGTGAGTAATAAACATTAATGCATGATGAAGAAGAGCACAAAAAAAGATTAGATTATTAGATTTAGAAATTATAGAAGCGGAAAAGAATTTGAGTTCTCATTCATCATATTAATTTATATTCCTAATTAGTTAGTAAATATTTCTTTGAATAGATTATTTCAAATTTTACATGTCATCATAATTTTATTAAATGCCTACATACTTGTTCATTGATTAGCAACAATGTCTTCATCTTCTGAAGAACTCGAGGAAGAAGAACTTGAACTTAACCTGTGATTCATTTTTAATGCTTCAACGTGTTTAGAACAAAAAATACACTTAAAATCTGAGTTGACATCAGTCTGTTAAAAGTCCTTTTGAGCTTCAAAGATGGTAAAAATTTGACATTTAACTTAAAGGAAGCTTTAATAGTGAATTTTTGGTTATGACACCACAAAACAGTCCAACCTATAGAAGTGAAAGTCCAATAGGATTACCTAGAATGAAAAAATGAGTTGTCAAACCCATCCACCTGAAGCGCTAGTTGCAATTGAGTTGTCGAAATAGGCAAGGCAGCTGAGGCCGGAAAACAGACGGGGAAGAAGAATTTCATGGGTTCAGAACTATTTCATAATGGAAGTTTGTTTTTTTGAACGACTAATGCCCGATTTCACTAACCATTTCCTAGTCAGGTAATACCGAAAACGAATTTAGGATATCCTAAATGCAATTTACATTTTACCACGTGCTAAGTAATGCCTAAGAGTGATAATATTACGTATTTCCCATTACTTTTTTATCAATCCTGAAAGGATTGTAGGAACAGCTTTGCGAGTGAGGCCCCTTTTGGTCCCAATAACAATATATTGTGATTCAAAATATCTGTTGCAAACTTTGTAGGATTTATGAATCTGTTCAGCGCTTGACTCCTTTAGTTTTTGATTGCGAATAAAGGCAACCCATTCATTCAACAACAAAGGGTCATGTTTGGGAAACCTATGTCGTTTTGATGCAATGTCTGTACACCCAGGAACGCAACACTTCACACCAACCATTATAAATATTATGAATTATCACACTTGATAAGACTTACAGTACCTAATTAAAGCACAAATAACAGCAGCAAATGGCAAAAGGAAACAATCTATAAAAGACAATGGTGACAACAACTATATGACAGCTTTGATGAATTTTAAAATATTTTCTTCTTTTCGTGCTAAAGGCTTTAGCTGCCAGGCCTGTTTCGACAACTCAATTGCAACTAGCGCTTCAGGTGAATGGATTTGAAACCTCATTTTTGTATTCAAGGTCATCCTATAAACTTACACTTTTATGGGTTAGACTGTTTTGTGCACTACACTACAAACGACCTTTTACGCTTAAAGGTTCCTTTGAAAGCATTATGAAACTGGCTCTTAATCAATGTCCAGTGTTTGCAGTTACATTCTTGCCAAATTTGATAGGTAATGATTCCTCTAAATGAACTGAAAATTTCATCTTAATTTGTTAAAGTTTCAGTACAGTAGTTATACTGGTTACTGGGAAAAACGTTTAGAAAAATAAATTTCCCCTACCGAAGTATTTAGTATTCTTACAACGATCTTATCCTGTGCTGCTTTCAATGCGCGTGTTCCATGTAATAATACTATTTTCATTTCCAACGACATGTATATTTCACAGGTAAGAGTGAAACACACAATAGCATTCCGTGTTGAAATACGACCCTTAAGGCGTAACAAAAGAATAAAAATACGTTCCAGCAGTGGCCATTATAATAACAATAATCATATTTTTACTCAGTTGCCTTTCCTGATATTTACACAAGGTGTGGGAATTCTCTTGAAAGCATCTTTATTCCGCATTGTACACCAGTGATATTTCAAGAAAAAAAACTAGTTTCATTCAACTTATCATATAAAACTGACTAACATCGTCAAAATCAAACACAAACTGGAATGGAAGTCATCGATTGAGTCGAATTTTTCCCCCTTTAGCATATTTTTCAAATCAATTATAAGCCAGTAGTCTATGGTGGCAAGATCTACAGTGTGTGATTGATGATTCAGGTAACAGTTCGATCCAATTAATCTTACTCATTCATACGCTTGAGTTGGGCTCAACAGCCCTGGCACGTGAATAACTGAATCTTTGTACCATTACCCATGCTATCCACCTACTTGCATTTCAGAAGCTTCGTGTCTTCTATATAGGCCAACAGTTTATCTGGAGGTATCTTCAGAATAGTTGTGATGGTTGTGTTATTTCCACTCCAAAGTGATTCCGTCTAATTCCTTGTAAGTTCTCACAGAAGCAGAGTATGTAAGTAGGTGTTTCATCGTAAAGTTTACATTTTTGGCATGTTAAGGGATTCTTCACAGTTTTTTACCAGTTTAGACCTAGGTGTTGGATTGCTGATAGCTTTAATCAGTGAAAATTTGAATTTTTTGTCCGGTAGATATATCCTCTTCTAATGTTTTCATCAATGCAGGCTATAGCAGCGGTGTCACGCTATCAAAACTCATGTAAAATATATGTTCATCTGGTATTGTCAATTTATCTTTTACGACGTGCCATGAATCGAAATTTGAGTACTTCTTCGAGATTATGGAAATTTTATTCCATTAAAATCATGGATTAATAAACATTCATTGATAGTACAGCGGAGTTAATCTCTAGTGGACTATATATAAATGCATAACTCCCAATTAAAAAATATGAGTGCAATGAAGTCACAATTTGTGCACGTAAATTTCACATTGTGTACAAAAAACTGTCAATATCTTTCTAATTAATTGTGCTTGATTGGTTGTGCTCATTTTATCAACGCAAATTTTTGTCATGTCTCTCTCATTAACAGCTGAAAATGATATATTTTTTTCTATTCTCTTTTAAGTAGAACGTTATATTGTTATTTTCCATAAAAATAAATTCTATTCACTGACTGTCTCGGTTTTCTTTTATTTGATAACTCATTAAAGCTTTGAAAGCCTATCCTGAAGTTTCTGTAATTTAATGTACTTGAAAAGGAAATGCAGAACGAAGTCATTATTCGAAAATAAGGTCTACATTTAAATATAAAGTCTGAAACCTTTAAAACAAGCCAACAAATGAAAATATCCATTTTTGTTATTTTCTTTGCTCAAAGAAACTTGATTGATTTCCCTCAGTGGATTGGAAAGTTTTCCTTGTAATATTTTCATGAGAAACGCCTCTTGACGTTTTATTGGGTATATACTTTATGATTTTCACATTTTGAGGAACGAAAAATAAAAGGAATTTTCTTTTATGATACGAAACGAAGGTTTTCCATGGAAATATGTTCACCAACTGCATCCCGTGAACAGGTAACAAGGATAATGTATTATGTAGATGCACTTTGTGAATAACACAAATAAATTTCGTGCCATTTCAAAATACTGAGTGATCCAAAACAACCTCACAATGTGAATAAATCCAGTTATTATTTGAAGAGCCCTACGGATATATGCCAAGTACCCTGAAAGTTTGTCATCATCTAAGGAAGCCGCCAAATGCATAAAGAATCGCCAAAAGCTTTTCTAGCCTTTTGGAAAAAAAGAAGGTACCTTTTTATCAAACAACAGCCCTTAACAGCAGACCAGTTAGCTAGAGGATTGAGCCCATAGCCCTGGAAGTCCTGTGGATTCACTTGACGAAGCAACGAAAAGAGAAAAATTTCAAGGGAAATTATATGTGAATATTTTCATTCATAAGTTTGTACCAACGATTTATGGAAGAACCAAAAATAATTATTAATGGTCGACTGAAAAACGGAGAAAAAGTGGCTTCCTTCTCGATTTTGTTTTAGGTACAACCACAAGTGGTCTTTACAAAATTATAGAGTAGGTCTCTGGCCATCTCAAATCGGAATTACAACATTTCTTTAATAGGTCCAACACCTTTTATTGCGAAATTTGTCAAAAATCTGTCAAAACTATGTTTCATTACCTTTTCACACATACTTCGCGATATCTACGGAACTGAACAAGATATTTTCTGGAAAGAAAGGTCAACAGCGCTCAACATATATATGTGCAGACAGATTATACAAAAATATTGTTTATTTTAAAAACCTAAATAATCTTTCCTTTTGATCACAAGATAAAGCATTGTAAGTAAGTACAAAATATATACTTTATTTATATAGGAACAAAAAAAAATATTGCTTCCTTGAATCAATTACGATGGTACCTGACAACGGACTCAAATCGCACATCTTCTGAGTTGCCTCCCACTGATCATGCTTTTAAACAACATTTGAAAAGGTAATAAATACTTTCCTAAGTCGCCCATGCTTATATCATAAAAAATTACCTATAATAAGCTTTAATATGTATCTATTATTATTTTAGGTGTCTGTATCAATTAAACATTTGGTACAATAGCCACATTCAAAATTTGCCAAGAACCAGTGGCTGATGATGTAAGAACAATTTTGTCTATACGATGTTCAGACAAAAATTGCAGCAATAATAACTGTAGGTACCTGCATTTCGCAAGGGTTAAATGGCGCAGTGACTGCAAATATACAAACTGCTGTAACAGCCAAAGGTATGAAATTTTATCAGACTGCGGAGATGGAGACTTTTGAAAAATTTTTTTTGTTATTTAGCTCAATTAGCTATTTTTATTTTTGTTTTATCAGATGTACCTATTAAATATTGTCAAATAATGCTCAAAATAAATATCTTTATTCTTGCGATGAAGATAATTTTAATATTAAAATTTTATATTGTTAATCTAAACTGAAGGAATAACTTGAATGTTTAGGAGCTTTTATTAATTTACATGTCCACAATTAACAGTATTTTTAACTAGCTACATGGCCGCTACCGGCGCAGTAGTCCATGAAGGTGCGAAACCTCTTAACTTCAAGTAACTACTGCTTGAAAACAATGATACATAAAATGGTGATTCTTGTTCCAAAAACTTCCTTGAAGCTTAACCTTTATTTGGTTCACATATAGTTTAGTGAAATTTTGAAAAATAAAAAAGTTTCTTGATCACTGAAAATAGTGCTGCAAAAAAGTAGGGATTACAGTTTTATTTTATTTAGCTTTCTAATTTTACAAAAAAACTAGGTTTTAAATACCAATGAAACTAACGCAGTAATCTTCGATTATGTTTTTCCTGCTGATTAAAAAAAAGTTGGAAATATCTTGTTTAGTTCCGGAGATATCGCGAGGTATGTGTGGAAAGGTAATGAAATAATTTTGACAGATTTTAGACATATTTCGCAATAAAAAGTGTTGGCCCCATTAAAAAATATTGTAACTCCGATTTCAGATGGCCAGGGACCTACTCTATCATTTTGTGAAGATCACATGTGGTTGTACCTTCAAAAAAAATTGAAACATTTTTGCCCCTTTTTCAGTCCACTATAAATTATTATGCGAGTTTGCTGTAAGTCGTTCGTCAGGGCAGGCACTTATCAAGAGATTTAATCCATGGAAAAATTCTTGAGGAATTTGCCAGCAATGTAGATTTTTCAACTGTTTTGACTTCTTGTATGAAGTTTTATTAATAGGAAATAGCTATTAAAAGTAAATGTATCGGTTGAAGATTTTCCTTTTGAACATAAATTCAAAGAAAAATATAATTTTAGACTCCAAATTCAAATCCTTCCGTAGCGGTATTTCAAATTCAGAATTACAGTAAATTGACAAATACGAAGATTGACGTTTTCTTTCCATATGCTCGTAGTAGAACACGATTTATAAAAATATCAAGAACCGAACTTGTAAAGAAAATGGAACAAATAAAAGTAAACGCGACTGTATAGATTCAAGAGCGAGAGACTGACAGTATTTGAAGAATAGTATTACTTTCATATTACGCTTTCACTGAAACACAATCCAATGAAATCAAATAACGTTTCACAGTTTATGGAAAAAAATATTCTCGACATCGGCGCTAGAATATTCAAGCAGTGATTTTACGTGAATTTGCACACAAATTAGCAAGTAATATTGTAATAAACGAACCATATTTCAGTAAATTTGTACCAATTAGTGAAGTAGGTTGACTGTAAATAAATATTTGAAGTTCCAAATACAATTCAATGGAAAAAAATGGGATACAATTTATAAATAGATAGATAAATACACATAGATTCAAAAGTTTTGCATCACCCTAAATCTCCGAAAAAAAAAATGTGTTATAAATGGATCAGAGATTAATCAAATAATTAGTTTCAATAAAAAAAACGTGTATATTTGTCAAACATTTTTTATTATCCAATGATAAACTTGCTTTAAACATAAAAAGTATTCTTAGAAATTGAATAAATTGAATACAAATTGATTCTTTTTAAAGGAAAGATTAAGTGAGAACCTGCATGAGAACTTTCAATAAAGAGTATTTCCACCTCTAGAATTTATGCAAGCTTGAAGTCGCCTGCCATGCTGTTTACCAAATTATTTTTGCGTGCTGCCACTGCCCTGGCAAGCATGTCCCAAGCATGTTTTATGGGATTCATGTCAGGAGATAGGGCAGGCCAGTTCAAATGATTGATCCCTTCAGTTTCAAGATACTCATTTACAGCTCTGGTCCGATGAGGTCGGGTGTTATCGTCCATAAAAACGAAGGAATTGCCAACAGCTGCGCGCCATAGTCTCATGTGAGGATGTAGAATCTCTCTGAGATACCTATCACCAGTCATCGTTCCCTCCACATGAATTAATTCTGTGCGATCATTTAACATGGTACCAGCCCAAAACATAGCACTTCCTCTTCTGAAAGGTGGCACGGGGCGAGCATGGGCAAGCTGAGCAACTCTCGTTGGAAAAAATCACCGAATTCCAAAATTCTTCAGGCAAGGCCGCGTGTTCTTGAGCCCAGTGTAGTCGGCGAACTCTGTGATCAGGTTGTAGTCTGGGCACTCTTATTGGTCGGCGACACTTCAAACTTGTCGCAAATATTCGTCTTCGTAATGTCGAGATCGATACTTGAACTCCCAACGCATATCTCATATCTCTTTGGAGTGCTGGTATTGCCATGGTCGTGTTTCTTCGAATAGTTGAGTGGATATAGCGGTTCTGCCGCTGATTAGTAACACGCCTTTTAACGCTCCTAGGTCTATCACGAAGAGAATTGGTCTGGAGATACCGGTTCCATACACGAGACACATCACTTTGCCAAACGCCAACTCTGTTTGCTACGAACCTTTGAGAATTACCTTCTTCAACTAAAGCCACTATTCTTGCACGGTCAATCTCACTTATGACTTGACGATTCATGTTTGCACTTAAAATCGTAAAAATGAAATGCCTTGAATGTTAAAATGATCGCACTAAAAATGTTATCTTAAAAAAACAACTGTAAACATCTGTATATTGCAAAAAATTTTAAACATATTGAAATGCTAAACATTGATAAACAAGCCAACAAAAAATTGTTAGCGCAAAAAAATTCTTTCTCATCCGAAGAAGGTGATGCAAAACTTTTGAATATAAATATATGTAGAGCATTTACTTTCAAAATCTTTACAATTGTATGGAAAGGGTAAGAAAAAATATAAAAACCTGTTTACAATGATAACAAATATCAGTTATTCATTTATTATAAAGGCTCTAAGTTTCAGAACGTTTCAAATATAGCTAGCAATTGCTTTAGCTGACTTTATTGTGATACCTAATACTCAGTGAATCAGATGCAACATTGATATTGGCTAAGTAATTCAAGGTGGATTGTTTCATATTATAATATATTGGACAATAAAAAGGTATCTGCTCCTTCTGGTTACAAATAGTGCAGATTTCATTAGAGTTTATCTGATAGGTACAGCCTTTAAGGAGGATGTATTACATAACCGAAGTTGCGCGATAGTTCTTGTAATTTGGATGGGCATTTTCAGGCACAGATATTTTTGTCGTGACGCAGATACTGTTAAATGTTTATATATGGGAAGGAACGATGACTGTTGGCAGAGAGAAATATTTAATTCTAGGAGTTTATTTTTAAATTTAAGTGAGAGATATTTTCTATTAATCTGTAGACAGCGAAGGGAGAGATTATTCCAAGTAAGATTGGTAGCAATGAAAGTGAAAAAAGCTTTTACCTGAGCTGCCTAGTTTTTCTTACTATCATATTCCATCAGATGCATCAGACGGAAGAAGCACAATTTGGAGTAACGGAAACTCCATTCGGTCAAATAAATTGATGTTCATATAGACATAAAATGCTGCGTTGTTAGGAGGGTTTAAGTAAATAAAAATCATACAGTCTATAAGTATATATTGGTAAGGTTGAGATTAATCAATCTTTCTATTTATTATGACAACTCTAACTCACGTGTCAATATTCGACAACATGTGGACATTGCTTACTCACATTGAAGTTTTCTGTAATATTATTGTATGATAATAATAAAACCCGTTGCCAATAGATATCGCAGAATAATGACAATTATTTTAACGCTTTATAAGTTTTGAGAAATATTTTCAAAAAACAGTGACCGTTCAAGTAAAAAGCAACTACTTTCGCGGCTATAGGTCCTTACGACTATTAAATTACACTTCAAAGTCAAACGGGGCTGGTATATCTACACGATATTTAACACCAATGATTCTGGTTTGCAATTTGAAGGGTTTCGGTATATTTGCGCTCCATTAGTACAAGTAATACTTCTTTTCAAGATCTAAAAAACTGACTTGAGCTGACTTTATATGGAATAGAACCATAAAGCTTTTTGGTTCAGTGTGCCTGATGAGAATGAAATACATTGCAATAAAATAAAATGTTGATAATAAGAATGATCCAAAGGTCTCATAGAGTTTTCGGGTGATAATTTATTATTCGCTAATAAAATAAATACGACCTTGTAACAGATAATACTTTTATGGTTTATTGCATGTCATTATCCCAGCTCAGGTCTATATATGTTCTCCGTGAGTGAGCTCTAAGAGCCCAATCTCGGAATGTAGGGGACGCTGAAATCACCGACAGGAGGTACAGTCAAAGTCAAATGGAATACACAACTACATTAGTTCGAGACTGTTTTTTAGGTCACAATTGAAGTATTTCTAATACATTTTAGCAGAAGCTTACCATATATCATCGAAACTGATCGAATTTTTTCGAATTTTGGTGTTTGTCTTGTGCGTTTCATTTGACTTTGTCTGTACATAGTGTACATGTCTCACAGTAACGGAAATGTGGAAGTTGTGACAATAGCGACATCCTCACCTCCAATTATTCTGCGATATCTATTACCTATTTAAAGCTAACATATTGATGACTGATCGGAACTCTCCCGTGACCATCAATATCTACTATTTATATTGGTTGTCATCACGTCCTAAATATATTATACAGGCCGCTGCATGTGTTTAGATAAATACAATACAGTGGCGAATTGGAGAACAATGAAAAATATTTCTGCCTTTATCAATGTCAAATCGATAATTTTCTTGGAACTTTAGTTCTTTACGTCAGGTTAGGTTTGAGCGACCGGGGGTCGCGACGCAGAAGATCTGACCGTTATGTTACGTTATGTTACGTTGCTTCGTTATGAGCCTTACTTGCGTGCGTGTGCTCTCCTGAGTCTCTCTCTCTCTCTCTCGTTTACGAAGCAGCGATTCATATGCTTCGGCCGGGAATCGAAACCGGGCCGCCCGCGTGGCAGGCAAGCATTCTACCACTGAACCACCGACGCTACATTAAAATTCTATGCAAAGCTGGTATTCGCAGTGCTGGTGATCTACTCGAATTTGTTCGGATAAATTTTTACTATTATTTCCAAAATTTTTTTTGCGCGATTGATCTTTTTTGTTTATTTATAGCATCGGTTGTCAGGACGGTAGGTTGTGTTTACTGGTTTCTAAGTTTAACACGTCGGTAGGTCATTTTCTTACCGTTCAGACGTCGAAAAGTAATAAATTGCATAAAAACAATTCTGCCAAAATGCGAAATATCATATTTTAAACTGATCGAGAAGTATACATGTCACTTTTGACATTTCGTTCGTTTCGAAGAATTTTAAATTATTTCATTCGGAATTTATTTCAATACGATCGCGCAAAAAATGATATAAGCATCTCGAACGTTGAGGGTAATTACAACGTTTGCATGTAGATTTTTCTCGTGGAATTGGACAAAATGATTTGAGGATTAAGGGATCTAGCACATTTACTTTTCGAAATACAGGGTGTTGAGATTTTGAAAACTTGAATGTTTTAATTCGATAACTTTAAAATGGATGGATAAATTGATTTGACATTTGGCAGCTTGTTTTTAAATGTAAGAGGGCATATTTTGATAAAAATAGTAGTTTGTGCAACTAGTGTGGATATGATGGCCATATCGCACAAGGGCGAAGTTTGAGCTCGACGCCGTAGGCGGAGTTCTCAATCGTTCAAGTGCGATATGGACAATCCACACCAGTCGAACAGCATATTTTTTCTACGACCCACTTAAGGAAAAATCTAGAAAATGAAAATTTTTATAAACGGTAATATAACTTCAAATTAAAATTGTAACAATTCAATTCTATGTTTCCACTAATTTTTTTGAGATAAACGTCAGTTCTTGAATGTCCAATTAGTATAATGCTCAGGTTTCCCTTTTTAAATATACGATGCTGTTATAAGTAGATGTTACCAGTACCATTATCTATAATAATGAATATTCTGCTAAATATTCCAAACATCTACCTGTTGTCGTTATTAATATCAAGCAGAATGATTATTTGAAAATAAAATCAACAATTGAAAAAAAACTTCGTCACGGGGAATTGAACCCGGGTCTACCGCGTGAGAGTCTGATATGCTTACTACTCGACCACCGAAGAATATGCAATTGTTTATTTATAACGTCAGATCTATTACATAATTTTATAAAATCTAAGGTCCCCTTCAATACCCATTGTATTCTGTTTTAAGTATTTGTTGTTAATTTGTACGGATTATTTCATATAATATTTTGGCATTTTCGTAACTCGTGCGCAAAAGTATAACTTCACGCACTTGTATCATGAATAACTATTGTGCCAATCAACTTAATGATAAGATTTTTATTCTTATTTATAATTAATACTACTGTATATTTTTGTGGAATGAAGTTTCATCCAGAGTAAAAAATAAATCCTTATATTAATATGTGTATTTATTTATTGATGCAAACAATTTTTGCTCAAAAGGAACTAAAGTTCCTACCGTGTGTCCCCCGACACCTTCTACTTTTTTTCACAATGAGTACGGAAGCTGTTATTATCGAGAGTACAAAGTTTTATATCCGAAGTGATTCACCATAAGCTATTAACTACTAAATTATTGTACAATAGTTCGTCAATTTTGAGTACAGCCGATAAACACCTGTTGGTTGGGGGATTATTGCATTTCAATACTCTATGTACTTGTTGGAATGAGGCTTGGCTTGGCTTTAGTATGAAACTTCTCACTATATTATTTGGACGTTCGTCTCAAGGCTTAACTTTTGTTTCAGCATATTAAAATTGGAAAGAGTTCGTCACGGGTCACGTGCATGTCTATGGGCCTATACTATTGCTGCTAATGTAAAAATTATGCGGTTTTGTTCTAATAACCATTTTGCGTGCACACATCGGCAAATCGGAAATTAGTATAGAGAAATTGTTTTACATTCACCGGCACGGTATTTGAGTTGAGTTTTGAATATGTAGATACAAAGAAAAACATAAGGAGTGCGGGGTGCGACCGAAAAATTATAAAAATATTGGGGAGATAATAAATGGATTTATTCAAATGTTAATTCATGTGAATGAAAGTAATTATTTCGCTATTTAAGTTGTGAGATCTATTTCTCATCTCATTAAGCGAGTCCTTTACTTCAAAGTACGTTTATTTCTCAGTTTTACACCTGAACAACAGGCCCAGGGAAGTTTTGAAGCGGAAGTTGCTTAAGTAGTCCGTTTATTTATAGCAAACCAGCATTCGACTTTTCTCTCTCTAAGGAAACTCATCTGTGCAAAAAAAAGTATTTTCTTTGGAAGTAATCTTGGAAAATAATTATGTCATCGATAAAAGCTTTTTATAAAAATAATTTTCGTTAGGCTGAACTCAACTCAAGCTAGTGTAGATCGATATTTAGCTAATTTGTTAATTACGCTGTAACTAGCAAACTATTCCACTTACAGATTTCTGCTTTCCTACATACCTATTGTCTGTGAGTGAGAACGAATGATTGCACGAAACGCAAAGATATGGAGGTGATTAAAATGACTGTGTTAATGAAGTGTTAAACTTGACAAAAATATGATGTTTTCCCAATGTTGATAGATGGTGGTGGAGAATATCATAATTTTAATGTTTTTATTCTGACAAGGTTCCTATGTCGATTTGAAAATTCAATTTCTGGATGATTCATGGTAATTATTTTATGCGCGATCGATCTTTTTTGTTTATTTACAGCATCGGTTGTCAGGACGGTAGGTTGTGCTTACTGGTTTTTAAGTCTAACACTTCGGTAAGTGATTTACTTACCGTTCAGATGTCGGTAAGTAAATTACTTACCGACGTCTTAACCCTACATACATTCAAGTGGTCCTAAATAATATATTACTTCATTCATGACACAAAAGGAACAAATTTTATTTATATTTTTTCAATGAACAGAACCGAACAATATAAAACGTGATGAATAGCATAAAAACAATTTCACCAAAATGCAAATTATATTTTTTGCGCGATCGATCTTTTTTGTTTATTTACAGCATCGGTTGTCAGGTCGGTAGGTTGTGTTTACTGGTTTCTAAGTCTAACACGTCGGTAAGTAATTTACTTACCGTTTAGACGTCGGTAAGTGATTTACTTACCGTTCAGACGTCGGTAAGTAAATTACTTACCGACGTCTTAGTACTGCATACATTTAAGTGGTCCTGAATAATATATTACTTCATTCACTACACAAAAAGAACAAAAAAATTAGGAGATTGATATTTTTTTAAGGAACAGAATCGAACAGAACAATATAAAAAGTAATAAATAGCATGAAAACAATTTCACCAAAATGCAAATTATATTTTAAATTGATCGAGAAGTATAAATGTCACTTCTGACATTTCGTTCATTTCGAAGAAATTTAAATTATTTTATTCGAAATTCGAATATTTCAATACGATCGCGCAAAAAATGGTATAAACATTTCGAACGTTAAGGGTAATACCGGTCTCCAGCAATGTTGAGCGTAGCGAAGCCTCCAATTTTGTAAACAACCCTTACCGTTCTTGATACTTAATATACCTACTAAATTCCATAGCCCTTTCGAATTTGGCAATGAAATTAATAATTATCAAACCCCTTTTTCCAACTGAAAATACTAGGGAACTTTCAAAATTTTGATATGTTATCGTGTATCTAGGCATATTTTTGTATCATTTAAATAAATATAACAATAAGATTATTATTCTTCACTTTCCAAACTTAATAATTGACCGTAAACAACAAACTAAAAACCTGACGAGAACTCAGTGGGACACATTGCCGCTGCGAAAGGTACGTCCTGATTGTCCTGATTGATAGGTCATGCTTGCGCGTAATTTAAACATCATCTAATCAAATTTTTTCAGTCCAAGATTGGGGTCAACGTTTGTAATATATTCAAACGGTTCATTATATATTTTGATCGGGATTAATCGAAAACCTGCCTTTTTTCCATTTCTTCCAACGTAATGTGTGACGCACACCAAGAGAAGTATTATATTAATTCTATCACCTAATTTCAAGAAACGGTTGGAAATAAGAATCTTCTTCACTTCAGTTGGATTGGAGCGTTTTATTTCAGATTTTCAAAAATCAAGCATTTATATTGCAAATAAAATGCAATCTATATCGATTCCAGATATTTGAGAAAAAAGACAATGAGGATTGATGGAAAGAATTGGTGTTATCCACAATGAAGTTTAGGCACTTTTCAGAGATGGGATTGCTTTCTGAATTGGTTTCCAGATAAATTTAGCAGATTTGGGTCAGTGAATCCCCTGCGTCTTGTCAACGGCTAGACAAATGTGGCCGGTATCTCATGAAATACTGATGCACTTTCCAGGCAACCGGGGTTATTCTATTATTTACCACTACTAGTGTACGAATGGGCTTTTTCAAAGCTTAAAACGTACACAAGATGAATATAAATTGCTAACAAAATCCATGCTTCCATAGCTGTCCGTAATTTTCAAATAATTACAATAATAATGAAGTTTTTTATTGAAAAACACATCAATTTAAGTTTGGCTTCAGTCTCTGAACAGAGTTGATAAATCTAACTGATATAAATTAAATATAATTTTCATTAGCACGTGCTACAAACGCATATATATATATAATTAATCATAAGAGACGTTTTTTCAATATTTCCAGTGGTAGTATGTTGAGCAATAACTCATTCATTGCCTTTAGCTTGCTGCTTAAAACTTAATGTAATTTCCAATGGTCAATAATTCAAGATTATACTCTCCTGCAATGCCGCGTTAAACATTTTTAGGCATCACGTGTCAGACCTAATGAAAAATATAAAAATTGATCAGTCCCGTATTCGACAAATCGACAAATTATATATTGTAAGTAGTAGACAGGTGCTTGATAGCATTAATGGGTATAACTTTTTGGGTGTCTATAAATATAGAAAGTGAATGAAGAAAAATAAGATGAAATACAAAGTTATTTGCTTGAATCTCCACTAACTTTGAACTAAATTTCAAATTATACTTCATTAACACAGCAAACTCAGTCAAATTAAGAGAGGCATAGTGAAAACGCATATATACACATGGCTCGAAAATGAAAGAAGGCTCAGGATGTAGAGTTCACTCCAGAGCACTAAGCCCAAGGATTAAGTGGGGAATACAATACCAGCGTCGTTCAGACAGAACTGGCTGGTATCTCAATTGCCACAAAAGCACTAACCAGAAAAGGAATTTCTGGCAAAGACATAACAATCTGCACTGATAGTAGACAAGCCCTATTAGCCTCGAACAGATAACGTGTTATATCGGGGCTAGAACTAGAGTGCTACCAAGATTTAGCTAACGCCTCGGCAGATAACAATATTATCCTAAGGTGGGTTGAAGGGCACGACAGGAGTAAATGTAATCGCATTGCCCATTCTTTAGCGAAGGAAGCGGATGGACTGATAATTTTAGAAGCCAGTGACACCTACGGCCTAACGACTTCGACAATTGAGGAGCTAGCCAAACGTTACAACCTTCAAGAGATGGGATGGAATCAAAGGATGCAGTCTTGCCAAGATCACCCTGGGAGACCCTGGGAAGGTGGAACCGAAGAAATATTTGGCGATGACCAGCAATAACCTACGTTTAACAGTAGGATATCTGACTGGCCACTGTCAACTAAGGAAGCACCTTCATACTAGTGAACACACCTCTATGCAGGATGTCTGAACAGGAAGATGAAACTGTCAGGCATGTCTCATGCGAGTGGCCGGAGTTATCGGCAATAAGAGAGTGTGTGTTCGGTGAGTCTCGGCCTACACCTGCCGATATAAAGGAGATGTCTCCTAGTGACCTGTCCACCTTCCTGGGAAGGACAGGATGGACGATGACCTGGGAGGACAATTCCTTTTGGGAGGATATGCAATGGGTCACGTGGACCTAAATGCTGTGAGCCCACACTCACCCCAACTACTCTACAGATAGAGAGATAGTGGAAACTTGTCATTGATATGATCCGAAAGGAAGGTAATGTATCCTACATGTAAAAGTAAGAATCGAAATAATATTTTTGTGATAAGGCTATGTTTATTTAGAATATAAATCTTTGTTATCATACACATACACTTAAGAGACACTAATTTGTTGTTTATCGGAGTGAACGTTTTCTTGAAGGCAGCTCCAGACCAGTCTAGTCTGGATACTTGTCAATAGCGTAGATTTTTGCCTGAAATAACACCGCCTCCTACTCCTGTTTCTACAGCAGTTGAAGATCCCTCAGTGTACCGTTATGACTGTATGTTTCCATCACTTAGCAGTTCAAGAAGCGATTTTTTGTTATTTCATTGTTTTGGTCCTTCCGTGCCTGTTAAAATTATTGTTGTCCAGAAAAGTTAGTTGAGCAGTTCCAATTTACTATGAAATTAAGAGAGTTGATATGGTGGAGTCGAAAAAAACTGGAAAAATCTCAAAATAAACAGCTCGATGAGGAAAATATTGGCATAAATTGGGTTCAACTCCTCAACGGATCAGGATTTAATTCAAATCTAATCCAATCTACTCGTTGTGATTTTTTCATAGTTTTTCTTGGTTACGCCCTGGGTTATATCATATTAAGATTTGATTTATATTATTATATAGCTGGATGGGAATTTCTTGAGCTTGCATCCTTAACGGAAAAATAAATAAAGAGGGTATATCTGTCAAAGAAGCTACACAAATATACATCAGCTTAAAGCTACAACTTCAGAGAATTTGTTCGGCTGAAACAAAGGATCTTGTGAAATACACTAAAAGGACATTTATTCTGTGAAAACGTCAATATTTATTCGAGTGCTTCCCACAGAAAATGTTATGTCAACAGACTTTGTCGGCTTATCCTGTTATTACAATACAGCTCATAGGCTGGATATCAGGTTTTGCTATGTAGGTATACTTTTTTCATGCTAGTCCAAGAAGTAACGCAAATGGCATGGAAGATGACGGAATAATCATCTCCATGGTTTTTGTTCTCGTCATAAATCTACTTCCGAATCGGTTTTTTACAGTATGATTCCAAGACTTCGGAAGTTCGGGATTGGAACTCCATATTCTTCCTACACCTATTGTGATGCCTTTTGGCCAAATATAATAATAATGAGTACTGAAAATGAACATGACATTCCCTTGATCTTATATCAACAAAACGTTCGAACATTTCATTATAATGTAAATATTAATAAAGAAGGTTATTGTCAAGTTCAAGCGTGGTGCAAGACAAAAACAATTATATGTTTATCTATTTTGCTCGAACTTGACCAGTTATATAAATATACATTCAGTATTGATCGAAGGAGAAGTCAATGCAAAATCCTTGAAAAAGACTATTCTATATAGTTGAATAGTCACCTACTAGTAATTATTAACCATTACGTATAAGTATGCTATACGGCTAGGTACTTCTGCATAGTATCAGTTTAGCAAGAACTTAGTGTAATGTATTTGGTAGATTAATTGAACATATTCTAGTGCTAGAAGTAGTTGA
>CAJUYI010000165.1:0-17094 GCA_910591695.1 Galerucella pusilla
GAGGAATATGCTAATATCAACAATCATCTTTGGCCTACTCAAGAGTAAGATTCGAATAATTATCTAAATTTATCATTTTCAATCGAAATATTTTAAAACTTTGTCGGTTTTGGGGTTATATTTTGCTTATTTTATTTTCTGTCATATGTCATATGTCAACGTTTAATGTAAGTTGAGTTCTTGTAATTGATATTATAGTTTATATGAAAAAAATGATAAAAAACTTCGTTTTAAAGTGATTTAAATATGTTTTAGTCCTCAGTTCGTGGCAAAAGAAGCAATCAGAGTCATTAAATTCGGTCCAAATGGAAGCGCCTGGTTGATAGAAGGTGGTGAACCAGCGTACGAAATTATACCAGTAGACAGGCAAACACAAAAGAAAAACTTATTGAAAGAAAAATGAAAATTATAAACTTTATTTTTAAATTTCCGTTTTAAGTAGCTTACTCTGTATATATTTTTTACTAGTGTAAATTACTGTAATATGAGAAAGTACCTACAATGCTAATTTTGTTATGTAAGAATAATAAATGAAATGACCCGGATAATGTAGAACTCTTTTACCATGAAAATAAAATAAAAATATCAATAACTACCATAGGTACTTATTCTACAAAATGTGCTAAAGGCACTACCCATAAGTGCTTCAAAATAGTATATTAATATATTATACACCAAGGAGGTGAATGAAGACTATTATTATTGACCGAGCGGAATAAGGTGCGAGGTTTATAAATGTCTTCAAAACCATGTTGTATATACATTTTTTCCACTACTAGCCAAATTTAAGACAAAAATGAAAAATAATTCACAAACGCACCACGAGAAGCGTTTACTCCGTCATCTGACTGACAAGTACACTGTCAGTTTTCGATATATTATGAACGTACTCGTTATGTCATCAGTCATTTTCGGTTGAGCGCGAATTTCAAACTAATGACATTTTTATTCAAATAATTTTATATTGATAGGTAATTTTAAGCAGCAAATATGTGAAAGACAATCTCTTGGGTATACAAAATTATGTTGCACAAGTTTTTGTTGAACTACTTACTATCCCTTGATTTTCAAAATATTTGAATTTTTCAATTATTGACCTGGGTTAATAATAGAAAAAATTATTAACGACTAATAGAGAAATTCAACTTCTCAGTTTGCTAGAAGAAGCAATAATTGTCAGCTTCACAGCTAATAGTGGGCTGAGGTTACCTCATCTTCCTGGCAAGACCTTAATACCAGGCGCCTTGGACCACTTTTAATCCTCTAAAATAAATTCAAAACTTACCAGAACGATGCCAATCCCAATTTGGATAAGGTACTAATTTTGGAGAAGCTTCTCTTGGTACCCTCGGAATAACAGCTAACGTAGCTGGCACTCCCGGCTTCCATTTAGGCATGGAAACAAAAATTCGATCTTCATAAACTTCCACTCCTAAAAATAAAAATTCATACCTTCAATTCCATAAATTTCCCCAAAAATATCAGATTCACCTAATGGCAGATTATTTTCCGGGATAAACTCTTTATTCGCAATGGCTAATTGTCTTTCAGCTTCACTTGGATAAGCAAAATCTAAGGAATTCCAATAGTACCATGTTTTAAAAGGCCCGCTTGTTTCTAGTGGAACTGGTGTGATTCTACTTCTGAATCTTTGTTTCGATGGAAAGGTTACATCTGTGTTTTGGAAATTGGAAATGGAAGGTCTAGCAAGACTGAGAGTTGTAAGGTATGTGAGAAATGAATTTGGACTAACTTCGCGTGACCCTGAAAAAAAAATAGTTTTATACTTTTTTGACATTAGCAAGCACCAGAATCATTACCCTCAACACTTTCATTACTCAGAGCGTGCGTTAGTTGACACTAGAGTGAGAAGGTATGGGACGGAGATTGGAGTGCCACAGAACTCGGTTCTGGGACCGACGCATTGGAAGTGTGTGTTTGATGAAGTTTGTGGGATAGCATGTGAAGAGGGATGTGAGATTACGGTGTATGTGGACGATGTCTGTCTGGTATGTACAGCAAAGGGAGATAGAAAGAAAAGCGGAGAGGATGTGTAGGAAAATTGTGGAGAAGATAGAGCGGTATGGACTGGATGTGGCCGAGGATAAGACGGTGGGGCTACTGGTGAAGGGACGGAGCAAGGCAAGAAAAGTAGGGGTGATGGTGAAAGGAAGGAAAATTCGGATGGAGGAAGCGGTGAAATATCTAGGGGTGTGGTTGGATAGCCAGCTATCTTTCAAAACTCATATGTTGAAGGCTGCACAGAAGGCAAAAGTAAGAGCAGCATGTCTGGGAAGACTATTGGGTAATGTGAAAGGACTGGGAGAGTGGAAGAGGAGGTTAATTGGTAGGACGGTAGAGCAGAGTATGCTGTATGGCGCGGAAGTGTGGGGTGAGAAAGCAGGGGTGAATGTTGGAAAATAAACTTAGAGAGGTGGTGTATTGGGGAAATATGGTGGAGACTATGTTGAGGGGCGGGGAGGAATGGATGGAGATAAGTGGCGTAGTAGAGAGCATGATTAGGGAAAGAGAAGGATTTGACAGGGCATTGGAGAGGTATAGTTAGGTATGGTATGGTTCATAGAAATGCTAGGAGATAGAAGATGACGGAGAGTTTGTGAGGGACCGCCGCCCGTCTTGATGTATGCTAAAGTAGTGATTCCAAGGCGGGAGTAACGGCGAGTTTCACGTGGGTTTGATTGGTAGGCATTCCCGTGGGGATGAGTCCAACACTGTCTGGGTACTGGTTAAGGACCCTTTCTAACATAAGTTCTAACATGAGTTCCCCATATCGACCCGAAAAAAAAAACAAAACAAAAACTTTCATTACTCTTAACGACCATTGGTTATGGCATTGTCAATTTTTTTCTGAGAAACCTATTTCCTTGAGAGTGCTCTGATAAAATTTCGGCACAATATTTACAGTTTGGTAGCTTGTTTCGATTTTATATGTTGATGGATATTTTTCAAAATTATATAAAGCCCTATTTTGGTGTTACTTTTAGTGAAAAAAAAAATGTTACATAAGTGTCGTCTCTCTACGTTAAAAAGATAATTTTTTTTTTCAATGGTGAAAAAACCATCACAAATTAACATCGCAGTGGTCGTGATTAGAGCTTTTGTGAATCATAGTTCGTGAAATCTAATGTCATGGCGATTTTAAATTGATCGTAAGAGCAAATATAAGCAGTTTAGTAAGTCTATAACTATCGTGATATTATTTATTTTCAAATTTATCTACACCAAGAAACATTCTCATGTCGCAGTAGCATATATTTTTCAGTATTTTTAAACCTTTTTTATTCTATATTCCTGCAAATATCCCTGTGCTCTAGCTCGCGATTTCCATGGTTACAATTTCATACTTATTGAGAATATGAAAACAAACACTCTACCGGGTGTCCCAAGTTATCATATAGTTAATAAAAAACTGGCAAGAACTAAAAGTACAGAAATTATTAATCCTTTGTTTGGAAAGTTCAGCTCTTGTTAATTTTGTGTTTACTTATCCTAAAGAACTTAAGAAGTACTAATGTGGTCAAGTGTGCTTATAAGTCTCGATAAAATCAAATAGGTAAATCAACTTTTTATTTAAAAAGCTTAAAAAAGACATCTTCTCTCAAAATAAGCAGAAAAAAATCCTCTCACGGGTGGAAAATTTTTCACCCGTGGGTTGGAAGTAAAAGTAGGTAATATGTCAGTTTCTGACTTTTTAAACGTCAGTAATGATGACATTACATATATAGTTGTAAATAAAATTGTATATTATCCAGTATAAGTATTTTTTGAGAAAATAATTTTATTATGTTAGCTACCATAGGACTGTCAAATGTAAAACATTTTTTTATAAGCCATTACGAGGGTACTTCAATGCCATTCAATGCAGTTTTTTTATTTATTAAACATCATGTCAAATAAGCGAGAAATTGCCTGTATCCGATAACTTGGGACACCCGGTATAAGTTACCTATTGAAAAAAAAACTTGTTCTTCTTCCTTTTTCAAAACCTATTGTTTCCGCTCTAATACACCGGAAATACAATAACCAATCATAATTCTGTTACCAACAATAAATATAGAAAATCTTACGTGCATGAAGAACAAATACAACTATCACAGCCGCAAAATATTTGCTTCCTTTAAAAGTGCCAATTTGTTTCGAATCAATCAACATATTTCTGCATTATTTAAATTTATTAACCATGAAAAGACATGCAGCCAGATTTATGTATTTTAATTGAGTTGTCATAACTGCATTTTCTATTATTCTTTAATAATATTCCGTTATGTAAATACAAAAAAGAGGACTACAATTTTTTTACGTAATATGCGACGACCTTTAGAATTTTTTTTACAGTTTCTACTCGGAGATGTTTTGTTAAACTTCTGTATAGGTATACGTAATTTTATCATTTAAATATTGCGACTTCTAATTTAGTTTTTTTTTTTGTCTTTAAATAACCAATTATTTGACAAATTGTTTCAAGAGCGTTGAGTCGAATCTATTTTATTTAAACTAACTAAACAATTTACGCAATATCTAAAAATTTAATCAATTCATTCAAATTGAACGTTTTTTTTTTCTTTCCAACTTTATCAAAATAGTGCCGCAACACACATTGCACACAAGTGCTGCAAAATGCCAACCGTTTTTCAGAGGGGAACTACCGGACTTCTTCTTTTTTCAAATGTAACAGGACTGGAAATTGTATTTATACTCACTGTGTGTGTATGGGTAACCATGGTCATAGCCAGTGCTGTAATTTTTGAAATTTACTGGAGCATATAATGTTTGTTGGTTGGTTACTTCAGTTGGCGGGTGCCAATTTTGGAACCAGTTATCTACCTCTACCATTTTTGGTGTTTATCTAAAAATGTACACAGGCTATAATAGTTATTTACGTAATTAGTGGGATATGGACATTATTAACGCACGCATGTGAAGTTTGCAATCACATAAGTGCGTTAATAATTCCTATCACACGTGTTACGTATAAAATTTTATCTACAACTGTTTATTAGTATTATTAACAGTACCTATATCATAAAATTGAAAAAAAAAATTCAATCCAAACGTATTTTTAATAATATTGACTGCAAACATAAGGCACTGTGTATCATATTTTGTGACCATAGCAACAAAGACAAACAAATCTGTGGAAATAAAAAAAATTTGTTATCTCATCAAATTGTCAAAGTAGAATGAACAAAAATCTATACAAATGAGTTCAAGCGAAGACAATCTCCTTTCGGAAATTGAAAATGCAGCTTCCAGTGTTATTTTAAATATTTAATTCTGGTTTTAATAATTGTCTAGATTCTTATTATAGCACTAGTACGGAAATGTATTTAAAAACGCACTAGTGCGGTAATATACGCCATTATGACATTGAAAATAGTGTCAAATCGTACCCGTTACATGACAGTTGTAGATTTTCAGATCCTCTCTCTAAGTAAATACCAAACTTTCCCATAGTATTAGTATGAGTATAAACATTGATTATATTAAAGAAAATAACAAAATTTTTCAAAGTAAAGTGAACATAAAATTGGCCGGACCGCCACGGCCCTTTTTAAATTTAAAACAAGAGTGCAAATCTAAAAATAAAGCATTTACACGAAGTTTTAAAAGAGAAATGTATAATAGAAAGAAATGGTTTTGTGTTTTTACAAACAATACCCGATTTTAATAAAAAGGTGATTGAACATTGCGCTTCAGAAAAATGTCGTCGCATTGATTTAATCTATAAAAAATAAACATATGTTATGTCAATTGTTGTTTTGTTGCATTTTCTAATTTTAATATTCTAGTAAAGTGCACCACCAGTTCGATAACCCACCAGCCGACACTGCAGACTATACTTTTATTTCTGATAAAGTAGATTTTACAAATTCTGCAATAAATATCAATTAACTTGCTTAGTATCCAAACATAATTAATGGTTGTCAGTGTGATCTTATCTATAGGACTGAAATTGTGCAAATTCAGCATAAATTTAAACATTGAATTTGTTTTTTGTTCATTTTTCAGTTGCTGTAGCAAACTAGAAACTGTAGTGTAGTTAAATGTGGGTAGGAAGGTAAATTCAATAATTGTTTAAAAAATACGCGGTTACAGAAGAACAGTGAAGAGTGTTTGTGTTTGACATTCTAAATGTGAGAAGAGGTGAGCAAAAAAATTATTTTCTAAAAAATTTAGAAGATAGATATAGGAAAGCTACAACAAAATATGTAAAAATATATTGAATTATGCCAATGTAACTCAAAAGTCTAGGATAGATTGTAGAATTTTGTAACTGAATAATGTCTTTCAAGCAGAAATGTCTTTGTCAATCTTCGGAACTTATTAAATAATGTATTTGCCACTTTTAATTATTCTAAGTACTTGAATAATATCTTGACATTGAAGGTGATGGAATTTTTATCAGACCAAAGGTGGGCAGTATATTAATAGGCCAGACGATATGGTTAACAACTACAAGTAATTAGTAATACGTCTGATCTTTTTTTCACTAATTCCTTAAAGTATGTAGATTAATATAAAAAAAAGTTTACCAGTCTATCTATTTACCAAATTAGAAAAAAAAAATCGAAAACCTTTTTTTTTCGAAATTTTTCAATATTTCGCGCTGGGAAGAAGGTAGAGAAAAATAAAAAATACAACCGTGTAGGGAGAGTGTTTTGCAACAAATAGCTATTTGTATTACTAGGGAGGAAAGTGCCACTTTTCCTCCCGCAGGATGTAGTTTACTGCCCGACGCGAAGCGGAAGGCAGTAAACATCCAAGGGAGGAAAACGCACTTTACTCCCATGTGATACACATGATTTTTCCTCCTACCCACCTTTTTTTGAAAAAGTTTTAGCTTTATTTGGTTTGTATCCGGCATTTTGACGTTTTAGAAATGCAATCAACTTTGGATATATAATATCGACATTGTCCTTCATTTGTATCATTGTGCGGAGCATTGAATATTTAGACCAAAGTGTTGAAGCTTTTAATGATTTTCCTTGTAGTGAAAAATATGCCAGTAAAACATTCTCTGAATATTTATGTATCTTGTTGTCTTCCGCCTATTGCTTATATTGTGCATATTGTTTTTCATACCTGTCTTTAGATTTTTGTGGTAGTAAGCTTAATGACGCTATGTTAGCTTGTTCCTTAATATTAGGTGGTGTATTTGGAAATTCAAAATCACTAGCTCACCATTTTTCAAAAATTCAACTAAGTTTAATGAATGTAGCGACTTTGCACCTCAAAAGTCAATCGCCGTGTTTACTGTCAGTGAGCCACACTATGCTTTTCTTATTCTGAACTCAAAAAATGTATAATATATCTAAGGTTCCTGAAGTTGAAATTTGTATTGAAGAACTACGTTGAAGTAACATTAATGATTGATTTTTACCAAAAAACAGGATATACAGGATGTTCTAGAAATTATGGAAACAATATGAATATAATGAATTAACCGAGGAATTCACAAGTTTCATAGTTTACCACTTACTTGAAATGAGGGGGAGGAAAAGTATGAGTTTCCTCCCTGATTTGAGGGAGGAAAGTGTGTACTTTCTATAGATGTGGGAGGAAAAAAGGTTTCATGCGTTTCTTTCGTCCGAGCAATGGTTTGTTCGGAAAAAAGTTCGTAAACTAAGTATGTGTTCCGCATCCGCGCGACTCTATTTTCTGAAGCGCGGCGGAGTACATTATAAACTATTGTACAGTTATAATGTAGATATAAATAATTGTAATACGGCGTTTTGAAAAGGAAAGTGTCGGCTTTAAGATGGAATATTTTTTTGTCATAGCACATAATAATTTTTAGCAAATTAGTCATATATATTAATATAAATATTCAATTCTAATCAAAAACAAAGTATCTCAATAAAAAATATATTATATAATAAGGTGGCATTGAAACAACTATTCGAGGGATGGAAACTGTTATTTAGGAGGTCTGTTCCATAGATAAAATTTACAGATAATTAATTTTTCTTAATTACGAAATACGGCACACAAGAATATATAATTACAAAATTAATTAGTTTACATACATTTTTGAATTCAATGATTTTTTGTAAGCGAAAATAGCAATTTTTATAGATTCGGGTAGGAATCTTCTTTATTTTTTCAAAATAAAATTTGATACTCATGTAATATAACGATTAATATTCAACGAACTAAATGTATATAGTGAAAAAGTATAAAAGAAGATTCATATATAATTTTAAGATATAATTTTTTTCATACCTTTCCTTCCAATAAAAATATATGAAAATTAATGTATCACCTTTTATTTATTATTTACAATCTTAACTCTCACCAAAGATTGAAAAACCGCCGTGCAGCAGAGTCGCGCGGATGCGGAACACATAATTAGTTAACCGAATTTTTTACGGACAAACCATCGATCGGACGAAAAAAGCACAGCAGATCTTTTTTATTGCAAAACACATCCCCTAGACGGTGGTATTTTTTATTCCTCTCCACCTTTCACCCAGCGTGAAATATTGAAA
Organism: Galerucella pusilla; assembly: GCA_910591695.1. Lineage (NCBI taxonomy): Eukaryota > Metazoa > Arthropoda > Insecta > Coleoptera > Chrysomelidae > Galerucella > Galerucella pusilla. The sequence goes on from CAJUYI010000165.1 coordinate 8,511, forward strand.
AATTTCGATTTTTTTTTCTAATTTGGGAAATCGATAGACTGGTAAACTTTTTCTTATGTTAATCTACATACTTCAAGGTACTTTTAAAAAAAATCAGCCGTGCTGCTAATTACTTGTACTTTTGGTCTAAAATGACCCATACCGACTGGCCTATAAATAAATATCGCTATGAAGGAATTTATTACTTTTATTGAAAAAGAACAAAAAATATAATAAATTATACATGTATGAGAGTAACGTATAAGAAATGTAACAAAAACGGGAAGTCATTTGTAAACATGACCAATATATTTTTTTAATTAATCAAAATTATTGAAGCATATTCGTATTACATTTTAATAAAGTATAATTTAAATTAGCATAAACGTAATTAACACGGTTCCAACAAGGTTTATGGTGCAATTTATTTTAGAAATTCTCTTCGTAATATGGATAACTTGATTTTTTTTATATATCATATTGTGTAATATAAAAATGAGATTGTATAATGTTACATTTTTTAAGTAGTCTTATGTTAAGTTGAGTTTAAAAAAAACCAATTGAGGGGGCGGGAAAGGTTATGGAATGTTACGTAATATATTTTATACAGGATGTTTGCAAAATAATATGAAACAAACAAATAATAGAAGAACAATTATGTTGTAGTGCGTCAAATCTGTACAAACTTAGACCTCTAAAACTCCGCGAGTTAAATACACATAGATTCAAAAGTTTTGCATCACCCTAAATCTCCGAAAAAAAAATGTGCCCTTTATAAATGGATCAGAGATTAATCAAATAATTAGTTTCAATAAAAAAAAAACGTGTAAATTCTATCCAATAATAAACTTGCTTTAAACCTAAAAAGTATTCTTAGAAATTAAATAAATTAAATACAAATTGATTCTTTTTAAAGATAAGGTTAAGTGAGAACCTGCGTGAGAACTTTTAATAAAGAGTATTTCCACCTCTAGAATTTATGCAAGCTGGAAGTCGCCTGCCCATGCTGTTTACCAAATTATTGATATTCTGTTGAGGAATATTTCGCCATTCTTCTTGGGCCGCATGGACAAGATCTTGTACACTCCTGGGTGGATTTCTGCGTGCTGCCACTGCCCTGGCAAGCATGTCCCAAGCATGTTCTATGGGATTTATGTTAGGAGATAGGTCAGGCCAGTTCAAACGATTGATGCCTTCAGTTTCAAGATACTCATTTACAGCTCTGGTCCGATGAGATCGGGCGTTATCGTCCATAAAAACGAAGGAATTGCCAACAGCTGCGCGCCATAGTCTCACGTGAGGATGTGGAATCTCTCTGAGATACGTATTACCAGTTCCCTCCACATGAATTAATTCTGTGCGATCATTTAACATGATACCAGCCCAAAACATAGCACTTCCTCCTCTGAAGGGCGGCACGGAGCGAGCATGGGCAAGCTGAGCAACTCTCGTTAGATCCCGCCACACACGTATTCGATGGCTATCTTGTACCAAACAAATCCTTGTCTCGTCGGAAAAAACACCGAATTCCAAAATTCTTCAGGCACGGCCGCGTGTTCTTGATCCCACTGTAGTCGGCGAACTCTGTGGTCAGGTTGTAGTCTGGGCACTCTTATTGGTCGGCGACACCTCAAACCTGTCGCAAGTATTCGTCTTCGTAATGTCGAAATCGATACTTGAACTCCCTACGCATGTCTCATATCTCTTTGGAGTGCTGGTATTGCCATGGTCGGGTTTCTTCGGATAGTTAAGAGGATATAGCGGTTCTGCCGCTGATTAGTAACACGCCTTCTACCGATTCTAGGTCTATCACGAAGAGAATTGGTCTGGAGATACCGGTTCCATACACGAGACACATTACTTTGCCAAACGCCAACTCTGTTTGCCACAAACCTTTGAGAATGACCTTCCTCAACTAAAGCCACTATTCTTGCACGGTCAATCTCACTTATGACTTGACGATTCATGTTTGCACTTAAAATCGTAAAAATGCCTTGAATGTTAAAATGATCGCCGAGATGATCGCACTAAAAATGTTATCTTACAAAAAAAACTGTAAACATCTGTATATTGCAAAAAATATGGAACATATTGAAATGGTAAACATTGATAAAAAAGTCAACAGAAAACAAAACAAAAAAATTCCTTCGCATCCGAAGAAGGTGATGCAAAACTTTTGAATCTATGTGTAGATACTAAGGAAAAGAATTGTGACTGCAATAACCGACTTACCACATTAAATATTTATTAATCTCTCATAACAAATAAAAACCCAAACCAATGAAAATTTGAAGTAAAGTAAAATAACATTACTCACCATAATTATGTTATTATAGTTTTTATAAAATTTGATTATAAATCTAGAAACGCTTGTTAATTATATTTTTTTTTATTTTGGATATTATAATTCCATTTAAATTGTAAAATTCTTAATATACAGGGCGATCCATTTAAAATTAATGAGAAAATAATGTTTTTGAGTTTTGACTCACCATGTATTTAATTTAATTAATATTTGCCAAATCATTCGTGTTTATAGAATCTTTAGCTTTGAATAACTCCTCACTTTTCTTACTGTTCCAATAAAATTATCGACACAAATAGACAACTCACCCAAACAAACTTAAACTGTAAAAAGAAATAAAAAAAAAATATAATTGTAGGCGCCTTATATGTAAGCATACAAACTGTTGTCGTCCTTCAAGTAATTTGTCCTTTCAAATCTTAATGACCTACGAATAAATTAATGCTTCTAGAGCTATGCCACAATATATGTAGAGCTTTTAAAATATGTTAGACGTGTTGATCGTGATCTTAACGGTTGCATAAATTAAATGCGTAAATTATCCTTTAAATGAAACGATTAAGTACACAGTATATTTGCAAAATTAATTTGCCTGAAGAAAAATGGAGGAATTTTTAATATTTTGACAAGCATACAGCGAGGCTCCATTCTATCGCTTCTCCTCTTTATTCCTTGATAAATTTTTCATTAAAATGTTTCTCTATCCAGTGTTTTTTATTACTGACTTTAATCTTTATTCAAAATGTTGGTATTCCAGCATCTGAACAGATTCTGCATTGTTATAAAGGTGAAAGGTGCTTCTTTGAAAACCTTCTTACTTCTCCACAACTTCTTCATACCAATTTTGTTAAACCTTCTCTAACCTGCATTGTATTAAGTACGTTTACCATCTTACTGGAAAATGTCAATATCATTATTCAGTCAATTTAAACCCCTCCTCGCGCTGCACTTCACTGTCGCTGGAAGCTTCGACCTTTGCTGTGTGTATTGCTATACTTGTTTCATAGTAAGAATCGAGATGTTGGTTACAAAGTGTGTTGTCAGTAATGTCAGTATAGCCCACTTTAATGATTTAAGGTGCTTCTAAACGGGTAATATTTTTAGTGCAATATGTAGCTGCAACACAGTGGCTGGCAACATTGCCAGCAATAAAAGCCAGACAATATTTTCATTGTGTCTGGCCATATAGCTACACATGTTTTGTGTTACATTTAATTGGTTGCAGCAATATGCCGGACGATCGCTTGGCCTGTTATGTTATCTATGGCTTGGCCAGCGAAAATACTCTGCAATTTCACTTTGTTTTGGTGCTCGTTTGTTGTTGTTGTTGTTGTTATGTAAATTTTGGAGGTTATAGTATATAAAATGACCATGGAGCTACTATTAAGAGGAGATGACACAGTCGACTATCTTATAATAGGAAAGTGGTATCACATGAGTGACATTGTGATGTGAGCAAAATGGCGTCGTCGGCAGAGCCGGACTATTTAAATTTTCAATCAATAAACATATATTCACTAGTAAAATTGATAATATAGAAACACTGTAGGTATTTTGTTGTCTGCCAAGAACCTCTTTTTACAAATATCAACAACATATCTCTTATTGATGGAGTTCTAAGAAATCTACAAACATTAAATATAATATGAAGTTGAATAAAACTTATTGGAGCGCAAAGAAATATATTCCAGTACAGTCCTTTCGATTGTTTACTAACCTATAATATGTTGTTCCTGATGATTTTTTCGTATTTACACTGTCTCTACTTGTACAACTTCGTGAAGCACAAGAAACCATTATTGTTCAATTATTAAAATAGAAAAAAACGACACTAACAAAAAGAAAATCCAAAAATACCCAATTCACATCCACAAAACAATACTAATGTCAAGTTGACAGAGAAGTGGAAGTAAAATGGCGAAACCGATACCACTTTTATGATAGGCGTAGCGACTCCTCTCAATACTAGCTCCATGAAAATGACTAATACTTGCTCGACTGAAAAGATTATTGAGTTTGACTCAATCGAGGAGTATTCAATGATAGGTTGGTTTAATGGTGAAAATTTTTGAGCGTTTGTCCTATGTTGTAATTCATAGAAAAGGCTATTGGTTCTAGAATTTGTTCTAGGAACACTGAAATTTAGTAGCGATACAATAATATAACATTTAAAAATATAATTAACAATTTTATATAAAAACATAACTGAATGCATTGAGCGACGACGAAGTAAACTACTGCTATTAAAACGAGAATGAAAGTGTTCTTGAGGTGTGCCTCTAACAGGATAAAGACCGTCCAAGATATAAGAAGCCGACTTAATAGTATATTATTAAACGAGCAATTTATGATAGCCATAATTCACGATGGGTGACGTCTGCGTCACGAGCCGCAGGCGAGGGGCGCAAGTCACCCAAGTGAATTATGGCCATAAATTGCGAGTAGAATACTATACTTTGTCCACGACACTTAATTTATTTATTAATAAATAAAAGTCAGTAGCGATTTGGCATATTACTAACCTCAAAATGTTGTGGCAGCTACTTCAAATAATTTGACATATATAGAGATGGGCGATACTGTAGAAAGTATCAATACAACGTACCGTTATAAATATATTGTCTTAAAATACTTAATATTAGAAAATATTGTTATGAAAAGTATCAATACTAAAAATTACAATATTTTATAGATACGATATATGTCAGAAACAAATTTCCTGAACAAAATACACAGATTTAATTGTTTATTTCATATTGTACCCCCCTCTCTAGTCGTGAATTATGAACCATAATACACTACAGTGTATTATGAACCATAATTCACGACAGTTGATATATGGGTACCATATACCTTTAGTTACGAGGTAAAATATTGACTTATTATTACGTGGTCATGGACAAGGTATCTTCTTTGTACTCGTTCCAAAGCGGAAACATGAATATTATAATTCGGGCTCCAAATAACACATGCATACTCCAGTTGCGATCTTACAAATGCCGAGAACAAAATATTCAATGTGTTAATATTTTAGAAACATTTCGCATTTCTAACTATGAAACCCAGCGACCGATATGCTGCAGAGACCGTTTTTTGTATATGAGGAACAAAAGATAACCTTTGATCAAAATAAACACCCAGATCTTTCAGGACATCTGGTCTGTCGAGGACAATGTTGCACAAGGTGTACATTTACATCCTGAGTTATAGAATGTGGAAAGTGGAATTTATAAAGACAGAAATGCTAAAAAAGATGGATGGACAGTTACCGCTGAAGTTTTTGGTATATCAAGTGATGAGGCCTACAAAAAATTCAGAAACTTGAGAACTTATGCAAAGAATGAGGTGGAAAAGAAGAAAACCGGTAGTGCTGGCGGTTTAACTTGTTATCAAGACTTATTTCTAGACTTAGGTAATCTAAAGTTTCACGCCTAAGGCCGAATCCACAATCTACCCTTCTTTTTCTTTAACTTTGTGTTTAAAACAATATAAGTCGCTGCGACAGCCATTCTTGTAGGATTGTGTAGCCCGTCTACGAAACAAATTATTTCCATCAATGGGCCATAGTGTTGCAAATAATATTACCGAGCCATATATGTCAGAGCCATATGCTACAATTGAAATGATGTCATGCTGGATGGGCTATAGTTGCCAACATTGTAGCCACATGTTGTACTAAAAATATTGTCCGTTTACAAGATGCTTTAGAATTTCAATCAATTATGTTTGATCATTAATCAATATTTAGAAATATGCATAATAGAAAACCTGCATAAAGACTAGTAACGCATCTTCTGCTAATTTTGTTCAGTTCATACGTGAGATCGACCTTAGTCATTCACGCGACACATCATAAGCATAACCTATACTTCAACACGATTTTAAAAAAGAAGACGACATAATTGTGGTTCAATGTCAATCCTTATGTAGCTAACTTCTCTTTTAGGGTATGTACGTCACATCATTAATGGCGAACCATTAAATTATCCAAAAGCTGAATTTTCAAATTTACATAAAAACCTTGTGAGAATAAAAATAATTGATTCCCCATTATGATTTTGTCCACTAATAACTATTAACTTTGAGAAAACGTCATATTTTAGTGAAGTATAACACCTCATAGACGTCATTGGAAAATTTAATAAGTACCTAATAAAATTGTAGATCTGTCAACTGTCACTGTCAATTTTGGGGAGATTCTGACGATATAGAATTGTGATTAGGATAAACAAGCTTATGTTAATAAGTAGATGAATAAAATGGTATAATAAGAAGATTGAAACGTTAATAACATAAGTTTTACTTATTGTGGAAGGATAAAGTATCATTAAATCGTAAATAACATAGGGGAAAATGGTAAGAAAGCGATTAGTTGAGTTACAAAATGCAAAAGACACTGTTAAAAATACTTTAAAAAAACAATAAGATCAGAGCGAATGTTTTTTCTCGTAAAAATTTATTTTCTGTACTCACCAGATTTTCTAAATTTCAACTATGACACCATTTGAAGAAAACACACTATTAAAAAATAAACTGATCAGTTCTTATTTAACGTTCGACATTTTCGTGTCACGCAAAATTGAAAACGACTATTTACAACCGAATCGAAAGAAGTAAGACCACCGATTCTGCGGTTTTGATTTCTTCAATGACCGGTTCTTAGATGCGATCGCCAATGAGTGTGAAAGCAACAAGCAATGCTGCTCGTGTCAATGTGCTTATTTACTATATATAAGTTGTCAGCTTTTGTTTATAATAATTAAATATAACACACGATTAAAACAAAGGAATTTGCTTTCTCGTTTATGCTCTGCTAGCAAAAAAGAAACATATGGTTGTGGTATGTATGCGGAAGATCCTATTGTGGTGGTTTTTCAGTGTGGGCATCAAATCTGAACGCAATATTTCACAGCAGTCAGTTGGTCAGTGTAACTACCGACACTAGGGTGGTGGCCTATGGTGATGATCAGCGCAAAATACACACCTAAGTGCAGCGCCCTAGCGGTCTATTTTTAAACAGTGACATTTTTTGTAGCTTGTGATACTGTATTTGACTGACAGGGCGGCAAAATTCGTAGCATGAGTGAAAATTGTACGTTGCTTGTGAAGAGGGTCATAAAATGCTTCCCCATAGAGGGATTGTGTTCGGATTTCACTTGAAATATTCTTATCTGATGGTAAATAAGAACAAATATAAAGCAAAAAACATCACATTTATCAAGAAATAACAATTTTAATCTATAGATAAATATTTGGTACAACTGAAGCAGTATTTAATAAATAAATAAATAGCTACATAGAAAAACCAAAATAAAAAAGTTAAATTATAAATTTTTGTATATTCAAGAGACGTCAAAGTGTTACTGATAGAAAAACCATCAAGAAACTGTCAAAAAATACATTTGGGGTAAAAAACAGTTTAAGAATAACTGCTAGATTATATATATATGAAAACATTAAGTACTAATCTTCAGATGGAATCAGAACTGGTCCAATATTACTATTCACAGTAGTAGTTTTTCCAGGTTACCGAGTTGTTGATATCGGTATGTAACCTGATTCACATTTGGTACCGGACTTTAAACTCCTAACACTGGCTATTTGTATAATATAGTTAAGTTCGTTGGGATTTATTGTACCTGTAGCAACCTTTTGGAATTTCGTGGATATCAATAGAACGTACTGGTAGCTTTGCAAATCAGTTATTACCTGGAAAAGAAAAGAAAAATTATCATTTCAGTACACTACATCCATCCTTCAATTTTAGTGATAGAAAAACTATAGCTCGTAGTCGTAGTCCCCAGGTTTTGCCCATTACTCTTCTGCCTGGGTAGTAGTAGTTTCCGGATGTATCTTCCGATTCAGTTTGGAATCAAGGGTCACTCCCAGATATTTAACTTCCTTGGATATTTCTAGTTCTTCTCCGAACAGCATTACTCTACCTTTCAGTACCTACACAAAACCATTTTAGCCTAGACCTCCATACTATGGGGCTAGTGAACACACCTCTATGCAGGATGTGTGAAGAGAAAGATGAAACTGTCAGGCATGTCTTATGCGAATGTCCGGAGTTATCGTCAATAAGAGAGTGTATTCGGTGAGTCTTGGCCTACACCTGCCGATATAAAGGAGATGTCTCCTAGTGACATGTCCACCTTCCTGGGAAGAACAGGATGGACGATGAGCTAGGAGGACAACTTCTCGGGAGGATGTACAATGGGTCACATATGGCCTAAGTGCCGTGAGCCTACACTCACCCTCCCTACTCTACAGATACAGATACAGAGATAGCCTAGATCT
>CAJUYI010000165.1:32094-48938 GCA_910591695.1 Galerucella pusilla
TCGCGCATGCGACTGCAACTTCTAGACTTTAGTGGGTTCTTCTTATGTGAAAGGGAGTCTAGCAGCGTTTGAGAATATCAACCCATCCCTAGCATCCTCGATAGTACATAGTTTAAAGAATTTATACTAAATTATGAATATTAACTCGTTTTTATTACTATTATGAAATAAATCTGGATATCTTGAATGAAAAAATCTCGTAGACGGAATTAAAAATCAATAAAAATACCTCGTGGATTAACCACTATTAAATAATCTTGGTTGTTATGTTATAAATATGTAATTTAAATAATTATGGGATGCTGTAAATATATAGTTTACTGGCTATTATACTCTTCGCCTTGAACATATTAAATATTATAAATAACAATAATTTCGGTGGCTTCTATTCATAATTGATAAAATTAATAATAAATTAAAAAATTTACATGGCATAAATATCTTCTGTACGTTCCTTGTGGCATTACTTATTCTTTTTTCTCTTATTTTTTTGGGAATCAAACCACAATAATGTTTTTATATTTTCAATTTCAACGTTTCGGTAGCGTTCCAGCTACCATTGTCAAGAATAATTAGTAATTAAATAACTTTTGGTCCCTATCTGACACAACGAAAAAATTTGATTCCCAAAAAAATAAGAGAAAAAAGAATGGCATAAATAAATATGAAGGGAATTAAAAAAACCTGGAAGGAATCTAAGCAGTTTATGTAATCTACCACGGAACTAGGGGAGATAAGAAATAGTAGTTTACCTAACTAGTACAGAAAGTGATACTTTTCCGCACGCTATTGCAGATGGCCGACGCTTTAGCGAGTTCGGCCAGCAATCGCGTGCGGAAAAGTCACTTTATGTACGTGTTAGGTACACTATTTTTTCCACTACTTATTAAATACATCTCAACAAGATAATTATTATTATTTGCCATTCATTTGATGATGCTTATACCGGGGACATTAAAAAGTTATTGAAAAATAAGTGTTTTTTTTTAAATTATAGTAGAATTATAATAGATTTATTAATTTTTCAGTCATTTGGTAAGCTACAAGCATACAAATATATATTTTAAATATTCAAATGTCAGTATACTCTCCAAAAACTTGACAAACTTACTTTTCCGTACTAATTCGGAAAAGTGACTCTTTTCGCACTGAAATGAGTGCGGAAAAGTGGACTTTTCCGCACGCTGGTAGAAAAAATAGTTTCTATTGAACAGGTATGACAGTTGTCTTAAAAATAAATATTGCTAGTAATGTGTATTAATTTGAAAATTAAATAATGTGTATATTGAAATTGATTAATATTTTAAAAACTGTTACCAAAATTACGTATATCCGGTATTATAAAATCCGAATTAGAATCAATATATGCATCCAGCATTGTGCTCGACTCAAATCACTACACAAAAACAGTAGCACTAGATAACTAAACCATGAAATGGTTAATTGTTAACATATTATATTGTCTACGATTTTAAAAACTCTCCACTGCTACCGCAATTTATAGAAAATGTATAAATAAGCGAAAGGTTCTAACAATTAAATATAATAAAATTAAATCTGAGCAAATTGACGATACTGCCAAGTACAAAAATCTAAGTTATTGTAGCCTGATGATGGTAATTTTGTACCGAAACTAGTTGCTGAATAATTTCTCCTTTTTGGTGGACAAAATTAGATAATTATTGTGGTTTGGACTTTGTGTCTTTTGTTTATCCTTCTTGTTTGGATTTCGTATAACCACATTTAAGATATGGATGAGCTCTTAAAGTAAATCTAAGTTGAATTTGTTATCCAAAATACGTTGAATATAGCTGTTTGTGTTATACAAACTTCCTGGTCCGTATTGAGAAGAAATTAAAAAAAAAGACAAAAAGCTGAACCAAAGGGCGTGCATAAATTCGACGCTAAAATTTCACTTAATCTTTTTCTCACTTTATGTACCTGCTTGCTTGTAGACCCTCAAATTCGACGCTAGGTATCTCTACTAATCCTTCTACCTATATTATTTTGTATAAAAATATCAGAAAATAAGAAATAGAAAACTAAAAAAAAACAAGAAAACCCAGGCCCAAACCCGGTTGATCAAATAATAAGCTTAATCCTTAAAGGACATAATCCTTCCGGCAGCGTCCAATTTGAGGCCGCCCGAACCAAAAACTACGCTTTAAACTTAAAATTTTTGCGCAGACAATTTTATTACTAAAATTTTGAGCTAAAAGTGAAGTTTAGATTATAAAAATTTTGCTAATAGATTTTTAATTATAAATTATTGCAAATATTGAATAAATCCAATCTTAAGAGTATTAAATTATTATTATTTACGTTGGTTGTCTTCGTTATGGTTTTTTCTATGTACCTTGTAACTTTTGATAATTTTTTAAGCGCCCTGTAAGCACAAAATGAGTTTGGATTCAACACTTGGAATAATTCATTATTAAGTTAATTTTTGGCTACAATATGCTTGATAACCACAAGTTCTGAATGTGTTATTTAGAGACTTAATTTTTTTCTTAATCCGGACCTGGTTTAGCATTATTATTATTAGTAAGCTATTCAATAGGGCTGTAATTTATACCAAATATAAAAAAAATTTGAACGGTGTGATTTGTTGGAAACGAGTTTACAAAGAAATGAGATCAATCGACAAAACACTCTTTATAAATATTGTAAAAAAATATTATGAAGGTTGGATTAACTCTAATTATCACCGGTCAACACGATTTTTGGGTCTGACTGCTACATGTTAAATTTTGGTTACTCCTACGACAAAAATGAGGAAAAAAATTTTTTTTTCGATTTGCTTTTGTAGAAACTAGAAAGATTTTTCAATTTTTTGGCAAAAATTACTGATTTTATCCACACTTCCACTGTAAATTTTAATTAGAAAACATTTTTTCAGATACAAGAGTCTTTTTCATTAAAGATTTGTGATAAACAACAACATATAGATGTAAAATAATGAGAAATTAATGTCTAAAAGTGAATATTTTTCGTATTAAATTAAATTAGGTTAAACTTATCGTTGTAAATCAGTTCAAAGCAAACTTTACGAACTACATATGAATATTTAAGTGTTTTTCAATGTCTAGAATCAGAATTTAAGCATGAGAACTGAGAAAAAATATTTTTTTGTTGATCGTTGATTATTGATAAAATTATAAAAAAAATGTGCATAAAATCTTAATTAGCCTGTATAATTAAATGATAGAAATTAAAAAAATTAGTTAAATAAATTTGCTTAGATTTAGATAAAATTGGTTAATTGTTTAAAGATAAACTTACTCTCCATATTTGACGCTAATATTTGACCCGGAAACTAACCGCACAAACCAGATCAGTAACCTAAAAACACCAATTGATAAAAAATTAAACTAATACTAACTATTTCTACTAAAAGCCCCACTACGTTTAACCAAACTAGAAATAACAATCAATAAAAATTTCGTCGAAAATCGTTAAGTTCAAACAAGTAGTATATGTAAGGTTTATTCGCAGAATAAATTGAAGATCATCTCTCGATATCAGAGTCGGTATTTCAGAGATTTTGTTTATTTTTAAAACCTGATTCTAGACACACAACTCCGAACACGAACAAAATATCACCAAGACGCTAATAAATTCGTATTTTATATCTCCCACTTGGAAAAACAATATAAAAAATTATAATAACAATAATATTTAAAGAGCACCTTAGAACTGCAAATTAAATCCTTTGAAAATTTCTTTGAAAAATAGAAGTGCTTAAACTAGTCTCCTATTGTCAAACAGTAACAAATGTAAAAACATTTTTCGTCGACCTGTATAAAAGCCTCCAATATCAATTTATAACTATTATTGTTTCTTTCAGTACCCCTTTGAATTATTTTTTGTATAATTTAACATCAAAATTCTTAACAAATATTAACAAAAATATTGTTATTAACAACACTTGATTATAGTACTACCACAAACATCTAGATACGTGAATAAATAATGATAATTACATTACGTCTAAAGCGTACTTAAGTAAAATATTCCCAAATAAATGTATAAAGGGATATTAGTGAGTGGCCTGGCCAGACCTTATGATGTTCTATTATTTTCTGTGAGGCTATCTCAAGGACAAAGTCTATGCAACTCAAGTAACAAATAGCACAGAAATGATAATGAGGAATATATATTATTACCTCTAACTTTAGATAAAGGGTTAGATTAGATGAGATTAGAATTGTAGTGGCTCTTTGTCCTATCCCACTGCGACCTTTGCAGATCTATTGTGGTCCTCCTCCCTATATTTAGAGCTCGATATCTAGCTTTATTCTTTTTATTAGACTTATCACCTCCCTTGCGTAGCTCTCTGCCCTCGGTTTTTCTTCTCCGAGTAAGTGAAACCACACCCATGCTAGACCTTCGCACTCACAGAGTATGTGCTCCTCGGTTTCGTCTTCTTCCTGGCAGAACCTGCATAGGCTGTCGTCTGCTATGCCAATTGTGTGCATATGCTTCCTCAGACCTACAACGTCCGGTCAGCATTCCCACCATCATCCTCGTCGTTTCTCGACTTTGACGTAATTAGACTATGAGCCCATGGGGAAGAAAGTGTCGATGTGCGATTTGAAACAGCAGCAAACCCATTCAGAACGATAGTTTATCATGCCACCATCAGTTCCAGCACTATGGCGTTCATTTTCTCTTGTGCAGAAAAGCGCAGTGGAAAACTGAACATTTTATTTTCCACACCCTAAAAATGTGATGAAACTGTACGCCGTTCAAAAATAATCGTTCGGAAAATCTAGGAAAATTTTTGAATACTCTCATCTTTACCCCCTGAAACCGAGATATGAAACTGTACGCCGTTTATTACATTTGATAGTAGAATCATAGGAGATCGGTCCAGGTTTGCTGCTGTTTCAAATCGCGACACTTTTTTCCCCATGGGCTCATAGTCTAAATAGGTCGTGTGACAGTTTGTCCGAAGGGCTTATAAGGAATAATTTAGCGTGCCTTTGTCCAGGGGTCTTATACCACCAGCGCAACGCCTGGTTGTTTATCCATTTGTGGATGCTCTCTTTACTTAGGCATTTAGCAGTTCCACTGGAAGATTCTGGCCCTATCCTTTGCTCCCTGCTTGGCTAATTCGTCGGCCTTTTAATTTCCATAGATAAAGAGTTAGGGGTCGTCCATGAATTTCTTCACTGGTTAAAGGGGAAGGGTATCACCAAATCTTTCCTGATTAAAATTTTAGTCAAGTTCCCCATTATCAAATCCGTAGGATCGGTTATTCTAGTGTCTCATTATCTAATTAAAAATATCAAATTTTCCAAATATAATTGAGATGATCTCAATATAAATATACCTACTAGTAAATATCTGGAAAAACCACATAAAAAGTGAGGTTTTTTAAACAAAATAATGGTCAAGGGAATTTTTAATTTTTCTCTCTTTTAAAGCCAATAAATCCATAAAAATGTATTTGTAAATGTAGATGTAGTCTCAAATATGTCCAGCTATTACTTATTTTGAAAATATATTATAAAACTATTTGTAAAGAAAAGTCTTTCAATTTTCATGCTACCCGTATACTATTATTACTTTTACTTCAATTTGAGTTAGTTAAACTATCGTCAATAATTTTTTTCAGTAATTGACTCACTGTGGTGTACAATTTTCTAATGGTTATTTGTGACTTCTTCGAATATAAAAAGATGTCAAGTTCATACGTATCGATAATTACTTACATTCTTTCATAGACAAGAATTAAGTTAAGTAGGTATAACTACCTATTGTGTTTAGTTTCAGTTGGGGATTTTCACATTCTTCCACGTATTAGTTTGAATAGAAAAATATTTGCCATGCCACATTAATCAAATATTTAAATATAGTGTATTCGGAAAAAATAACATTAAAAAAATGTGCTAAAGGCACTACCCATAAGTGCTTCAAAATAGTATATTAATATATTATACACCAAGGAGGTGAATGAAGACTATTATTATTGACCGAGCGGAATAAGGTGCGAGGTTTATAAATGTCTTGAAAACCATGTTGTATATACATTTTTTCCACTACTAGCCAAATTTAAGACAAAAATTAAAAATAATTCACAAACGCACCACGAGAAGCGTTTACCCCGTCGTCTGACTGACAAGTACTCTGTCAGTTTTGGATATATTATGAACGTACTCGTTATGTCATCAGTCATTTTTGGTTGAGCGCGAATTTCAAACTAATGGCATTTTTATTCAAATAATTTTATCTTGATAGGGAATTTCAAGCAGCCAATATGTTAAAGACAATCTCCTGGGTATACAAAAATTATGTTGCACAAGTTTTTGTTGAACTACTATCCCTGAATTCTCAAAATTTTCGAATTTGTCCATTATTGACCTAGGTTAATAATGAAAAATTATTAACCACTTATAGAGAAATTCAAACTCTCATTTGGCTAGGAGAAGCAATAGTCAACTAGTAGTGAAAAAATAATTTTCTTTTAGTAGGAACAAAACATACCATCTTGAGCGGCGGGTGTACTTTGAGCGCTAACCATCCTTCTTTACCTGTCTGACCAAGAAGGGTAGATAATCCGACATGTATTTTGGGCGCTAAGAAGTGCAGGTAGGTCAAGTCATAAAATAACTCTTATCTTAATAATTTAACCACCAATATTTGGAAAAACCAATAGTTTTCTATTTCTTATTTCCTGATATTTTTATACATAGTAACACTTTGATCAACCGGGTTAGAGCCTGGGTTTTCTTGTTTTTTTTTAGTTTTCTATTTCTTATTTTCATTTTTCATAAAAAAAAGTGCATATAGTGGGTACTTCAATCGGTTAGCGCCCAAAATACACATAGGATTAAAATGACCCTTCGGTCTTGGCGCCCAGTTTACATGTTGTAAAAAGTGCATTTATCTTTTAGCGCCTAAATTACATCCGCCCATCTTGAGTCATGTACTAGGTTAATTACAGGTTAAGAAAAAAACTCCCATATTATTTTATACAGTTTTTTATTTATTTAACAAAAGAGCCACATTACAATTAACAAATTATAAAAAAAAATAGTGAATGACAGTATATATTAAAAATTCTTAAATCAAATCAGTCGCTCAATATATAATAAACAATAATAAGTGTGCTGGTAGATCTTAAAAAAAATTGAATACATTTTATGCGTGTGATAAATATTTTTTACTTAAAAAAAGTACATTTTGATACAAATAAATTGAGGGAGTTATAAGGGAGAAGGGATAAGAGAAGTATAGTTAAAAAAAAGTAAAATACAAAGTAACTAAAAATTACAAAAGCAAAGAAAAGGAATAGTGAAAAAAAAGAAGAGCCAAAGGAAAATTGGTAGTAGACTATTGGAAATAGTTTGGAAAATATTCTGGAAATGAAAACTCAGTGTATACAGATCGCGAAAAGTCTATTCGAGCCATACGATTTACACAAGTACGACATTGTTCGCAGTCAGAGTTGGGCGTGTTTTCAGTTCCAGCTACCAATCTGATATGAAAGCAGCGTTGCCAGATTAAAATGTTTGGTGCTTTCTAAGGAATAATTATATTATTTTGCATTTAACTTTTAATACGTGATAACGCCGTATTTATAATTGGGAGAAATTCGAGATTGGTGAATTTTGAAAAATAAGTGAGATCAACACAAATAAGAATAAAATAATATAGTTCAAGAAAATAAATGGACAAATTACAATCTGCAATAAATAAAATATATACACTGCTTTCGATTTAACAATTATTGGTATTTAACATTGTTACCGACAAAAATTGGGAATAACTTTTACAGATAAATACATTTGGCAACAGCTGACTACGCACAATTATTCTTCTTTCTCTTTCAAGTGTTTTTCTCATATTTTCCTTTGCGCACTTGTGTAAATCTCGAATAGACTTTTCGCAATCAGTCCCTTTGGTTAAAAGCTGACAAACAATATTAGACACACTAACAAATACTTCTACCTGCAGTATTTTCTACAGTTTACTAATTATTTCAATAATAACATGCTGGTATCATAAGAAAAACTAGAGGAATAAATCATTTGCCACACCACGATGTATGATATTGTTCCTGTAAGGTATTCTAATAACACGAAGATTCACCTCGTTAGAACGTACAGTTTTCAGGAAAAATTTTTGGAATCTTGTACTCAACAACCAAAGATAGCCGTCATTTTTCCATCTTAATTCGGCACAGAATTGCAGTTTGTCTGGATCGTAAGCCAATAACCTATAAAATAAAAAAATAATAATCACCAAAAATTATATAAGTAATAGTATATTATGCAACGATCATGTAATGATGGTTATTAATACACAAGCATTAACTCGCCTTTGGCTCGTTTCGTATGGTTAATGCGAGTGTATTAATAACCATTACATGAGAGTTGCATACACTATTTTTTCTACGAAGAAATTTGATTTAAAAAATATATTGGGTTGAAGTGATAGCATAAAGCGTATAAAGGTCGATTCAAACACATCAGCCCCGTCACGTCACAGTTCCGGCGCCGAACCGAACAATCCGTCATAAAAAATATTCTTAAGGTCGATTCAAACACATCAGTCCCGTCACGTCACAGACCGAACAATCCGACATAAAAAAGATTCTTTAATAGAAATATCCGGCGGCGTTCACATGTATCCGTTGCCGAACAGTTTCCAAGCAATAAGGATTCGACCCGCTTCTGTGACGGAACGGTACCGGTTCGGCGTCGGAACTGTGATGTAACTGATGTGTTTGAATCGACCTTTAAATAGAAATATCCGGCGGCTTTCACATTTGTCCGTTGCCGAACAGTTTCCAAGCAGTCAGGCTTCGACCACAGCTTCGACAAGCTTCTGTGACGGAACAGTACCGGTTCGTCGTCGGAGCTGTGGCGTGACTGATGTGTTTGAATCGACCTTAAGTATGTTACTGTTATACAATATTAGTATTAAATTATTGTGAACAGAAATAATAAGTTTAAATATGTATTTGCCTTGGTCATTAAGTATTTTCGATCTGGTGCTCGATATTTTATAAAAAACTGACGCAAAAGATTTAAACTGTCATACAACACTGTCAAACATTCTACAGAAAATATTGGGTCTGTCTACTTGGGTATTTGAAAATCTAGATTTCTATTGGTCAATTTTTCAGTTTGATAATGAAAACCAGTGTTATAATGAGTATCATTATGAAATTGAAAATTGGCATTTAATTAAGAACTTAAAGTATAGGAGTGGAAAAATATTATTAATCCTTACTTCTGAGCATTGGTAAGAGGATTCCAGGAAGCTACCGAAGTTTCAGTCAAAGGACTAAAATAAATTGTGTTATCCAAAACATTGACAGTCAATCCTATGCCTTGCGATGATTTTTTTCCCACGAAGGATACTGGTAGTCTTTCGAATTCTCCTAGGGGACCTTTGATTAATGCAGATGTTGGTACGCTAAATATCCTGAAAGTAATAACAAGACTCAATATATTATTCAAGAGATAAATATACGTTCAATAACAAGTATTCTCATACTTCTAATCGCAGCAAAAGCCACTACACAACAATGAACATAGATAAAGTATGTTCATACTAATAGTGAAGTGATTTATTGACCCCCTGTTTGTTGTGAATTTTAAAAATGACCGATCAGGTCTGTACTTTGGGGTGGTTTATAAAATACGTCGATGAAGGAGGGTGCTGTGACCAAACAAACGTCATGGCGAGCGATTGCGCAGGTATAGACATTTGGTCTGTGGTATAGACCACAGCGTATAGACTCGCACTATATATATATCCTTTATCTATGGTATAGACTCTCCCAACCTTAGAGATACTACAGATAGAGGGAACAAGCACGGAAGGGTCGCTTGCCATAGAACAATAAGTACGCGCAGCTTTTGTGCGCAGTGACAGTCTGTCGAAAATAGGATCACATTTCGACGTTGCCTAGATTGTTGTTTGTGTTCATGTCGCTAGGAAGTGTTAGGAAGCTGTCTATGGAAGCTGTTGTCAGCTTTAATTTTAGGATCACAAATTTGAAGTGTCATTTAAATTTCTGTCTGACATAGATCAAAAGAGCCGACAGAGAGATACCCTTCCGATTGTTTAGTATTCCGTGGAACAAGCCAGCGGGGAGCCCATTCGCGTGTAAAAGAGAGATAGAAAGTAGGAGGCTTAGGCTGTCTTTCTGTAATAGCGTGTATGCTATATAAACAAAGACAGACAGAAAAACCTCTGATCATCTGCCTCTTTCTCTCTCACTGGAGTTCAGACGGACATTCCCACTTACACGGTGCCCCAGGGCTTGTTGTTTCTATCTGTAGTATCTCTATTCCCCTAAACTATTAAAACAATGCCAAACACCAACAAGAACAACTAATGATACGATGAGAAAAACACTTGAAAGAAAGAGAAGAATAATTGTGCGCAGTCAGCTGTTGCCAAATGTAGGTATTTATCTGTAAAATTTATTCCAAATTTTTGTCAGCAACAATGTTAAATACCAATAATTGTTAAATCGAAAGCAGTCTATAGATTTTATTTATTGCATATATTTCAATTTGTCCAAATTTTTTCTTGAACTATATTATTTTATTCTTATCTGTGTTGATCTCACTTATTTTTCAAAAGTCAATAATATTACCAATCTCGAATTTCTCCCAATAAATACGGCGTTATCCCATATTAAAAGTTGAATGTAAAAATAAGATAAGTATTCCTTAGAAAGTACCAAACATTTTAAACTGGCAACGCTGCTTTCATATGAGATTGGTTGCTGGAACTCAAAACACGCCCAACGCTGAATGCGAACAATTATTCTTCTCTCTCTTTCAACTTGTTTCGCTCATATTTTCCTTGTCGTAGGTACTTGTTTAAATCGAATGGCTCGAATAGACTTTTCACGCAAGAGCTGTATTGAAAATGAGTAGGAACAGCCATTATCACAAAAAGCCATCTTGCGTATATTTTTAAAAATTATATCTCACCTGTCTGTTGCTAGAGGTTGATAATACACCGTTGCCAGTGTTGGAGAGTGCGTTATGCCCACCACACCGTCCATTAACGTGAAAGTTTCTCCGTTGATATCGTAATCGGAGAAATTTGGATCGGGAAACATGGTGGGATGAGTGAACCTCCATGCTGTATCTCTCAACCCGTCGTAAACAACTAAACCTAAATAAGAAAATTGGATTATGAATAATTGTGTGGGAAATTGATATTATTGGTAAGTTTGACTTACCTGGAGCAGCGGTATCGGTCATATAGACAAAGGAGGATTCGCAGCGACCTTGGACAGCTTCGTCTATGACGAGGTTTGTGAAAAGAGAAGAGGGTTTTAAGACGCCGTTTGGAAGGTAGATGGTTCGTATGATTCTATCAGAGAATAAGTCGAATACCACTAGTTTTGGTTGACATGCTACGGTGAATTCGTCCAAAGAATTTATTACGCCGGAATCAAGAACCTGAAAATTAGATGACCATAGTTAGAAGGAAAATAGAAAGTTGCTGGGATTTACACAAGTACGACAGGTAAAATATTAGAAAAACTATTTGAAAGAGAGAGAAGAATAATTGTGCGCAGTCAGCAATGGGCGTGTGTTCAGTGTCCCACTATTTTAACCGCTGTTGCCAAATGTACTTATCTGTAAAAGTTATTCCCAATTTTTGTCGTCAACAATGTTAAATACGAATAATCGTTAAATCGAAAGCAGTGTATAGATTTTATTTATTGCAGATTGTAATTTGTCCAAATTTTTTCTTGAACTACTTCATTTTATGCTTATTCGTGTTGATCTCACAGTCGATAATATTACCAACCTCGATTCTATCCCACTAAATACGGCGTTATCCTGTGTTAAAAGTCAAATGCAAAATAAGTTATTTATTCCTTAGAAAGTACCAAACATTTTATTTCATATCAGATTGGTAGCAGGAACTTAACACACGTCCAACGCTGACTGCGAATATAGTATATTACATAACGTGTGCGGAAAGTGACATTTTTCACACGAGTGGGAAATATTGTAGCACGAGGCATGAGCCGAGTACGACAATCACACGAGTATGAAAAATCACTTTCGCACGAGTAATGTACAGTATGTTTCCTACGATCACGGGATAATTTCACCAAATAATGTGTAATCAACATCTGACATATGAATACACAAAATTTTACAATTAAAGTCAACATAATTGATTTCAAAATTAACAATAACTATTAATAGTGACAAAAATTCAAGTAGCTCAACTATATAATATAGGTAGGTTATTACAATTATTAATTGGTTGGATAATTATAGAAATTGAAAGTGAAATTATTATTGTTCATCATACTTCATACATACTTATCATGAATACCCTTCAAGAGGATTAGATTTTCCTACTATTATAACAGGTAATTTGTATTAGTTGGTACAACATCGGACTTCTGACGAAGAGTACGCGGGTTCGATCCTCGACCGCGCCCTAATTTTTTTAATCAGGAAAATGACAAAAATTTCACTTTTCAAATAGATCGCTTCAAATTTAGATATTACATAGGTAAATCTAATTAAAAATTATATTTGATAGCTTGCCAGTGGTCAATCTTAATAAAGATTATACATTTGACAGCTTTTTTATCCGTACACGTACGGATAAGTTTTTTTTCCGTACGCGTATGAATAAAGGCCACTTTCCATAGAACTAAACAGTGCGATATATGTCACTTTCCTATGTGATTGTGATCGTAGGAAAATTATTTTTCTTTCTCTTTCTCGTAGTTTTTCTCATATTTTCCTCAACATGTACTTGTGTAAATCGTATGTCTCGAATAGACTTTTCGCGATGTGCATAAAAAATAAAAAATCACTTAAAATTAATAGTAGGAACATTAATTACTGAGTACGAAAAGCCTAACAGTCCTGGACATCTGTGAGCACCCTACTTTTTTGAGAATAAGAAAAAACCCTGTACGATTCACCATTTTAAATAAATATATGTCTTATTTTGAGAATAGTATACAGGATGGCTATTATTTAATTGATGATTAAATATTGGTATCTTCTAAACAACAATTCCTGTGAAGTGGATTAATTTAGGGATTAATTTAAAGCTTTTTTGAAGATTAATTAACCGGGTTTTAAAATTGTTTAATACAGGGTGATTTGTTAAAAACCTCTAAAATCAATTCCTTTCAACTCAAAAGATTTTTATTTTAGGCAAACACAATTTTTTCCATATTCTCAACAACCTTGGATTTCTTGTTTGATAAAAGGATTTCTTGTTCCATAAAATTTACCATATAACAATTTACTAATCCAAAATAAGGTGCACCATTAACCTCAACTAGAATTATTGTTAAGGAAATGATTAATATTATTATTTATCTAATATATTATGTCACAGTTGACGTAACAATAAACTTGATTGATATATTTATTTCTAACGCTTGTGAAATGAACCTTTACACTTAACAAAAATGACCATGAAAAAATAAATATAAAGAGACAAATTTTTTTCTGATCCAATATCTGACTGTTTAAAAAGATGTTATTTTCAATTGTTAGTGATAATATAATGAAATAAACAATTGTATAATTTACATAATCAATAAAATTGCCTACGCTTCTCCTTTTTTTGCATAACATCATATTGTCACATATACAAAGAAGGTCAAAGTAATTTTTTTCTAAACAAATTTGACAGAGTCATTGTTGATAGCAGCAATTACATGCACATACATGTAAAAACAATTATGATTTATCGTTTAGTTCAGTTAAAACACTATTTTTTTCAACTGTAATTTCGTCAATTTTAATCTTTAGTTATTCACAATTATTAGATAAACTTTGTAGATTTCTATTTGAATTAGACAACTTTTCTTCTAAAGTATTTTTGTCTTCAGTTGCATCTGAAAGTTGTTCTACGTATTGGGAATTTAACATAGGAGATTCATTTAACTTTATAGTGAGATTTTTCAACTCTTGATCCAAAAGATTCCTTTCAAATATTGTTTCTTCCAAAATAGACTCTAGTTTTAAGTACTGCTCATGTAATATCTGCTTTGCATCTTCAGATTTCTTCAAAAATTCTGTATTTGTGATGTTTTCTTTTAAAATATTTTCATTTTCATCAGTAGTATTTTTTAATTTCTGTTTCAAGTCGTTTAATTCCATCTTAAATGTATTTTTGGTACAGTTAGATTTTCTCAGTTGCTCTGTTATTTGTAATTTTTCATTTTGGATTTCATCAATTAATTTAATTTTCTGATTTAGCTCATTTACCATATCGCTATTATTATTAGTAATTTCATTAATAGCAACAGTTAATTATTCTTCACATTTACTGATCAAACTTTTCACTTCACTTTTTAAACTCTCATTTTCCTTTTCTATAGTTGCTTTTTCAGTATTTGCTTCTGCAAGTTCTTCTAAATATTGTGAATTCAACAAAATATATTTTTCCAATTTACTATTAACAATTGTTAAATTGTTGTCAATTAATTGTTTTTCATTTAATTCCCTTTTTAGAGATTCTTCAATCTCCAATAAGGTTTTTGTTGTTTCATTCAACTTTTCACAAATATCATGTTTTTCTTGACATACATTTTCTATTTTAGCTTCATTCTCGTCATTTAAAATGTAATTTAAACATAATTCTTCATTAATTTTATTCTTTTCTATAAACACTTTGTTAAAATCTAATTCCAGATTTTCATATTTATTGATCAAAGTTGTAAGTTCCTCTGATAAAACACATTTTTCAGAGCTAGTATTTTTTGAATCACCTTTCAAAATTTTGTTTTTCCTTTTGACACCCTGTAAAGAAATTTCTAAATCACATTTAATTCCTTTAAATTCATCCAATTCTTTAATTATATTATTGGTTACGTTGGAAGAAATTTCCATGTCTTTCAATAAAGTTACTTTTTGGTTAACAATAATTGTTCTCTTTTACTGACTCACTCACTTCAGCATTTAAATTATTTTTTTCCATAATTGTTTGATCTAATCTTAAGTGATTCAAGAGTTTCGTTCAATTTCAATCATCAGCTCTTGTACCACTTCCTTTATTTTTGAATTTTCTTGTACCAAAGTATGGCTGTTGGAATTAACAGTGGCAAGTTCTTCAGCTATACTTTCAAATAATCTGCTCTAGATGCATCTAATTGACATGATATTTCTAAAATAAACTGTAATTTTGTTTCTAGTTCAAGTGAAATTGTGGTTTTTTTCTACAGTTGTTTTATATACACTCTGAGTCAAATCCTCACATGTCTTAAGAAGCTTTTCTATTTCTCTATTTAAATAAGTAATATTTTCTGTGTTTGCAAATGTAAGATTTTCCAAATATTGTGAATTTAACAAAGAAGCTTTATATAATTCCACAATTGTTTCTTTCATATTACTTTCAATTTAAAGTTTTTGATTTGTAACAGCTTTCAATGACTCCTCAAAATCTATCATCTTGTCAGTTGTAGTCTTTAAATGTTCAAGAAGGTTGGAAAATCAAAATATTAGTTGTGGGTTGTGGTAGTTTCTTCATAAAAATTGAAAAAATATATTATTCTTCATATAAAATATATTCTTACCCATAAATTATTACAGGAATCTATCCTCATCCTGTATATAGAAATAAGACTCGAACAATTCACCTCACCCCTAACGGCGCCATGGAAGGACCAATCAGGATACGGTTTCAGGATTGGGCTGGATCCCTTAGGGGTGTTTCTGCCGATGGTGGCTAATGTAGCGGGCACCCCTGCACGCAATCGAGGCATGGCGAGGAATATTCTATCATCTGTTACTTCTAACCCTGTGAAGAGGGTGTTTTCCAGTCTGAAAATTATAAGAAGGGTGGAATATAATTATGTTTATAAATATATAAAGTTGTAAAAGGACATTTTAGCTTCGATTAAATATAATTATTTTGAAAACTGTACATTAAATACTTATAAGTTTATTTTAGGCTTTGCTTTTTTCGTTTTGAGTCAATTTTTCATGTCCAAATATTAGCGTTATCTATATTATTATAATTCAATGCCCGTATTAACGAAATTAAAACTTACTTGATATCTCTGTAATCGAAATGAAATGGTAAATCGAAGTCTAGAAGAGTCCATTGATTCACGACGTCTAGATTTAGATTCACTGCCTCTTGTAATCCGAATAGTAGCGATAAAACTAAGGGGAGTCTTAGCAGCATGTTTTGTAGTTAACCTGCAACATATTATTCCAGTTTATTAAATTAATAACAATTACTTTTCAAGGAATATAGAACGTTCACTAAACAGAATCAACTACTTCTCGGGCTATGTGCCCCGATAGACATTATTAATTTTCAAACACTTTGCAAGATGTTATAATAAAATGCACAGCCTATACCACTGATCGTAGAGACCTAAAACTTGGAGGGTGTGCTCTTTGTATGACATAGGCATCCGATAAGAAAGGATTTTCCGAAATTCTACCCCCAAGAGAGTTAAAAAGAGGGCAAAGTTTGTATGGAACAGCCTGATTTTTTGGTCCAATCTACATCAAATTTTGCATAAACATTCTTTAACATAATTGATGGAAGTTGTGCTTCGAATTTCATTGAAACCCATCGCCTAATCGAGTTAAAAAGGGGTAGAAAGTTATTTTCGTGGTGATTTGCTTGATATCATTAATCTCTAGTGCTTTTGATTTAAATTACATTTTAATTTAACACGTTTTGATTCCTAAAGTATGGACCTTGCAAATATAATTAATATAATATCCTTCTTCTCTGTAAATGAAGCACCCTGTATGTTCTTCTGTGATAAAGAAATAAGTTGGGAGAATTTCAGATGTTTATCGAGTGCGATGGTGGTGTAATGGTCAGCATAGTTGCCTTCCAAGCAGTTG
>CAJUYI010000165.1:53938-66584 GCA_910591695.1 Galerucella pusilla
TCAACTGCTTGGAAGGCAACTATGCTGACCATTACACCACCATCGCAATGAATAACTCATTAAATTTTACAAACAGCATTTACTTGTCAAAATACAAAATAAATCTACACATTCAAAAATATAACTGTTACCGAATTTTGGTTAAATTGCTTTGAAAAGCCTGCAGAATTCTGTAAAATGTACAATTATTTTTCTGTATGTTGATTGAAAGGCAGATCCTAATGTGTGCATGGTTTTGAAAAAGAAAATAAAACTATTACCTACCAGGTAATTACTAATTACCTAGTAGGTAATCAGTCAATAAAATACAAACCACTAATTTTATGGTGCGCTTTATAATAAATTTTAATTTGTCATATTTTTTTATTTCCACAAAAGAATACACTGCGTTGTCTAATATTACCTTTAATAGGTATATGGAATATTAACAATAATTGTTTTATATTATTTGAAAATTTTAGAAAGTTGAGCGTCACGTATCCGTAAATACGAAAATATACTTCATTGTATTCCGCCAGGGTGTGTTTATTATTCTTTGTAAGGAAAATTTTTAAGCTATAATTATCCTACGAGGATTCGTGACTAAAATCATTGTCCACTGTTATTATTTACACTAAGTAGAATTACAAATAACAAAGCGGTACAGGGCTGTATAACCAAAATATCCAATTTTTTTTTCAATAGATTAGATTATTGGCAAATAATAATTTAAGCGTCGGGAAGCTTATGGTCGCAGAACAATGTTCAAGAAGGACACACTGAAATAACTGGGACAATACTAGATGAACACATAGGTATTTTACATGAGTTTTGGTAGTATGATACCGGAGAACATATTCACTGAGTGAGTGAATATCATCATCCCATCCCATCCAGGGAACAGATGATGCAGGTAATTCTGGAGCAAACATCTGGTTCACCGATGGATCCAAACAAAACCATGGCACTTAGTTCTCCAGTGTCTCTAATATGGTTGCCGGCACATGATGGGATTGCAGGGGATGAAATGGCAGACCAGCTAGCTAAAGAGGGTTCTAAAGGAGCCTTCATAGGTCCGGAACCGTTTTGTGGAATCACAAAGGATTACATAGGATGGGAAGTCGGGAACTGGCTATAGTTAAGGAACACCAAATCAAATGGAGGCTGACATATAAGGACACCTTCCCAGATAGCACAAACACGTTTCAAAGACATCTTAAAGACGTTTGTTCACGATGTTCATGACGTTTCGAAGATGTCCGCTAATATCCAAAATAAGTTTTGAAGACGTCTTTAGGACGTACATTGTTACAAAACAAGGCCTCTTTGGGACATCCATTTTTGTACGTCTTTAAGACACACAGTTTTGGAAGTGTTCATATACCGTCTTTTCACTTAATGTAAATAAATGTTATAATGCCCTTTTTTCTAATTCCACAAAATTGTATTATATTTATCACTCTTCTTTAACTAATTTAGCTAATAACTATTATTGATCCCTATTAGCCCTATTAGCCTTGAACAGACAACGTATTATATCGAGGCTAAGTACTAGAGTGCCACCAAGATTTAGCTGACGCCTCGGCAGATAACAATATTATCCTGAGGTGGGTTAAAGGGCACGACAGGAGTAAAGAAAATCGCATTGCTGATTATTTAGCCAAGGAAGCTGCTGGACTAAAAATTCTAGGACCCAGTGACACCTACGGCCTAACGACTTCGACAATTGCGGAACTAGCCAAACGTTACACCCATGCTCATTCCATTAAGAGATGGGATGGAATCAAAGGATGCAGTCTTGCCAGGATCACCCTGGGCGACCCTGGGAAGCTGGTGCCGAAGAAATATTTCGCGATGACCAGGAAAAACCTACGTTTAACAGTAGGATTTCTGACTGGTCACTGTCAACTAAGGAAACACCTCCATACTATGGGGCTAGTGGACACACCTCTATGCAGGATGTGTGAAGAGAAAGATGAAACTGTCAGGCATGTCTTATGCGAGTGTCCGGAGTTATCGTCAATAAGAGAGTGTGTGTTCGGTGAGTCTTGGCCTACACCTGCCGATATAAAGGAGATGTCTCCTAGTGACCTGTCCACCTTCCTGAGAAGGACAGGATGGACAATGACCTAGGAGGACAACTCCTCGGGAGAATGTACAATGGGTCACATGTGGCCTAAGCGCTGTGAGCCTACACACTCACCCTCTCTACTCTACAGATACAGATACAGAACTATTATTGATATATTCTTTCCACCTTCAAAGTGTTTAGATTTAGAAGTGCGTTTCATTAAAAAATTTGTCCATTGTTACGTTAGTTCCAAATGTTGATTCATATGGTTCTCATGTTAAAGGATGACATGACCAGGAAGTGTACGTCTGTGTCGCCCTCTACCTTTCAAGTGCTCAATAATTTAGTGATGCTGGAGACTTGCCCCAATAAAAATTGCTAAAAGAGTTGAACGTCCACATTACCAACATATTTAAAACATCCCTACAAAGGTGTTTTAAACTTGTCGTAAGAAGGACATCTTGAAAACGTCGGTTTTACGTACCAGGACCAAAGTAAGACATAAACTATATAGAAGACACGAAGCTTCCGGAATGGAAGTAGGTAGATAACATGGGTAATGGCACAAAGAATCAGTTCTAATGCCTGTGCTGTTGAGCCCAACCCAAGCGTATGAAATGAATGAATAAATGAATAGTTCAAGCGCTTGTTATCTTAAATGGTTAACGATGCTTTTTATTGTTATTTTGTTTTTAAGTGTAGATTATACATTATAGTATCTATCTAATAAACAAATATTTTTCTTGGAGTGCTTGGACAAGGTTAATAATTTTATGCCATTGAACTTCAGACTGGACAAGCTTTCACTTCTTAAACTTCTTTACTGCTACAGTTTCTACAGCATTAATTACATTATTTCTAACTATAAACTATATTACTTTTTTGGAAATGCCAGTCATATTATTATCACATGACTGAGCATATAAACAATAAACATATGTATTTTATAACTGAAATATTTGTAATTTATAATACCTACTGTTCCATTTGCGTATCGCTTAAATCTTGAAACTGATACGATTTTCTCTCTTTAAAAGGACGACTTTCTTTTTTTTGTCACAAAATATATAAATAATGATATATCTATGTTGTTGTGATGAGAAATATCTCGAAAAGTAAAAGTAGACCCTGTTATATAAGCGATTTCGCAAAAAAAACTTCATATAGGTAGGTACGTAAACACAAATGTGAAAAATGGTAATATTTAACGAAGCCAGAAGTCTCTAGCAGTACTTCAAGAGAAACAGAAAACTTGGTTAGAGATGGAGAAATGGTGGAGCTAGAGCATTAGAACATTAAAACAGTTTCTTGATCTTCTATGTCATTTATTGACATTTGATAGAAAAGTAAATGAACGTATTAAAACATATTAATGACAATTTCGCAAATTTAAGAATTGTCCGCCTCTGTATTTTTATTTTCAATGTATCTGACTAATGCAAATAGTATGTTGTACTTGTACTATAAAAAACCGCATTATGTATGTCGGCTAAACAATCAAATACGCAACACGTTTCCTTTTGCTTTCATTTCTAATCTAGCCACGAGCGATTTTTTACGTACTTCAGTCTAAATATGTATCATTTCTTAATTATTAACTATTTATCATAGCCAGAAGTAAAAATATCCTTAACCAAATTATTCGGGCATAATTCTATTTCAAGTTTCAAGGTTGACATTTTTTAATTCTTTGCCAATCAACTAAAACTATAAAACTTTAACTATTTATACCAGGAAGCTGTTGAAACTAGTTCAAGCACGGAGATACAGCGTGGACGGAAAGCTGTGTAAGACTTTAATAAAGTGGTTAGTGACTTAGTCAAACCAATCTGGTTGGTAAAGAAGAAATCAAGCCACATTGTGTAGACTCCGTTTCACGTAAGAAGAACCCACTTGAAGCTGCAGTCGAGCGCCATGTTATAAAATTGACATTCGATTTCAAATCAGTAGCGTAACATTTTCACATTTTGTAGGCTATAACACAAAATTAGAATTTGTCAGCCTTGAATGTGGATAAGTTTTTTAGTAGGTATGATTTTAGATCAAATAAAACACACAACGCTCACAGGTAAACTAACTAACCGTCTTAAAATATTCAAATATCAAAAATATTTGACAGTAAATGTTTGCTTCAAATGTCAATAATAAAATTGCTGTCCGCATGAAACTATCCTTCTTCTTTTTCTCAAACTTCTAATTATTGTCATAGCCATGATATAACTATAACTATGTCTTGCTATTTACGTAAACAAGCTATTAAAGTTGAAAATAAAAAAAAATGTTCTCATTACCGCTGTTCCTTCCTCGGTTACCGATACAGGAAACAATTTCCTCAACAGTTAGTGGTTAATTACGATAATTTAATTAAGGAAAACTCTCAGCTCGATAAATAAATTGAATACATAAAATTGGCCAACCGCAAAACTGTCTTACATTCAAATCAATCACGAAATCAGAAAACATATGTACCTTTTGGTTCATACATAAAATAAATTATCATATTTTAAAAATGCAGCATGCACTGTCGATCTAGATAAATAATTTGAGAGTATTCAAATTAATACATTAATATGTAGGATAGCAAGACTAGTTTCTATTGTAATACGAGGAAAGCAGAGAAGTAAATTATTTATTTCTGTGGCTTTACGTTGATGCCTGCATGATTGCACCAGCTATATAAATGTGGGACTTAACGAATTGCAGCTTAGTGATAATTCCAATCTTACATTGCAATTATATTACAATACCGTAAGTCTTCAACTGAATATAATAGGAATATATATTTTTATTAATTTGGCTGTCATATTTCCAGTTGGTAGCACCAATATACCATAGATATGTAGCCTATGCACATGAATTTGACAGGTTGGCCACATTGTGCTGAGCTCCCCGATCAGTTAGAGTCAACGAAGTAAAAGAAAAAGGAGGGAAGGTAAGCGTGGTAATGATTTAACCAACTTTCGACGGAAGTCGCCATATTGAGAAGCCACATTAGTGACATTAGTCATAAATTCTTGTGTCAACATAGATAACCTTTATATACTGAAATGTGTCAAATTGAAAAGCCACGTTGCAAAAATAGTGATTTTCAGTATTAGAAAGGTTATTTATGAGTACTAGTATAAATTTAAGTTGATATTGAGTTGTACAATAGTGTTTGGAGACTTCTTTTATCCAATATAAACCATATTGAAAAGATGCATATGAGAGTTTTTTGTTTCCCCTAATTGAATAATTTAATGTACGCCTTTGGTTTGTTTACGCTTCGACGGAAGTCGGCCATATTGAGAAGCCACTTTGGTCGATGATTCTTTATACTGTTATGTTCTCTCCTCTCTCTTTTACCTCCATGGTTAGATTTGTGAAGTTGGTTGTCAGAAAGACTTCGTAGAGCAATGTCAATGTAATATAGATTTATTTAGATAATACAAACTTCAAAATGTGAAAACGCTACTGATTTGAAGTCGAATGTCAATTTTACAATATGGCGCTGGCTTTGACAACAAGTTTGCGCATGCGAATGCAAGTTTACGTGGCTTCTTCTTATGGGAAACGGAGTGTATGACATAATGAATCACTATATACCATAGATAATATAACCAGGAGGTTCTGTAGCAGAATAGCGTCAGTCAAAATGGCGCTGGACAAAAATAGCGGCGAGCAAAATAGCGTGAGACAAAAAACAGCGGCGAACAAAATAGCGCTACACAAAAACAGCGCAGGATAAAATAGCGCTAAACAAAAGCAGCGGCGAACAAAATAGCAAAGGACAAAAGCAGCAGCGAACAAAATAGCGCTAGACAAAAACATTGCGAACAAAATAGCGCTAGATAAAAACAGTGGCGAACAAAATAGCGCTGGACAAATACAGCGGCGAACAAAATAGCTCTAGACAAAAAAAGCGCAGGACAAAATAGCGCTAGACAAAAGCTGTGGCGAACAAAATAGCGCTAGACAAAAAACAGCGGCAAACAAAATAGCACTAGACAAAAACAGCGGCGAACAAAATAGCGCTAGACAAAAACAGCGCAGGACAAAATAGCACTGCGACTAAATAACGCCGCTTGAAATATCCTTACAAAAGTAACTATTAAAATATGGGAAACTATAGTAAGAAAGTTAAAAACGATGTTATAAACGTTTTCACAGTATTATGAGAGTAAAATTAGGTTGGTGAGAAGCTAATTTTCGTTTTTCACTTGAATTCACACTAAATCGTTGGTAATTATTGTTATTGTAATATCTTATGTAGGTGAAATTAATAATTTGAAGACAGAGAAAATGCTTATTATAACACAAACTGTTATTGCTAAATTTCGCTATTTTCGTTTTGCCACACTAATAGGTATGTAAGTGTGAGAATATTTTTATTGTTTCAAGGTTAGGAATTGTTTCAAATTAACAAAGATATTAATTATATTTTTCCCTTCCTTGAAATACAATTAAAATGATAAAATACATGCAATTAGTTAAACGTATTTAATTTTATGTTATTTAATTTCATTTTAACTCAACGGATGAATTTAGTTTGAAAAAACTGTTATAGTAAATGCAGTCTTATCCAATGCGGGTCATACGATTCAACAAAGACATACTCACCGTTTTTGTTTTCTTTTATTGCGTTTAATCATAACTTCCAAATAAAATCCGTAAGATGAATAAGCAGACTTATGCAATTTCGTTTTCAGCGATTCTAAAAAGTCTTTCACCAGCGAAGTTTTTATTTAAATGTCAGTTTGACAATTCAAAGTGACTACATGAATAATAAGAAGCAATTTTCCGGTATTTTGCATCCTCAAGCAAAAAAAATGGTAGTTAATATGATAGATTATTTCGAGAATGAATGAAAAAGTGGAAATTCGTCAACCAGTGTGCAGGAAACATCAACCATCATTATTTTCTCCGGGTATTGTAATCTCACATTTTGGTAACCTCTGTGTCTTCTGATTTGATACATATGGTTAGTGACCTTTGAACGCGCAATATAAGAGCGATTTTGACTATACCTAAGCCATATTAAGGTAATTTTTAGATTTGCTTAGACTGTGATTTGGCTACAGAGTCTAAAATCATTTTCAAGTGCCAGCTCCGGATATAAAATTCAAAGGACCTTTTGATTGAACAACATAAGTCCTTGTAGTGTTAAATAAAACTGAGGATATACATTTCACGATTTGTTAAAACTAAATGAGCAATTGTATCATGTTAGTAAATAATTCAAGGCTAAATAATAGAACACCGTTTATTTCACGCATGGTTATGTAAGAAAAAATTCTTTTCTCTCGGTATATGGGTCTAAATGGAACGACTTTTTATCATGTTGATTTGATTTATTTACAACGACAGCTAGTGGGCAATGTAGTAAGAATGTTTTACTTTCTTTTATTATATTAGAATAATTCATTTCAAAACATTTAATAGAATAAAATTATTTAATTATAAGGATCAGAATATTTAAGTGAGAAATTTATTTTACTCCATGCAATGATAATAAATAATATACATTTCCTATAAATAAGGAATTATATAATATTTCGTCAATAGGGGATGTTACGTCATCTGACAGTCGCCATGAGATAGAGAAGAGTTAAATCCATACAAAACAACAATTAAAAAAATCCTCACATACTCAATTATATCAATAAATATACAGGGTGTAAAAAGACTTATAGGGTGATTCATTCAAAAATTTTGAGATATTGCTTGATTTGCGTTTTGTTTCACCCTGTATTAAAGAAGCCACCGATAAAAAAAGTAATTAATACTGAGCACAGCCAATGATGTGTGTATGACATTTGAACACAAAGACCTGTTGATTTATTTTAATTTACTGTTCTGCAGAGTGTTAAAGAGGAGGTCTTTTTTGCTAATAATTGGCCATATCTTTGTAAAACAACCTTATAATATATTAGAGTGCTATATTTTTGTAACGCTCTCGGTGAGATCTTTTCGATTCTTAAGCAAAATATAGTACGTTCCATTTAAAAAAATGTAAGTTTGTGCTGCTACGTGGTTTTGGAACACCCTGTAGAATCGAAAGTATTTTCAAAATGTGCCCTCAGTAACTGTATTAGCTCACAGAAAACTATAAAGTTCTATCTATCACCACAACGATGTAATCCTCCGATGTCAGAAGTTTGCCCCACCCTGTAAATATTGTATCTAGACATATTTTTGTATTATTTAGATAAATATAACAATTAGATTAACATTCAATTTACATAAATAATAATTGATCGTAAACAGCAAAGTACAGACATGATGAGAACTGTCAGTGAGACACTAGAAAAAGATGTAAGACACATTGCCGCTACGAAAGGTACGTGTGCATCCTATTTTGAATAAACCATTGTCCTATTGCCTTATTGCCTATCTCATCGAAAGACTAATGAATGAAAATAAATTCTAATAGTCTTTTTATGTTGAACAATATTTATATTCAAGGTAATATTGCACAAACATAATTTTATGCCAAATTTAATAAGTTAAACTTCATATTATGAAAATTATGTTAAATATTGTCCTTTTTGAGTAACTGAAATTGGTAAATAAAAAATTAAGCCATCCTCACTGATTATATAACCCATTTTGTTAAGAAATTTCGTAACTCGTAATTGTAAAAAAAAGGTTGCAGAGGTGGAGGGGACTTTTGAGAAGAACTGTATATAGCTATGGAATAATAATTATCAATTTCCATTTTACCCACTTATTAAAATAATTTCTCGATATAATTATAAACAATTAAACATAAATGAAATTGCAAAGTTTCCCAACAATATTGTGGTCAAGACTTGTTACTAGTCTCTCATTAAAATCAAGAAAAACTAGTTTAAATTATCCATAGAAACAAAAAAAAGATTTCTTAGGTCATTTCACTCGGCATTAATATATAATCAATGTGATTAAAATGCCTACCTTGGCATCTACATTAAATTCCATTTTTAATAAAATTCAATATTACCAATAAGAGATATTAACCACAACTTTTTTAATTGACAGTTATGTGATGAAAAAGCGCACTTTTCATTCTTCTTTTTCGTTTGAACTTTGCTTCTTCTCGCAGCTATTATGATTTATCGCTAATGAATTATTCATTGTCAATTATTGTACTATAATTTGTTGTTGAAAGGTTAATTGTACTATAATTTGTTGTTGAAATGCGAATGCATAAAAAAATGTAAACAATAATATCAATCACACTATTAGCAATTAGATAACAAATCAGTTCATTGTCTTTTCAAACACAACTACTTATTATTTCAGTAAATAAACTGTAATTTGTGTGTAAGAGAGGCAATGTCTTTTTTTTAACAATACTTCACCTTGATGAGATTATGAAATTTGACCGTTACACGGTATTTGACTCGGTTACAATTGGACTTTTTACGTAAAGAAACTAGATACTTGGCACAAATTAAAAATTGGATTTCCTTACAATTCGTCCAAATTATGCGAAATTTCTTACTTGTATCTCCCTTTTTTAGGGTTCCCAATCTACTAGATATCATTAAATAACTAGAGCTACCAAGGAAGAAGAGAGAAAGGAAATCGGGAGCTGGCTAGATGAGGATCCCCAATTCAAAAGGAGATTGACACAAGGTCATCTTCATACAAAAATTTTACTGTACACAAGGTAGAGAAGGAACCAGGCTGTTGAAATTTGGCAAGAGACATTTGTTACCAACCTGGTGACTTGACACCTGTACACAAAAAGTGGAACTTACGAGGACTCAAACGGATTAAAAAAACTTAAACAAAATAAAAAACTATCGTTTAAGAATGTAATCAGCCGTAAAACTTACGCAAACCTTCGATGACTGGCCGAACCATAAAATCACTAAACAAACGAAAAATTTCACGCCACGAAAAAAAAAACACTACTGCTAATGGTTACAACGCAACGAATTTTTTAATCGTGTACCCACGATTGATACCACCGAATTGTATCACCGCTGTTTACATTATCAAAGTCGCCATGTCTTCGGTACTTTCCCTGCACCCTACCACCGGAGTACCATTATTGCTACCGCCGGCCTCGACGAGCCCCCTAAAGTGGACACGCCCGCTATTTCGCGGGAGGATTACGTGCTTCGTGTAACCTTAACACTCAGTATAATGCATTCAATGCGGGAAATTTTAATTATAGAATAGAATAGACGAATTGCTCGACGAGTACACGACGAATTATTTACTTTGTACCGCTCTTTTTTTTCGGACCGAGATGGGAAACCCATGTTCAAATGGGTCCTTAACCAGTACCCAGACAGTGTTGGACTCATCCCCACGGGAATGCCTACTAACCAAACCCACCTCAAACTCGCCGCTACTCCCGCCTTGGAATCACTACCCTAGCATACTTCAAGACGGGTGGCGGTCCCTCAGAGACACTCTCCGTCATCTTCTCCCTTCTATCACTCCTATCTGTCACATGCCATGTCGAGTCCTTCTCTTTCCCTAATCATATTCTCTCCATTCCTCCTCGCCCCTCAACATAATCTACACCATATTTTCCCAATACACCGCCTCTCCCAGTTTATTTTCCAACTTCTTCAAAATTTCCTCGTT
This sequence comes from Galerucella pusilla, assembly GCA_910591695.1. NCBI lineage: Eukaryota > Metazoa > Arthropoda > Insecta > Coleoptera > Chrysomelidae > Galerucella > Galerucella pusilla. The sequence goes on from CAJUYI010000165.1 coordinate 64,554, forward strand.
CTCCCAACATCTAAACACATGTCTCACATCATCCTCCACTTCACATCTCTCGCACACTCCAGTTTCTCTTTTCCCAATCTTGTGGAGGTAACCCACTCTCGAACCATGCCCTGTGAGCACCTGCGTCAAGAAGTAGTTCACCTCCCCGATTTTCCGGTCCACCCAATTTCTCCTTCTCCCAATCGCTCCTTTTAGCGCGCCCTCATACTCATCCCACCTTCTCTCCATTTCCTCATCCATCCATTCCTGTACTTCCTCTCTGGTCGCACCCCTCCAGCGTTTCTGTCTGGCTCTAGCATTCAAGTCCAATGGATCCTTGACAGCACCGCTGCTGCCAGTCCACCCACTGTCCTGTACGCCTACACCACCCTCAGAAGTATTCATCTCTGTACCGCTTTGGGGATAAAAACTTGGTTTTGTTCAAAATACTATGCATTCTTTAAGGATTGTGCCCCATTGTACTTCTACTTAGTTACCGAGGAGAGTCTCAGTAACTAGTAGACTCCGTTTCGCATAAGAAGAAGCCACGTAAAGCTTGGCAACTAGCTTGCGCAGAAACCAAAATCAGTCTCGCTTATCTATGTCCCTCAACAGTCATTTTATTATTGACATTTGAGGTTGTGTTTGAAGCAAGACATTCTGCTAGTTTAATTGTAAGTGTTGTGTGTTTTATTCGATGTAAAGCCATGTTAAAGGTAAAACTATCCACAGTCAAGGTCGACAGATTCTAATTTTGTGTTAATCTACAAAATGTGAAATATGGCGTTGGTTTTGACAACAAGTTCGAGCATACAACTGCAACTTCAAGTGACTTCTTCTTATGTGAAACGCAGTCTAGCACCAGTTGTCCTATTTTTTCTTAATTCACTTTTTCTTTGATATGTGAAAGTGTTCGACCTTTATACGGACCGTTCTTATTTGCAAAATGATCGTAAAAATTTACTTTCAGTCCGGACAATATCAAATTATATCATGTAGTGTTTATTTACAAAAATTTATCTAGCATAAACATAATAAAAGATCGTATTACTCCTACTTTCAAACAATGTAACAGGTTGAATAATAAAACATCAAAATTATAGCATACCTTTTATTCATAGTATATTTATATAGATTTCATGATAATAGTAATCTTGTTAATTTATACACAGAAAAGAGCTGATCAAATCAAACAATATAGAAAGCTATTTAGGTTATATTAATCCAATTTTCGTACTCTGACGATGTCTCTCTTCAGTTCAGTTCAGGTGAGTAAGAGTCCGACAATAATGTGCAAGAGTGTTTCCGCAGTTTTCCAAAGTTTCAAAATTGTTTTTTGTGGCAATGCAATCTTCCCACCAAACTTGTAGACACTGTTAAGTATTGACATCAAAGCTATATCGAGGAAGAGCACTTTTACATGGATCTAAATCACTTCCAAAAGAATCTGTAAAATCTACAAAATAATTACATCAGTGATATGTCGTTATGCATAGAAATTGGGAACATAATAAGACCATTTCTTTCACATAGAGTTTACTTGTGTTCCATTTTGAATTTAAACCCTCAGTGTCGTGCCGTGACGTGTAGGGGGCGTCTTACGAAAGGCGGAGTGGCAAGCAATTCATTTTTTCACCCGGAAGTGTTTGCCAAGTGATGATGAAATCGTGCTGCCGAAATACTAGCAGAGACAAAGCCAAAAAGTTAATAAAAGACTAAAAAGCTAATCAGGTTATAAAAAGAATAAAAAGTTACAAAAACCTAAATAGTTAATAAAGTTAATAAGAGTATTAACATTTATAAAAAGCCCAAAATGTTGAAAATAATTGTAAAGCCTAGCCTCCAAACGAAACACCTAAAAATTTAATAAAAAAAAGGCCTAAAATTAATTGAAAAAGCCTAGTTCTGCAACGAAAATCCTAAAAATTTGATAAAATAATCCCAGAATTAATAAAAAAGCCTAGTCCCTGAATGAAAACCTGAAAATTCAATGAAACAAGACCAGAAATCATAAATAAAGCATAGCATGAATAGCATCCTAAGAAAAACCTT
>CAJUYI010000165.1:66594-98460 GCA_910591695.1 Galerucella pusilla
AGCATCCTAACAAAAACCTTGAAAATTAAATAAAAAAGCTTAGAATTTAATAAAATAAGCCCAGATTTAATGAAAAAAATATAGCCCACTAACTAAAAACCTGAAAATTCTAAAAAAGGCCTAAAATTAATAAAAAAGAATCCTAAGAATCAAATAAAATAAGCCCAGAATTAATGAAAAAAGCCTAGTGGTCATTAAGTGATGGTCCAAGATGTAATGGAAATATTACGATCTGACGCAACTTTAATTTATAAAATATTGATAATAAAAATATACCAACCAAACCCATTCCAGCAAGTTATAAAAGAGCAATTGTCAATTTGTTAATTATTAAAATATCTGGAGAAATAAATCCCTGCAAACTGTACAGTATTAGACTTGATGCTGCCTTTTTCTTTCAACTTACTTTCTTATGTCTTAAGCACCATTTCCAACTAGATACCTAGTCCTAGGAGAGACCTCTTCTTTTCTTCACGAGTAGGGGGCTTCTGTATAATTCTAAGAAATATATATTTTGGTGTTTGATAGTTCCTCAAGTCTTTTAAAAATTAATTTATCCTATCATAATCTTCGAACGAATACAAATTTGAAAATTACGAAAATATTGTTAATTATTGCAAAGCCAATTTTTTTATTTGAAATTTATGAATCTATGCTACTAGCGTACATATTGTATTATCTTTATTTCTACGATATCCAGAATTGGTGTCGGGTTTTTGCATTATTTATATCTTAGCAATATATAAAAACGTCAAAATGCAACGTGAAATGATACTTCCGAGCTAAAACTCAAATAGAAAAATGGAAAAGCCAAGTTTTATGTTTGTGATTATTTTTGTTGTTTCTACAGTGTATGGATTCGAACCAGAAGGTAATATTTTCTTTTTTACCTCTAGGAAGTTGTCGTACACTGCTCCAAGTGACAAAACATTTTCAGTTACTAGTTAAGGATATTATGACACAAACTGCAGGATTAGCTAGAGTATTTTCAAAATTCACATCTCGAGATTTATTTTATTTCTTTACAGATTGTTTTCTATCACACACATATCCAGGAGCTCACTGCTATGCCATTATTCCACGTTACTTTTGGAACCAGACGATTCAAAGTTGCCAAGCAAGTAATTTCGGGGGATGTCGAGAAACCCCCAATAATTTCCAAACCCTAAAAGAATGTCAAAGCACTGCTGGTCCCATATGTTTGGCAAACTAAAAAATATTCCTACTCCCTATTGTTTTTATACTGTAAATAATGTTTTGTTTCAAATAAGGAAAGGTGAAAATAAAAACTTTATAAGTACACAATAAAAATTTGTTTTATTCCTTATATACTAAACACTGTAAAACATCGAACAATGAATCAACAATTTATTAGCTGATAGGACTAATCATAAGAGCAACTCTTTGAGAAGCTCCACAACCGACAGTATTCTGGACGTAATCTGGGAAATTACTTTCCAACACTCTTATCCTCCTTCTTGCTACGTCAGCAAAAGCTTGAGAAGCCAGATAATTTTCTGGAGATTTATAAACTAATTGATAGTCTTTGAAGCACGGAGCTACTTCCCATCTGTAAACTTCTGGCTTCCCTTCGAATCTGAAGAAAAGAGCAGATCCAAGATCCGTTCCCAAGATTACAATCTTACCACCCTTAGCTCCGAGATCCTGAATTTTTCCCGCTGCACAACCAGCTCTTAAATAATCAGTGCGGATTTGGAAAATTCTAGCGCCAGACAAATAAGTGATTACCAAGTAGTTACAGCAGTTTGGTTTGTGGATCAATGCTATGTAAAGTACATCCCTTCTGCAGCTGCTCACCAATTTGGGTAAGACTACTCTGTATCCTTTATTTCCAGCTACGTCAAACACTAAGATAGATCTTGTAGCAGCATCGCTTACGTAAACGAACGGTCTGCCGTCCGGTGCGTATTCGACTACCAAATACTGCAATCTTGAAGCTTGTGCTACCAAACCGCACAAGTCTAATACTTTAACTTTCTTTCCGTTGAGGATGTTGATAGCGACAACTTTTGGTGGAGCTTTACGAATGGGTTGCTCCAAAGAGTTTACTACACCAGTATCGAGAACCCACAAGATATTGTTTTCGTCCAAGTAGAGATCTACGACAGATTGCAGAGCATTTGGATCAGATTCTTCTTGGGAAGCCCAGCAAGGATAAGGTTCGATGATAGCTTCACATCCTTTTTGTTTCAAACCGATCTTTCCTAGAGTTACGGGAGTTCCTGGCTTGTATCTGGGTAGTGCGACGAATATTTCATCTTTCCAGACTTGGGCTCTGGTTCCGATGATGTTTTTGGGGATGTAACGTCCTGATGATTTGTAGATGGATTTGGTGGCGTCATTGGGCCAGTCAAATTGACCGCCTGTCCATTCTACGAGTTCGCAGGTGTTTTGGGCTTCTGTGTATATTACGGCGAGAATCAGAACCAAGACAGCTCGGAAGATCATTTTTCTGAAAAGTTTTTGATGTTATTAGTACTGAGAGTGTAATAATTTTGGACAAAAATGCACATATTTAAGAAATTAAGTCAACGTCGACCCGGCACTGTAGTGAAACGCCTCTGATGCGATATTTACAGTGAAGTAGTGGCGAGCGCGATTAGTACTTGGATGGTAGACCTTGATCACTGAGTAAAGACTGTTGCACAGCCTGCAGTGCAGTAGTATATCACAGCTCGCAGGCATTATGCCAATGAGTATGATCTAAGAACACATCAAACATCTATAGCACTTGTGTTGATAAACCTCTTGTGTAGGAGTGGGCCAATTGAGGCTAAGCCTATGGCCATTGAACCTAGGTTTGTGTTTAATAAATCCTACCAAATACAAATAAAACAGAACACAGAGTCAGATGCTGCAGCTGCAATACGCATATATACAGATGGCTCAAAAATGAAACTAGGCTCAGGATTTGGAGTTTATTGCAGAGCATTAAGCCTGAGGATTAAGCGGGGAATGGGAAACAATACCAGCGTGGTTCAAACAGAACTGGCTGGTATCTCAATTGCCACAAAAGAACTAACCAGAAAAGGAATTTCCGGCAAAAACATAACAATCTGCACTGATAGTAGACAAGCCCTATTAGCCTTGAACAGACAACGTGTTATATCGGGGCTAGTACTAGAGTGCCACCAAGATTTAGCTAACGCCTCGGCAGATAACAATATTATCCTGAGGTGGGTTAAAGGGCACGAGAGGAGTAAAGGTCATCGCATTGCCGATTATTTAGCCAGGGAAACGGCTGAACTAAAAATTGTAGGACCCAGTGACACCTACGACTTCGACAATTATGGAGCTAGCCAAACGTTAGACCCATGCTCAGTCCATTAAGAGATAGGATGGAATCAAAGGATGCAGTCTTGCCAGGTTCATCCTGGGCGACCCTGGAAAGCTGGCACCGAAGAAATATTTGGCGATGACCAGGAGCAACCTACCATTAGCAGTAGGATTTCTGACTGGCCACTGTCAACTAAGGAAACACCTCCATACTATGGGGCTAGTGGACACACCTCTATGCAGGATGTGTGAATAGGAAGATGAAACTGTCAGGCATGTCTTATGCGAGTGTCCGGAGTTATCGTCAATAAGATAGTGTGTGTTCGGTGATGTCTCCTAGTGACCTGTCCACCTTACTGGGAAGGACAGGTCGGACGATGTCATAGGAGGACAACTCCACAGGGGGATGTACAATGGGTCACATGTGGCTCAAATGCTGTGAGCCTACACTCATCCTTCCAGAAGCTCCTTTTTCTCTCCCCTGTGGTCCAAACTAACTAAAATCTAAATCATACTTACAGATTGTTATAAAATAAAAATAAACATTTACTATTCACTACATTTAGAACCAATCACTTCAAATTTCACCCTATTTACTTTGAATGAATAAAATTTATGTTTTTTTTTGGGGTCCTTAATAATTTAGATATATTAGGAATTGTAAATGACCGCCTTACCTTGCATAAAAACAAAAATTAAATGACATGCGGAACCATTTTGGAATTGTTTTTATATATTTGAAATGATGTGTAATAATAACAAAATTGTTAATATACGTGCCACATTAACAAGGAGGAATTAACTTTTTTTAGTTAGTGTTATGAATGTTGTTTAAATTAATGAAAATACAAATATTTATTAGATGGAATTATTACTTCATTTTAATATAGTTTTTCTAAAATTTAGTATGTAATATATTTTTTCTACAATCACATTGAAAAGTAGGCTTTTTCGCTTGCCATTGACAACGAAAAGTTGAGAAGAGTTACTTTATGCTCGCCGAGCGTAAAAAGTGGCAAAACGCTCGTTGCCCATAACAACCGATATTACAAACACAATTGTGTTGACAGTGACAGATATAAAATTTTGAAACATATTTGAATTGACATATTTGAACTGACAGATTTTAAAAGTTTTCATGAACTCTACTTTATATTTGTTTTTAATAGTTACTCTTCGCTCTTAATATATAAATAACTATTTCCGCTAATTTTCTGAAATATCAAAATGTCTTAGAGAAAAAGTCAAGATTTCCTTACTGTTGTGTTTATGCATATTCATAGTTTTTTCTTGATATCTTTGGCAATAATTCTATTTTCACTGCCTCAACTAGCTCTGGGAGAGTCTCAGAAATGGAGAATTCATCATTATTATCATTTTACTGTTGAGAACACCACAACACAAAATTCTAACCCCAAATAAATCAAAATTTTGCAAGTGAAATAAGCGTTTCGACAGCTAAACAGTATTCGAATTAAATTGGTGAAATTTTTTCGAATTTAAGTTTTATTTCACACATGAAATTAGCTCAAAGCTTGGATTGTTCTAAATCAAACGAAATATGTGAAATTTCACTAGTGTAATTTTTCAAAACTAGCCCCCCAGCAATTCAAAGTATATGCGTCAAGTTTGACAATTTAACGTTTTCATAATAGTCCAAGTAATTTTATTACAATTTTATCAAGATTATTTAAAATATGTCGAATTTTGCGGAAAAATAATATGATTAGGTATCGAAGAAACACTCATTCACTAAAATATCGTAGATACCGCAAAAATGGAAATATTGAGCTGAAATTTGAGGAGGATCCTTCTTAAGAGATCATCACGATAACCGGTAGGGTTTTGATGTTACAAGTAGTGAAAGTTAAGATAGAGGGAATCTCCGAAAAAAAAAACTTCAACGAGCCATATCTTCAAAAAACATAGAAAAAATATTAATTTTATAGCGAATTTCATAATTAATATATTGGGATAAAGTACAGGTTACTGCTATGAACGATTTGGGTGTTGCAAGCAAAAATAGAAAACATTTCATAGACTCAGATACAATTGTAGCTTTTTTGGACTCTATTAAGCCTTTTTGGCTTTTGGAGACTTTATTCCCACCTAGTTTGTACAAAATATTACAAAAATACGTCAAAAAACATCTAATTATCCTTATCCTGGTATAACACAAGAAAATGTAACAAATTTAAATATTATTCAATTCGACAAATACGGAAATGCTTCAGAGTACGTTGACACATTAAACCGGGCAAAATTCATTAACCTGCACTATCAAAATACAAAATATTTATTGCATTCAAGGTTAAGATGTCCCCCGGTCTCGTGAAAATATTATTTTCTTGGTCATGTTTAGTAATTTAAACAAAACTACGATATATAAAAATGTTCAACGGCGTTTTAAAGTGTACAGTTATACCCCGTAACTTTTTTGTGCTGGGGACGAACAGGTACGTTGTAAATTTTATTTAAAAAAACATTAATTACATTCGGGACAGTTTTTTACGATTTGCATTATTTATTTTTACCAAAATATCGTTTATACTACACCAAATTTCTATTTTTTTATTAAAAAAAATCGCTTTCTTCATTTTTATCAGCTGCCATATCCAACACTTTATCGTCCTCGTTAGTTCTGTTAATAACTATTCATAGTTTTCAGCTTCCTGCAATATTTTATCCTTAACTCACTAATTATTCTCTTCCCTAGACATTTATTGCGACATTTAGATACTTCTTTTTTTAAGAAAAAACTACCTGCATCAATAACTTTACCTATCAAAACTTTATTAACCATTTCCATTCCATTTCAACTTAAACACCAAGCAAACTTCTCTTCTTTTTGATAAAATAACTAACAAACTATTTTCACTTCCAGGTCACCATGAGTATATATTCTCTTCTGCTCCTCTCATCTTGTATGGTACTTGGCGCTTTCGGCATTGGTCCATGCTGCAAAAATCTCATCCCAGATTTGAGCTTCAAACTAACTGGTACCGACTTAGCTTTCCCTTGTGAAAGTACAAAAAATATCTACAAAACCACCGGTCGTCATGTACCTAAAAACGTCATTGCAACCAGAATGCAAATATACAAAGATGAAGCTTTCATCGCCCTTCCAAGGTACAGACACGGAGTACCTTTCACACTAGCTAAATTTTCTCTAAGAACCCGAGGATGCAGAGCTACTTTGATCCCATACCCATGCTGGTCACTTCAAGAAGAAGGTAACTGCGAAGCTCTCCAAAACGTCGTGGATCTTTGCTTAGACGGTGCTGATAATCTTTGGGTTTTGGATATTGGTTTAGTGAACACTTTGGAACAACCAGTACGTCGTTGTGCTCCCAAAATCGTAGGAATCAACTTGAAAACCAACCAAGTGGTAAAAGTAATCAGCTTAGAGTCTTTCATCACCCCTGAAACTCGTCTTCAATACATCATCGTTGATTTCTCTAAAGAAGGAATTCCCTTCGCTTACGTATCCGATGGTGGGTCTGGAGCAATCATCGTTGTTAACCTGAATCTTGGTACTGGCTTCCGTATCGTACTACCAGTGGCGGTAGCCAACGGAGAAGCCAAAGAATGCATCAAAGATGTTTTGTACATGGCTTTAACACGTAAACCATGCGGAAACATTCTCTACTTCACCTACTTATCATCCCCCAGGCTGTTCTCGATCAAAGCTGAGTTCCTACAGAAAGGACAAGCTTCTGGAGCAGTAATCGATGTCGGATGCAAACCACCTATGGGTAAGATCGTCCTACTCGGTACAGATAACGGAGCAGCTCTTTTCTTCAGATACAAAGGTGAATCTGATATTTTTATCTGGAACAGCGAAACAGCTTTCAAGCCGGAAAACTTTCTTTTGGTCCAAAAAGGAGATTATTGTAGATTGGCTACTCAAGTTGTTGCTGGATATAGAAAACTCATGTGGGCTATTGAAAGTAACTTCCACGATTACGTTCTTGATATTGCTGGAAGTCTTGGACCCTCGATGGCTGTCCATCCTCTTATCAAGACCTGTGATTAAGATGTGTTTGAGTTAAGTTTGTAGATATGAAACTTCTGTCTGTGATCTTGTGTGATATTCCCACAAGTTTAGTTAATAAATAAGTTTAATTTTGAATATTTCGTTTTATTTTTAATATCAAATAATTAGATTGGATCAAATTTGGCTTCTCTAGCTCTAAAGTGAAGAAGAATTGGGAAGTATTTATGGAGAATTCATTCGACAAGTATACTGGAAACGTTACCGTCTTTCAAGCTGAAGTATACGCCATTGAACTGGCTGCAAGAGAGCTGATGAATCAACCTGTTGTAAAAAAGAACAGACACATCCTGTCAGATAGCCAGGCTGCTCTTAAAGCACTAAGCTCGAACAGGATAAAATCTAAGATGGTATATAACCAGTGCCGTTCCTGGCGGGTATGCAGCGAATGCCCCGCACGCAGGCACCCAATTCAAGGGGCGCCAAATTCAACTATTCGCTACTCTTGCAAAAACGCGAAGTTTAAAAAAAAATTAAAACGTTTAAGTTTATTGGTTCCATCATTATTTGGTACGATGTATTGTCAAAGGTCAATATAGTGAGTAAAATGATGCAGAATCCAAATACAGTTGTTAATGAATACCATAAAGAAATAAAAAGTCTCATCAACTACTTCACTGAAAAAAGTTCAGATGAAAATTTTGATGTTTTTGTGAATGAGGCTAAAGCCGAAGCTGGAAAAATGATGTAGAGCAAACATTTCTTTCAATTAGGGAACGAAAGAGAAAGCGTCAATATCCATATGAAAGTACAGACGATCCAGTTCTAGATCCAAAGCGAAAATTGAGGATCAGTTTAAGTCGTTTCGAGAGATTGAAGCAATGCAATGATTTATTTGGATTTTTGAGTGATTTTCAAAACCTAAATTCTGATGAAATTAATTGATCGTGCATAGATTTGGCTTTGCAAATTCACCATGAAGGAAATGTTTGCAAGGATATTGATGGTCTTTATTTGTACAATGAAATTTCATCATATAAAATACTTAACCCTGTCAAAGACTCTCGCAATACCTCAGACTCACCCATAGATATTCTGAATAATATAACCAAGAAAAATTTGCAGTTTTTGTTTCCAAACCTGTCTACAGCATTAAGGATATTTTTGACGCTGCCGATTTCTGTTGCGTCTGGCGAAAGAAGTTTTTCAAAGCTAAAACTTGTAAAATCTTATTTGAGAACTTCGATGTGCCAGGAAAGGCTTTCAGATTTAGCTGTTATTTCAATCGAAAATAAAATATGTGAAGCCATCGATCACAATGGAATGATCAATGAGCTTGCATCTGCAAAAGCAAGATGTGTTATGTTCTGAAACTACCTTGTTATTTGATAATTAGGTACTTAGGTATTAGACAGATCTTGCACATTTTCAAGTTAACGGATTTGTTTGCGTTGAGCACCGTTTGAGAGTTTTAACTCAATTCACTCAGTTGAGTGAATTGAGTTATATTAGATTTTTTGTTGATTTCCGAATGGACGTGTTTTATTTATGACCTATATTGTACATTAATAGTCTATTTTATTTGATGTCGAAAATAAATTTTTTGTCATATTTTTTCGTTGTTTATTTTATTACGCCCATTTTCATAATCAAACACTTACACTAAAGTGACTTTAGTCTATAAGGAAACTATTCAGTTTAAACCTCAAACTAAAAATGAATATGAAAATTGGCCTTATCATCAAAATTTAAGCATAGTATATAGGGGCGCACAAAATTATTCTAGCACGCAGGCGTTCGCCACCCCAGGAACGGCACTGTATATGCAACTATCTACAATCCCTTGAAATACTTGGCAAGGAAAACAGAGTCATTTTGACCTGGGTGCCGGCGCATCGAGGAGTGGAGGGCAATAAGGCAAAAAAGGGATCAGAGATTTTATTTATCGGAACTGAACCATTTTTTGAATTATTTTCTATAGATCAAATGCTAAATCAGCCATAGCTACCTGGGCGGAGAGGAAAACCTACACATACTGGGCAGACATACAGGCTTTCTCACTCGAAGGCGTTCATATATTACCCTTCGGGTACAAAAAATGAGCTGATCCTGGAAAGGAGTAGAACAAACCTACGTATTCTGACGGGACTGCTTACAGGACATTGTAGACTAAATAACCACCTAAAGAAGATGAGTCTGGTTCAGACCTCGGACTGTAGGATCTGTAATTTGGAGGACGAAACTGCGGAGCACTTACTATGCTCATGCCCAGCCTGACAGTAATACTTCCTATTAGTAAACTCTTGTCGTACTCGTTCGAATGTTTCAGCTGAAATTGCATTGCTTTCTTCAATAATTCTTTCTTTCAAAACGCCAATGCTATCTGGTGCCGTAGTATAAACCTTGGATTTCAAGTACCCCCATAGAAAAAAATCTAATGGTGTCAGATCTGGTGACCGAGGTGGCCATTCTATAGGACCTCGCCGGCCGATCCATCTACCTCGATATTCTTCATCCAGATAACGTCTTACTGCACCATAATAATGTGCAGGAGCACCATCTTGTTGAAATGTTATTTCTAGATAGACGAATTTATCTGGATTATCTTCCAGAATTTCAAGAATTAACGGCTCAATTGCGTTTTGTAACATCTCCAGATACACTTCACCGCTTAAATTTGAATTTAAGAAGACAGGACCAACTATGTGGATTCCCAAAATACCTGCCCAAACATTGACTTTTTCTGGAAATTGGGTAGGTATGCTGTTCACGAAAGGTGTGAGGATTTGTGTCACTCCAATACCTTACATTTTGTGTATTCACATTTCCATTGAGGCAAAAAGTACTTTCGTCACTAAAACAAATTGTTTTTGTGTAATGTGGGTTTTGACTAATTTTATTTGTCATACATTCACAGAATTCGAGTCTCCTGTCGGGGTCGTCATCCGAAAGATGGTGCACCATTTTTAACTTGTATGGATGAAATTTATTTTTAGCCAACACTCTCTACTATACTTTTACTTACATCACAGATAGACGCAACTTTAGTTGAAGAGGAAGTAGGGTTTACTACCATTTCAGCAACTATATCAATTTTTTTATCATCACTAAATGCTGGTCGACCAGATCGTTTGGCATTTTGAACACTACCTGTCGCTTCAAACTTGTGAAGGAGCTCCCTCAAATAAGTTCTCGAGATAGGGCGATCTGGGTATCTCTCATTAAATAAACGTTCCGCTTCATGGAGATTCTTTCTAGATTCACCAATTATTAAGATAGCTGCTACTTTGTCGGCTTGAGTACGTACCATTTTGCCTATGTAAACTCTTAAACGTCTCGTTAAACAATAGTTAAATTAAATATTTAAGCTATTTAGAAAAACTTTGCAAAGCAACAAATACTATTAAATTAAAAACGTCAATTTTTTTGACAACTAACCAGAGGCGGACTGAAAAATCTTCAATATTTAAATGTGAAATAATAATGTTGGTATTTATTTAATTTATCCGTCAAAATTAGTTTAAGCCCAAACAAAATTAATATGGCTATGTAGCCAATGTCAATGCCTTTCAAACGAGATATCACTTGCTATAAGGTCCTATTTATTTTATTAATGTAAGTGTAGCCGTTCAAAAGATACGAGGGGGGAGCTAGGGGACTTTTGAATAGCACTGTATAGATAAAATAGGTTAACAGTTGTTTGTTGTTTGATAATTATTGATCGTATTTATTGTTTTTAGTTTTCCACCGGGGTATTGTCAACTGTCAACTGTCGTGGACATGCCCTTTTACATAAGATTAGAAAATCAACATAACCTCACTTTATTGAATGTAGAAAACGATGGTAGATACATTACAAACTCTTAACTGTGTATAACCCTAACTTTTTCTGGAGTCACATTTTTTTGAAAAGACTTTACTTTTGTTGCTTCACGTACACGTAAAGTATTGTGATCGCATGTACGTGTGTAGTTATTTGAGTGCAAAGAAATTCTGATTGAAAAGATTTGAAAGGTCGACGACTACGTAGAAATGCAATTAAATACCATGACATAAATAAGATGTCACCATAGTTAATTTAGTTTTATTTAAAGCACGAATACATCGAATTAATTATTTCCTTGGAAAATAAATTACCGTGTACACGATTTTAACGCTAAAAATGATTGCATTTATAACGTAAAAGTTTGTTAAACTGTGTAAAAAAGTTTATACCAATACCATATTGGTGAAAACTATTTTTTTTTGCTTAATTACAGTTTCCTGGTGGTAAATCGTGTTATCAATAAATATCAAGATAATAGTATTATACTATTATAAACGCCTTACAAATTTGACAAATAATTTTTAAAGAGAAGTCCGGTCACCAAGAACAAACAACTACTTCTCAGGCTATGTGCCCCGACAGACAATGAATTACAGTTGCAAGTTAAACGGGGTTGGGATATATTGATTAATCTTGATAACGGTAGCTGAAACGCTACCGAAACGTTCAAATAAAAAGAAATAAAAATACGAAAATTATTGTGGTTTAATTTCCCAACAAATTACAAAAATAACATTGAATACACCACAAGGAACAAACAGAAGATGAAAATACTAATATAAACTGTTTTTTCGGTAGCATCTGATAAAGGTCCTCGCTGAAATTTGTTTCCTTCACATCAAATTAACAAATATAGACGGTTAACAAAAAAAATGATTATTCGTATTCCAAATTGTGACAGGATCTAAAAAATACGTTTTTTTTATAAAGATTCTTTCTTATTATTTTTCTGTAGTTTGAAAAAAAGGTCCTTTTGTTATTTTTTTCAAACTTAACATCAAAAAATATTTAAAAAAAGCTTCATTTAAAACAACTATTATACTTATACTCACTCAGTTCCTATTAAAAAACTTCATTTCTAAATCAATAATCAATTCCAGACGATACAAGTGCTTAAAAACATCCTTTATCTCATTGTTTAATTCAAAAAAATCAATTTGCATCGTTCCAGAAACTTGTAAAAAAATATCTCCACCGCTCAAGCACAAATTAATGTTTATAAAAAATTCTATTATTATCTCAACAAACACATCTTGTACTTCTAAATTTTTACAAGGAAAACACTGCGTTTTTAAAATTTCTTCCAGCACGAAACCATTCAATAGCAGGATAAAAATTAAATACAAATTATTACAATCATAGCCCGTCATTTTTGTCCTTTCCTATTTAACAGTATCGAACATAATATCCCAAATTCAGTTTGAAACTGTTTATATTATAAAAGGAGGAAATTATGGCAATAAGGATAATGATATGACATTAAAGATGGTAGGATGGGGCAAAATATTGTTAATAATAGATAAGTAGGGTGGGTAGGAAATAGGTGAAAATAAAAATACTTTAGGATTATTAAAAGGAAAGTCAATATTGTGAATACTCATTTATTTCCTATCATTAAATCGACAGTGACAAATGGCAGATAGATTGAATTATTAATAATTAAATATTCATTCTTCATTAACTTGATCATAATTGATTATTCTAAAATTACAATATTAGACTCCGTTTCACACAAGAAGAAGCCACTTGAAGTTGCAGTCGTATGCGCGAAGTTGTTTGCAAAACCAGCGCCATATTGTAAAATTGACATTCGACTTCAGTAACGTAACATGGTATAGCTAAGAAACCTCTAGATTTGTGCACTGCTATACTTGATATAATATAATTAATATCTTCCGGGTCAACCCCATCAAGATCAATACAAACGATAAAAAATATTTATGTTTATAATAAATGATATTAAAATGTATAAAACTTTCATTGCGGGCTCATAATACTAAAAATAGAAGAGTTCACATTTAATGTAAGTGTGATGTTTTGTTAATAAATGGGTATATCTCTGCAAATCGAATAATTTGATGTCCGAGCTTTTTTTTAAAGGTTCAATAAGTTTTAGCTGAGTTAGTTTTTATCAAAAGGTTAGTATATAACATATTGATGCTTTATGCATGAAAATGATGTAAAAACTTGAAAACATTAGCCCGAAAAAAAAACAATTTAGATATGATTTCTCACTCCCTCACTATGTCCAAATTGAAAAATTTTGATTTGAAATGGATTTTTTTTAAATCACTTTTCCTTTTAGCGCTGAGTGCTTTCAATATAATATAAAGGGTATTTCAGACATTGTAAAAAAGCCAAAAAAGTTATGTTATATAAAAAATCAGATCAAGCAATTAAATATTTTTATTAGTACCAGTGACGAATGGTCACTCCCTCACACAGTTCTATATTTCGCGCTAAAATTGTTCTGGTAAAAATGTATTGGGAACTAAATTGGCAACACTGCCGGCACCAGTTGCTTTGTGGATACCACGCGGGAGCAGTTGTTTATCTCTGTATGTGCAAGTTATAATAATTTACAAGTGAAAAAAAATTAGTGCGTGTTTTTTTATACTATCACTCCCTCACAGAAGGTATTTTGGACCAGGTAAATATTAGAAATTTAATATTGTACTAATTAAGTTAGCTTTAGGTGTAATATTACTCATACAAAATATAACCTTCACAGTGTGAAGCATGCTGCCATGTTGCCAACTTTAAATTAAATCCGTCACTCCCTTACCAGTCACTCCCTCATAATTTCATATTGTGAGGGAGTGATAACATTTATGAGGTAGTGATTTTTTCAACTTTTTTTAAAAATATATTACTTTTTGCAGAAATGGCACGGAATAAAGAGGAAGCCAAGCTACGAAAAAAACAATACGACAAAAAAAGACGAGAAGATATGAAAAATAACCCCGAAAAACTTGAAGAAATGAGAGAAAAAGAGCGCCAAAAATATAAAAGGAAACGAGTACAAGGAAAACTTTCAGCTAAGTTGGTAGCAAATATGAGTGACAGAGAACACCGACAAATAAAGAAAGAATGGCGTAAAAGATCAAAAAACTACAGAAAAAGTCAAAAAGACCGACATAGTTTAAACAGAATCTTGGAAGATAATTCCCCTCCTCCCTCACCAGTGCCTATTCCCGATGCAGCGGTAACTCCCACAAATTCAAATTTGCCTACTCCAAACGCTTCAACATCGAGAAGAAATGTGGGTCGTAAAAGAATTAAGAAATCACGTTCAAAAATGTGTAGAACTATACAAAAATTAAATGTAAAACTGACCGAATATAAGAAATCGTCTGAGAAGTATAGAAAAAGATGGCAGCGCCTTAAAGAAAAAAAATTAAAAACCAATGCCATGTTGAGCCCCAACTCGAAGGTTAACCAGTTGTTAGGCAAAGAAAAAGTTTCCCAACCAGTCAGAAGAAAACTAATTTTCGGTGAAGTTGTGGAACGTCAGCTACAGGAAAATTACCGTACATCTTCGGGTCATACAAGTAAAAAAAAATACCATGCTACTATGCAGTATAATATGTTAAAAAAATACAGACTATTAAATGAAGCAAAAAAAATAAAAATTGTTAATCCTCAATCACTAAAAACTTGCAACCGGAAAATTCGTCCAAGGGGTCATTTTATTTCTTCCCAAGTAAAAGAAGGAATTAGAGCATTTTTTGAACGAGATGATGTATCGCGAATGACTGCGGGCAAAAAGGAATATATAACCTATAGGAAAGAACAAAAACAAAAAAGATATCTATTGGATACTATGAAATTATTACACACGAAATTTCTTGACTCGGTAGATTATCGTATAAGCTACCAATCTTTCTGTCGCTTGAAGCCATTCTGGGTTTTAAAACCTAAAGTAGAAGACAGGGAAACATGTAGATGCATTAAACATTCAAATTTTGAATACATGGTTTCTGCATTAAACAAGGCAAAAGTTATAGAAACTCGTTCTGCGAATGACATTGTCAAGCTTTTATGTTGTGAACCTGTAAAACCTGACTGCCTATACAGAACATGCATGGAATGTCATACCAAAAATATAAAAGCTGGACAGTTCATGGATAAAATAACTACTTGTTATAAGTGGACAACTGAATCAACCAAATACACTAATAAAGGAAAAGAAACATTAGTTCGCAAGACAATAAAATCAAACATTTCTATCAGGTTAGTTAATCTGTACAATGAATTTCAAGAAACGTTAAGCTCCTTTTTAAACCATGTTGGTAACATCCTTCATCAATACCAATCAATATCCTTATTAAAAGCCTCTCTTAAATCAGATGAAATATTGATTCACGTCGACTTTAGCGAAAATTTTTCATGCAAGTACGGTGAAGAAGTTCAATCATTCCATTTTGGTGGTTCAAGAGCACAGATAAGTTTACATACAGGTATTATATATATGAGAGATGGTCAAGGAAATGTAAAGCCGCGTCCCTTTTGCACCATATCAAGCTCTCTCCGTCATGATTACGTAGCCATATGGGCACATTTAAAAATTATATTCGATTGGCTTGACGAAGTAAAAACTGATGATATTTCAAAGGTTCACTTCCTTAGTGATGGGCCAGCAACACAGTACAGAAATCGTTTTATGTTTCAAATAATATCAAAATATTCAAAACACTTTTTACCAAGTATTAAATACCTCACTTGGAACTATTCTGAAGCTGGCCACGGCAAAGGTGCTGCCGACGGTGTCGGGGGTACATTGAAAAGAACCGCAGACCAAGCAGTAGCTGAGGGAAAGGACATATCAAATATTTCAGAACTCTTAGCCATTTTAAAAGTAAGATGTCCAGGAATATACCTTCAAGAGCTGACGGATGAGGCTTTACAACAAATACAAATATTATTTTCTGATCTTTCAGCTCCTGCATTTCTGGGAACTACAAATGTCCATCAGATTATATTCCGAGAAGTAGGTAGATGATCGTATATTCCTTAATAGACTTAGCTGTTTCAGCTGCTATTTAGATAAAATGCCATGCGTTCATTTTCACTTAGGAAAGGGTTATCCAAAGAATAAAGCTTCAAAATTAAAAGAACAGTCTGAAACCAATGAAATAAACAATTCAGAACCTTCAACAATTGACAACAATCAGTTAGCTGAATTGACTATAAATAATATAGTACCTCCAACAACCGACAATAATCAGTTAGTTGAATTAGCTACAAATACAGAACCTTCAACAATTGACAGAAATCAGTTAGATGAATTAACTATAAATAATATAGTACCTTCAACAACCGACAATAATCAGTTAGTTGAGTTAGCTACAAATACAGAACCTTCAACGATTGACAGAAATCAGTTAGATAAATGAACTATAAATAATATAGTACCTTCAACAACCGACAATAATCAGTTAGTTGAGTTAGCTACAAATTATATAGTACCTCCAACAACCGAGAGCAATCCTGAGTTAGATATTAATCAGTGGGTTGCTGTAGTGTATGACGAACAATGGATACCGGGAATCGTCGAAAAAAAGGAACCGTTAGGAAAAATAAAAGTTAATTTTATGAAAGTTGTGGGGCCTAACAGATTTACTTGGCCTAATAAAAAGGATACTGATGTCATCTGCGCCGATAGTATTTTATGCACAGTCGACAAGTTTCCAGAACTACTCTCATTCAACAGGAGATCAATTCATTCTTTACCCGCTGATGAGTTTGCTCGTATAACAGACCTGTTTTTAAAAATATTTTGATTTAAAAAAATTGATTTTTCGCTGTAATAACTATGTATCTTTAGTTTTAAGTTTAAGTTGTCATATTAAAAGCATACCTTAGTTCTTAAATAACTTACTATTATCAAACCGTTCATAATGTCACTCCCTCATATCTCATGTCACTCCCTCATTTTGAAATTTTGAGTTTTTTTTAAAAACAACAAAAAAAAACAACAAATCATCGTGAAATAAAAAGTTTCACTTTTAATTTAACCTATTGAATTAATCTAGGAACAAAAATATTTGATCTGAAATGATTCAACAAACTGCCAAATGGAAAATAGAAATTGTTCAATTTACAGAGATATACCCAAATATGCTTATTATTCAAAACTATATAGTTAATATTAATATTAATTACAATAATTTCCTATTGTGAAACTACTTTATGTGTGATTTCATTTCTGCTGTTAATGCAGTATGGAAAATATGCATATTAATATTTAGTTTCAACTAAATTAAGCATACAAAACAATTCCATGTTATCATTAGCATTTTATATAATATTATTAATTGTACATCTTTGCAAGTCCGTCTCTGGTTGCTTACTTTTTTAAATATTATTATTTTTAATCATTTTTTAAAAAAGTTGATGCTAGAATTGGTAAGGACGAGTCCATGGTCCCAGTGGGTTAGTTGAAATGCACATTCCAGTGGTAAGAAAAAAAGAAGATTTACAAGTAACCTCAAATTTTGACAGCAGTTTGTTTTTCCGTTAGCGTTATGTTTTTGAATTTTCATCACTTTATTTGATCTTATTAAATTGTGGAGTGAATAATGAACAAATCTAAAGATATAAAGAATAAAAATAATGTTGCTGCATCTAATAATAATGTTCCGAAAACTAGAAAGAATATCGTTGGTTCTAAAACAACACAGAATCAAACCAAACATTCAAACGTTAAAAAAACTTTAGTACGAAACACTGAAAGACCAGTTCCGGAAAGTAGAGTCATTAAAAGTTACTCAACTGATCATGAAGATAATCAGACAAAAACCACCCAGATTCCTGAAAAAAAGACTGTTGTTGAATCTTTTGATACTCCCGAACCTTATTCATCTTTAAGTGTATCCAAGCAAGTAGATTATATCACTAAATTTAGAAAAGTTAAGAGTGTCTCAGAGCCAAATAAAAAACTGGCAGTTGATGAAAAGGTAGGGATTTACATTATTTATAAAGTTTGTATTATGGATTATTGTAATATTTTGTAGGTTTCAAGACAAGTTAACTTTCCATACAATCAACCAATTTATAAAGACTTAATACCATTAAGGTGTGAAAAAATTTTCACCCCAACATTTACAGCTACCAGAGACCCACTTCCACAAAAAGATAAAGAAGTTACATTGAGCCACTTCATAAAACCTAGGAATGTTACAAACTACTATAGTTTACCTACTGTTGATATAGAAGACAAGATTGTTCCATGTAGAAACAATTACTTGAGACTTCATAAAATATTAGAGTTGAATTCAAGATGACTGTATAGTTTTTAAATTTATGATAAGAATAAAAGTGAATAGGGTAAACTAGGTAATTTTAATGTGATCTTTGTTAAGTAAGTAGACAAATCTATCAAATCCACAAAATTATATTTAATTGCCATTTACTTGAAGATATTTCCAATATTAGCAATAAATATTGTTTATATATTCCAAGAGCCTTCTCATTATTTATTTATTATGTGTATCACTGTGCTCCATTTGTTTATTATTATGTATAAACTATTAGCTCAATTTTAGGTGATATATCAAAACAACTACACTTAATAAAAACAAACATTTATCATTGTATAATAAATCAACTACTTACATAACTATGTGAAATAAAAACTAGACATAAATTAAGTACATTATCTCAGTAGAAACTTTGTGTGTTCACCTTTTACTAAAATATTTCCATTTTCTTTATTTTTAATGACAACTTCACAAAATGCCAGAGTTTTTCCAAGTTTTAAAGTATCAGTTTCTATAACAATGTGTTCACCTTCTTTCGCAGCACCGATATATGAAACATTTATATTCACAGAAACACTCCTAGCTCCTGAAGCCTTCTCATGAGAATGTAGGCCATATGTGGAAACACAATCTACTAGTGTTGCTGAAAATCCTCCATGTAATGATCCCATCATGTTTGTTTGTTCATCAGAAAGTTGAAGTTCTGCCTTGCATTTTCCATCCCCTAATGATAGGATTTTTAAATTTTGTAAACACTTATCAAATGCTTTAGTTTCTTTTAACATACTTAAAATATGTTTTGCTAGAACTGCGTTAGTCATAATTGAGATTCAGGTTTGTAACTTATTAGATATTTGTTAGTTTCAAATCTTACAATTTTAAAATCATCTTGGACTTTGTACAAAAATGCAGTGTTGTCAATTTTATAGTACCACAATTTTCTATTTTGAAATTGTTCATGTACAGGAATACCAAAACACTGTACGAATGGTGTTATATGTATCGCGATCGTAGGATAGGAAAAAAAGAGATTTCTTCAAGTGCTGGTGGTAAAAAAACACGATTATAAATTTTCTTTCGTATAAAAACAAATCAAGAAATTGAATTTTTAGTAGTATGGCATCATTGAATTTTGACCATATGATTTGTTGCGTGTAGTGACATCTACTGAATGTAGCTTTAAGTACTACATAAGAAATAATTTTTTATCGGCTCTGTAAATCACTAGGTAAAAGTGAATTAACTTTATGCGTGTTTTTCAAGCAATAAATATGATCAAACTTATTTCCAATGGAACAAAACACATTTCAGTTATTTTTGCTTTGATTAAAAATCGGAAAATGTTAAACTCTAGTCGCGAAAATATGCCCGATTCTGACAGTTACAGTCAATTGTCAGCTTACTCTTATTTTAATAAACGTCAAATTCCTAACCCTTTGGATATCATGTCATTTTCTTACTAATATTCAATATTAATTTGTTAATTTTAAAAGGATAAGGTACATAAATTTAAAGAAATTTGATACATAATTTCCGTGGATTACACAACTCAGTATAAAAACTGAAGATGAATATTTGAACATTTGTTTTCAAAGTATATATTATGTAATTGTGAAATTGTTTGATTGTGGCTTATATTTTAGGAATGCTGCGTTTTACGGTCTCAAAAATCCTTAATGGGGCTAAAGCATGCCCCAAACATTTATTCGTTGCCACAAGATGTCAAAGTGGTGAAGTGAAAAAACCAGAAAAGATTGAAGTATTTATAGATGACAATCCAGTGTTGGTTGAACCAGGAACAACAGTTCTTCAAGCCGCTGCGATGATTGGTATTGAAATACCGAGATTTTGCTATCACGAACGTCTAGCTGTAGCTGGAAATTGCAGAATGTGTTTAGTTGAAGTGGAAAAATCACCAAAACCAGTTGCGGCATGTGCAATGCCTGTAATGAAAGGTATACACAAAATTGAACATTTAGAATTTCATAGTGATGTTTTACCAAAACCATGTTACTATTTTTCTAGGTTGGAGAATTAAAACTGATTCAGAAATGACACGTAAAGCTAGAGAAGGTATTATGGAATTTTTGTTAGTGAATCATCCACTGGATTGTCCCATTTGTGATCAAGGGGGTGAATGTGATTTACAAGATCAAAGTATGGCATTTGGCTCAGATAGATCCAGATTTACCGATATTGACTTCTCTGGAAAAAGAGCAGTTGAAGACAAAGATATTGGTCCATTAGTTAAAACAATTATGACAAGGTGTATCCATTGTACTAGATGTATCAGATTTGCCTCAGAAATTGCCGGAGTAGATGACTTAGGTACTACTGGTAGAGGTAATGATATGCAAGTTGGTACTTATATAGAGAAACTATTTATGTCTGAGCTTTCTGGTAATATTATTGACTTGTGTCCTGTTGGGGCTCTCACTAGTAAGCCTTACAGTTTCACCGCTAGACCTTGGGAAATAAGAAAAGTAGATTCTATAGATGTACATGATGCTTTGGGTTCAAATATCATTGTTTCCACTAGAACTGGTGAAGTTATGAGGATTATGCCAAGAGTAAATGAAGAAATCAATGAAGAATGGTAACGTAATGTCCTCAATTTTTTATTATCTTAAAATTATCAAGTTTTATTT
The DNA here is from genome assembly GCA_910591695.1 of Galerucella pusilla. Taxonomy (NCBI): domain Eukaryota; kingdom Metazoa; phylum Arthropoda; class Insecta; order Coleoptera; family Chrysomelidae; genus Galerucella; species Galerucella pusilla. Next base: position 87,622 of record CAJUYI010000165.1, read on the forward strand.
TATAGGTTGGCAGATAAATCAAGATTTTCATATGATGGATTAAAAAGGCAAAGATTGGTGACTCCCATGGTGCGGGATAGCCAAGGTGAATTGAAACCAGTCGAATGGGAGATTGCTTTGTTAACTGTATGTAAGGCTATCAAACAAGCAGGTAAGAAGAGACGAACATCACTTGATAACAATATTGTAATATAATTTTTTTATCCCAGGAAACAAAATTGGTGCTATTGCTGGTGGTTTTGCTGATGCAGAAGCATTAGTAGCTCTAAAAGATCTCCTAAATCGACTTGGATCAGAAAACCTTTGTACCGAACATACTTTCCCATTAGATGGATCTGGTACAGACCTTAGATCAAGTTATCTACTGAACAACAAATTAGCTGGAGCCGAAGAAGCTGATTTAGTACTTTTGATTGGTACTAATCCAAGATTTGAAGCTCCTTTGTTGAATGCAAGATTACGTAAAGGATATATTCATAATGATTTAAATGTAAGTAAAATTCATATTACGTAACATTTGTTATTTAATATTATGAATAGAAATAGAAATATTTATTCTCATATATAAAGGTCGTCATTACAATTCATATATATATAAAAAAAATCCAACAATTCACAGTTAAAAGTTTTAACATTTTAAATAATGCACATACATATTTTCCAAAATGTATACTTAGGTGACATGTTTAACTTCTTCAAATGATTTACAAAATAATCATGTCATATCATATGTTTTTTAGGTAGCTTCAATTGGACCCGAAATCGACCTTACTTTCGAACACGAAGACTTGGGTACTGACCCTGATGTTTTGCAAAAAATTGTCGATGGACAACATCCCTTCAGCCAAAAATTAAAAGCTGCTAAAAAACCCCTGATTATTATCGGTTCTGAATCTTTAGAAAGAAAAGATGGTGGAGCTATTCTTTCTGCCGCACAAACTTTAGCTACCAAAACAGCTACTGAAAATAAAGATTGGAAAGTCTTGAATGTTTTACATAAAGTTGCAAGTCAGGTAAATTTGAAAATATGTTGATTGAGGAAGGTTATTTATAAATTTTTTAGGTTGCAGCTCTAGATATTGGTTATACTCCAGGAGTCGATAAGATTAGAGAAGGAGATGTTCAAGTACTCTTCTTGTTGGGTGCAGATAATGGTGCAATCGACAAATCAGATTTACCAAAGGATTGTTTCGTCATTTACCAAGGTTCAGTAAAATATTTATAAAAGGTTTTCAAAAATTAAACTTGCAATTTATTTACAGGTCATCACGGTGATCAAGGAGCTGCGATAGCAGATGCTATTCTACCAGGCGCAGCTTATACAGAAAAACAAGCTACTTATGTGAACACCGAAGGCAGAGCTCAACAAACATTAGTTGCCGTTACTCCGCCAGGTAGAGCTAGAGAAGACTGGAAAATTATTAGAGCCCTATCCGAAATTTTGGGAATTAAATTGCCTTATGATAATTTAAACGAAATTAGAAATAGGTTAGAAGAAGTTGCACCGCATCTTACGAGATATGGGAACGTTGAAGGAGCGAATTATTTTTGTCAAGCTGCTGAATTAGCAAAAGTAAGTAAAAGAATTTCATAGTATTATAAATAATAATAATATTTTTCTTTCCAGAATACTAATACCACTCTGGATCAAGGATCCCCATTAGACGTGAAAATTAAAGAGCTACAAGATTATTATATGACTGATTCTATCAGTAGAGCTTCTCCGACGATGGCGAAATGTGTTCAGGCCGTGCTGAAGCAAAAACAATCCAGTTGTGCTAAATAGTGTGATTGACTCGAGTAATTTAATATATTATAAACCACTTTATTGGATAAATCTGTTATAAAAAGCACCACATTCTTTGGTTATATTATTTTCAAAATATATTTAATTTCTGCTAATACCATTGAAAGGAAGATATTGCTCTTTTTTATTCCATTTTACAACGTAGTTTTGTATTTGTTTCATTCTGGATATTCAACTGTAAATAAAATGTTAATATAATATGGTTTGTTTTATTTTAAACTACGACAGTTTTATAAAAACAGTTTGCTACTACAAAAGGTAGGTAGGTATTGACATTTTTTGAATCTAACCATTCTTAATATGAAAAATTAATTGGATCACTTACTATATATTCAAAATAAATACAATATTTATTTCCATATAGTGGATTTTTGTTTGATTGACGACTCTCCAGAGAAAAATAATTACACCTACTAATAGGCAACTCTATATACACACACAAGAGTTTATCTGTCTGTGTACGTATCGTATACCGTTCGAAATTTTGGAAAAGTGTTAATCAAATACATGGTGTTTTCAAAACACTAACAAAGTATCTTTCATTTGTGTAAATGTGCCCCCTAATGTACAGTTCCAATCGATTGTTCCATAAAAAATTTCTTAAATACGCTCCTGTCCGATGTGTACTGTGCATGCACATGTTTACAGAGTCGTTCGTTCTTGCACGTTGCGCATGAGTCATTGATTTTTACAGAAATGTCAAAGTAGTGTTACCAGTGATGAAACTACGTAATTTATCAAGAAAATAAAGATAAAAAGGTAAATATTTTGTATTAATTACATTATTATTATATAAGTCGACGTAGTTCAGATTTATTTTAACGACGACAGCTCACCTTTATTGATAAAACCAGCCTGGTAGATCCAGTGTCGTATCTTCAACTTGGTAATAGTGTAATATTGTTTTTGTTTTTAATACAAATGTAAATAAACGTGAATAAAAAGAGTTATTGAATGAATAATGTATGAGAAATTGTCCAATATTTGTTTTTTGATTATATTTAACGCGCAGAGGTTGAAGCTAGGTCATGAACATTGATTTTACAACCCCCACACCACAGGGTTGTATTCGGCCTTCAAGGGACCGATCAACGTTGTCGTCTATTGTTAATTTTATACGTTTATCTGGAAATTTCTTTATTCAAAACATGAAACATGAGTAAAAGTTTATTTTCAACTATTCATTAATAAGTCTTTTTTTTGTGTAAAATGAGTGGAACGTTTCGTTAGACTATAAATGGTTAGTTAATAACTAATGTCTTGTATATAATATCGTATATTTTCAAAAAGTAAATTTGTATTATGTACCTACAGTTATGATATCTTACCATATTTTTTGGTAAAAATGAGGAAAATATCAGAAAAATAACTATTTTTTTTATATATAATGTTAACTCTATTTGGCAACGATGCAATCTTCATGCTCCGCGTGCCGGGGGCGTATCTGGACTTGAGTGGGATAAGGGTTTGGGTGGTGTATGAGTCATGGTAGAGTTCATCGGAATTGTTGTCTACGCACAACCTTAAATTATATATACAAAAGTAATTATCGATGAATGTGTATTCCCTCAAACCTAAAATCAAATTCTGTAGAGATATATTTTGATCTATTTCAAGATGCACAATCTTGTGCAACAAACTTCAACGATAATTTTACTTAATTCCTGTTAAAGTACGGACTAAGCTTGGCTACATCTTTAACAGGGTCCAAAAGGGAAGGTTGGTGCTCTTTTTTGTCTACTATTTGTTGTGTTCTTTTTACACTATTCTGTTCAGCTCTGTTGAGATAATTTTCGACCTGAGCGGGTGACCAAAGTGAATAAAAAGAATGCTCCTTATGTTTTGAGGCTATGATCAACTAAACGGCAGAGCCGAGCACCCACAAGAGGTAGTGCAGTTAGGAGCAAGAGGGGAAGAGATAGTTCAGCTCTGTTCAAAACGAGCGCTTAAAAAGAATACGCAAAATCATTCAAGTGAACAGAGCAGCTGATCTGCTCGAGCAAATTCTGTAAAAAGAACACACCATATATGTACACTGTTGCATATGAAATCTTTGATAGCCTTGACATTCGAGAATTCAACCACTAGCAATTTTAGTAACAACCATTTTTCATCGAATTATCAATTATCTATTTATATTGATAACTTCCAATAAAATCACTGTTTACAACTAACCACCCAGTATGTTTCTAATCGATTAAAGAGACTTTCAAGTAGATGGATCTATATAAAAGCCAAAAAAAAATTGACATACTTCTCAGTAAAAATGCGTTCTATGTTCCTTATCGATTTTATTCGGTAGACCTTATTTAACATCCGATTTCCATGAATAAGTTTCTGTAAACATTAAAATCTAGTTCAAAACAACGATTTTGCATGCATTAAACACTTAGCGAAAAACATCAAACGATATCCTAGGGATTCAAAGGAAGAACGTCGCCAGAGAGTCAGCAACTCTGGCTACTGGTTTTTATTGTTAATAGCACGAAGACTGATTAAAGACATTTTTAAGCAAGCAATAGTCTTCAAATTTAAGGGAAAAAGTCAATTCTTTTATACAGAATTTCAATGGTACACGTCCAAAAGATTAGACAGTAAAAACAAGTCACATCTTCCACGCCACCCATCCTGGTACCTTCCAGTAAACTGGCAGAAAGCATACAATATATTTTGCTTTAGCTAATTTCTGGTGGCTGGTACAATAGAGGAGTTCAGTCTAAGGTCAGTGTGGCCAACAAAAAGTGGTTTTTTCTGACAAGAATGACAGCTAAGGTCTACCATTCATAACATAAGATTTTTGCAAATTTTTTATCATTGCGAAGCATATATATTTTGAAATTTAAAATGACTTTTTAGCTGAATACTCAACATATCGGTGGCCACTAATTCTAGAAACTCTTGGCAAGTAACCATTTCATTTCTGTCACTAGTTATGTCAAATGTCAGTTATATTTATTTTTGTTGATATTCGTTCAATGTGTTTGTCCATTTTCGATTAGATTTTTGTAGCATTTCTAGTTAGTTGTATCTCTATTCTTCTAATTACTTTTTCCTCTGACATCTGACATAACTAGTGACAGAGAACAGAAATGAAATAATGACATGCCAAGAGTTCCTAGTATTATTGGCCACCGCACCGATATGTTGAGTATTAAGCTAAAAGGTCATTTTAAATTTCAAGATGTACGCTTCGGGGTTATATTCATTATTTTAATAAAGCAATATAGATGTTCGCAATGATAAAAAAACATGCAAAAATCTTATATGTTTTGAAGGGTAGACCTTAACTGTCATTCTTATTTATTTTAATTATTTTAAACTATCTTTAAGCAATTCCTACTAATATTCAGTACTGCTTCTACTCTTTTGGTCCCGGTAGGCGGCGCTGTAATCGTTTTTTTTCCTTTTTCAAAACTGCACGTGATAATGAGTATATCCTTTCAAATTTTACACACATTGGGAAAGCGTAGATAGGATATTTTGATATTTAAAAGGATTTTTATACTTCAAAGATTTGTGTCCGCCATTACTGAGTAAACAAGTGCAATTTGATGTCCCCTTTTTATCTCTGTCACATCAATCACCCAAGACATGTATTTTTCAAGATGTCTTAAGTACCTGTCAACTGAAGTATTCTTTTTGTGTGAGAAAGAAAATAAATCGTGCCAAAAAAAAGAACTTTCTTCTTGCACTTTTAAAATTGAAAACATACATATAAATATCGATTTTATTTTGTTCGCTAATATAACAAGCTCTATCTATATCGATCCGGTCACGTGTCTTATAGTCTTTGGACACTGCGCAAAACGACGTCCTTCTTCAGGATTTTCAGACGTCAGACATCCTGAAAACATTCCGATTTCAGTTCGGTGTTATTTCTTTGGAAAAATAGTATGTCCGAAAATGTTGATTGTAATGTTGTCAACACTTAAGTCCGCCGGAAAGTGATCGTTTATTACTGCTTCAGTGGTTGTTTTTTTCTGGAAAGGTAAGGATGTGATTTGTTTTGTATGGGAGGTTTTTTTTAATAGAGGGGATTGAGTAATGCAGTAATAATAGGGCGTAATATTGGAAAAAGATTTTTCTCAAATATAACAACATTGTTTTATAGGTTTTTTTAAATTAATCGTAAAATTAAATTAAGTTGGGATATCGATTTTAATTGTATTCATTTTAATCACAATGGAATTATAGTTATAATTATTTCTGTTGTATGCAACTATATTTCCTTTATAATATTGTTGAAATAAGTTATTTAAAATCTGATTTAATATAATTTGTACACTTAATAACAAGTATATATAAATTTGTAATTAAATGACATAAAATATTTTATTAAATTACCGGATATTGGTTTAACACACACCATTGGGAACTCCTAAATGTTTGCAACTTTCACTACAAATCGTCATATAACTAAAGATGAAGTTAGCAACTGTCTGATTAGATGTTTTATGAGCTAATAGCAAGCTACAAAATGTCAATTAGAATTTAAAGAACTGTTTTCACTGTCTATCGGTCTATAATACAAATATCTTTGTTATTAAAATTTATTTTGTATCATACTTGTTTGTAATTATTGTGCCTGTAGTAGAAATTAGACGAAAATTATAGTTTCAAATATGTCCATATAAGAAGTAAATTATGATGAGTAGCAACATACTAATTTTATTTGCTTCAAGGATATATTTTATATAAAACATTCAGTGTAAATAAGGATAGTAGAATCTTCAACGGCTTCTTTTGGTTACTATATTTCACCGCAAGCCTCAGGATCAATTTTTTTATTCGTATAGATTACAAATCTTCAAGAAGTATCGTATTAACATTCTTCAATTGTATTGTTAACCCTCTGGGATTTGCACCACGAACCCAAGATTAGAAGGAAGTGGATGACTCGGTACTTTTCAACTTCCATCAATCTAATGTAATCGCATTTATCTCGAAATTAAACAATTTCCTTTACACGACACGTTTAGTTTACCGATTTTTACGAGTTTTCCAACCCAGACATATGTCGATGAGAACCGAAACTTATTTGAACACAGAAATTACGTTCGATGTGACCCACGGCTCTTGGAGTTTGTGTTCACATTTTATTACGTTTTTATTCTACGGAAGTTCATTCTTTATTATCTTTTACGTGCTTAATAAAATCAGATGGTTTCGACGCTTGATTTTATTCAAATACAATTTGTTTCATTCTTGACAATCAACCAGTAATGTTAATTTATTAATATATTTTTGAAATACAACCATGAAACGTAGAAAAACTTAATTCTGTAACAACTAACATCAACAAGAGGGATTTGATGGTAGGCAACATTATTTACACCACCTTGTATTGGTGGTAGCAGTACTTTTATGATAGCGATCAGTTTTCTAAATTTAAGTTGCCTATCCTGAGTTTCAAATGTCTTTTATGTCGAATGGTTTTGTATATATCTATTTCGATGGTCTTGACCTGTCTAAATTGCCAATTGACCATCACATCTACCCTTAATTCCTGTTTTTTTTAATGTTTCAACGCGATCCCAATGAAATAAACAATGTAAAACGAAACATTTTCCCAACCATACAAAGCAAAACGATCTCGCGTGACTGGAACTAAAGATCGTGCAGGTGATTATGTGGCGCCCGTCATACGTCAACTTCCAGCCGTATCCGATGAATTGGCGCCAGTTCAGGAAAATTTGATGGAAATTTAGAAAACTATTTAATACTCGCCTACGTACTACCGATAACCGCTAGATTATGTGCAAATTTCGGTCGTAAATCTGATGGCGGCCGTTCACTCAAACTATTTACTCCAATTAAGGACGTATAGAATTAGGGAGTTTGTCAGTGGCGTAGGTTATTTTTATCAAGGTCTAGCTTTAATATTTTTCTGTAAAGGAATATTATATGAATAATTCTTTTTAGACTGTACGCAGATGTTTACTTGCTGAATTTCTCACAGCAACTGACTGCTGCTGCTATATATACCAAAATTATGTTTGAAAATATCGAAAACAAAATGATTTTGGTTAGAGGAAATTGTTTCTCACGAAACAAACTCAACTTACAAACCATATCGATACATTTTCTATGAGGTAATAAAAAATTGAAGACATGTTTTCGGTGAACGTCTCCTCGGAGACCGCGTGAGGGTAATTTAGGTGATATTTATGTTTTCTTGAGTATAAGGTTGAAATAAACGACCACACTATAGTCATTATATATTTAACTGTATTTATGTCCTCCCTTGTGCTTTTTTCTAGATCTATTTTTCACTGTTATTGGACAAAATAAAAATATTCAGCTATTTCTAGAAAAAAATGAAAAAATTCTTCATTTTCAAGAAATATCGATAGTTATATTCAAACACTGCGTTGTTTTAAATCACCTGACTATCTTATTTCAGTATAAAATTAATTATCTTGACCGAGGCCATACCAACCACTTAATTTAAATTAGACTCGCTTCCTCGTATTCCTCTTATTCACTGGTAATTGACAGGTGTGGATATAGTTACCCTATAAATCACGTATAAGTCAAATTTTCAAAAATTCGCAATAGCCTACTACAATTTTATGTAATATATGATTAAATACGGCCTTTTAGACCTGAAAACTCATGAATCATCCGGCAAATTCCCGCGCCATTTTCCCATGCGTCATATTTGAAAATTCTACCAGTGTCTTTTTCTTTTTCAGTTGAATTAACTTCACAAAATGTCATCAGTAAAAGTAGCTGTTAGAGTGAGACCTTTCAATAATCGAGAAATATCTAGAGAATGCAAATGTATAATACAAATGAGTGGGAACACCACGGGTAAGTTAATAGTGTTAATACAACATTTTAAAAGGGTTTTACTATAATAAAATTGGAAATTCCATCTGTCAAATGTCAAAAAAGTACAGAAAACTGATAATTTAAAAATCCCTCTTAAAGGGATGGTTGAAATTATTTTTTCGGTAGGTTGTCACTACCTCGGTCACTACTGCCTTGTCATTTGTAATTTAGTTAGTGCTTTTTGACATACTGTGAAAAGTAGATGAGTAGAATTCGATAGATGGCGCTTTGAAATGTCAATGTCATCTTAGCAACGAGTAAAACAAATCAGCTGCCGTATAAGCCCTTTGATATTTTAGTGGTTTTATTTTGCTGTTTTAGTTATTTTCAGTGTGTGTTTTGTAAAACTTTTGCTTTTTCTTTGATTGTGCTTCAGTATTTTGTGTTGTCAAACTAAATTTTGACTCCTAATATTTTTATTTTTGGAGTTATAGGTATGGTTGATATTTGCGAAAAGTACAACATGCGTTCTCTTTAGTTTTAGGTCTGATTTCGTGTTTTTATTTTATTTTTGATAGTCATATCTACAAAAGTTGCAGGGAAAATTTTAAATCTATAATACCGACTTATTTTCTCTTTGATCTGCAATGAAAACAAAAAATAGAATAACATGACCTCTTCCATAAAATCTCTGATTATATCAGAATATTACCTCAAAAATGATGACAGTTGAGTTAAATAGAAAAACACAGTTTTAAACTTGTCACTGACACAAAATTAAACAAATAAAGTACGAATTTGCGGTAATTACGTTGACTTGCATATAATACAAAAACAATACAACACGAATTATTTTACTCGTTGCGACAGTTACAATTTTTTCCGCCAGAGGTCTCATTGAATTCTAATCCGCCCAATACTTCCTGATAATAATTTAACTTTTTGTAAATTCCAGCCATTACAAATCCAAAAGCAGATCCAAACACAAAAGATGCTCAAAAAAGCTTTAATTTCGATTACTCTTATTGGTCACACGACGTAAGTACCCGGACAAAACGTTTCGGTCACATATTAAAACCGTCCTCTTTATTTTTTTTTTCAAGGAATCCGACGCAGCTTTTTCTTCTCAACTATTAGTATACAGAGACATAGGCGAAGAAATGCTTCAACATTCCTTCGACGGTTACAACGTCTGTATCTTCGCTTACGGTCAAACAGGCGCCGGTAAATCCTACACCATGATGGGTAAACAAGAGGACGGACAAGAAGGTATAATACCGCAAATATGCCAAGACTTATTCACCAGGATACGTAACAATAGTACCCAGGACGTTAAATATTCAGTAGAAGTTAGTTATATGGAAATATATTGCGAAAGAGTGAGAGATCTACTCAATCCGAAAAATAAGGGTTAGTTTTTGCGGTATTTTTTTGAATCATCCTGTATATTTGATAATTATATTTTAGGTAATTTAAGAGTGAGAGAACATCCTTTGTTGGGGCCGTACGTGGAGGACCTTAGCAAGTTGGCTGTGATGAGTTACCAGGATATTCACGATCTCATCGATGAGGGTAACAAGGCCAGAACTGTGGCGGCGACCAATATGAATGAAACTAGTTCGAGGTCGCATGCGGTGTTTACGATTTTTTTCACGCAGCAAAGGTGAGTTTGTTCCCTTGGAAGCGATAATTTATTCCGTTCGGGGGTACCTTTTGTTTCAGAAATTTCCATCTAGCATAAGCGTACGGTAGGTATTCAAAAGAGGCTCTTTCATTCGTGATAATTTCCATTCTTAAAAGGGGTATCTGTAGAGTAGGGAGGGTGAGTTGTACATCCTCCCGAGGAGTTGTCCTCCTAAGTCATCGTCCATCCTGTCCTTCCCAGGAAGGTGGACAGGTCACTAGGAGACATCTCCTTCATATCAGCAGGTGTAGGCCAAGACTGACCGAACACTCACTGTCTTATTGATGATAACTCCGGACACTCGCATAAGACATGTCTGACAGTTTCATCTTCCTGTTCACACATCCTGCATAGAGGTGTGTCCACTAGCCCCATAGTATGGAGGTGTTTCCTTAGTTAGACAATGGCCAGTCAGAAACCCTACTGTTAGAAGTAGGTTTTTCCTGGTCATCGCCAAATACTTCTTCGGCGCCAGCTTCCCAGGGTGATCCTGGCAAGTTGATGTCTACACAGACTTTTCCGAGGCATTCGACACAGTCAGTCATAGAATTCTTATTGATAAACTTAGAAACAT
>CAJUYI010000165.1:113460-141535 GCA_910591695.1 Galerucella pusilla
TCGGGCATTAAAATTACCAGGGAGTGCACGGGGGTGGCTCTGTGGCGGTGCGTGAATTGGGGGAGAAATGGCAGCGTGCATGAAAATGGCTCCAAACTCCTTACTTGGGGGTTTTCAGGGATGCTGAATTCAATTCTGGCTTTGGATTTACCCGTGGGCGCCTCTGCAGGGGGGTCATTCTGGGGGGAAATTGCATAGTCCATGTAAATGGCTCAAAAATCGTTACTCGGGGGTTTTCGGGGATGCCGAACTCGATTCTGGCAGTAGACTTACCCGGGATTCAGGGGAGTCATTCTGGGGAAAAATTGCATAGTCCATGGGAAGCGCTCCAAACCTGTTACTCGGCATCCCCTCGATATCTGTTGTGCTCTAAAATTTCCTCTATTCGGGTGATTTTGTTCTAAATGCCCTGGACTATTTGTTTTTTTTTTTCAAACATCTGACGAGTTAAATTAAATTTGGGAAAAAAGTATGTCGTAGTTGCTTGTTAAAAATTATATATTTATTTTTCTAGTGAAATAGTTTTTCTCCCTACGAACTTTGATATGCATCCACTTACTAATGCTATGATTGTATAAAAAAAAACATATATATTAAATATTACGAAAAAAAAAGTAGACCTTCTAGGGAATTTTCAAACTGTTTATTTCATTAAACAAAATTATAATTTTGTCCTTCATACTTATTGTATCATTGTATAAGTATTATATGAAATAAAATCAATGAAATAGTTGGTATTTTCATTTTTAATCCTCTCCAAATGGGCTTGTTATCAAAGAAATATTTTCTGGGTTTTTCTTACGTTATTTTGTAAAACTGAATCATCAAAATAACTAAAATTTAAATTGAGATCTTCCGACTATACCTAGAGTAAGCAATTGTATTTTATATTTAGGAATTGAATATTTTTAGAAAACTATGATGTTATTTTAGATTATTATAAAAAGACTCTCCTAAAGAAAAATTTAACTTACTTTACGCACTAGTGCGTAAAGTATGTTTCTTTACGCACTAGTGCGTAAAGAAAATTACTATTAAACTTTTGTATTTTAATTAAATATTCGCTAGTAGAAAAAATATTGTATGCAATTCGTGTGTAAAGACCTTTTTTTCGACTCATGTGATTGTCGCATTCGCCTGCGGCTCATGCGACAATATTCACATTCGTCAAAAAAAAGGCTACTTTACACACTAGTTACATAAATAACTATTTCGTCTGTCCTATTAGTGTCTAGATAAAATGAGCTATTCGGATCTGACATACTTAATTCTGACGAGCTAAATGTAGAAGAAGGACCGCTAGTGGACATTGAAAACTCTTCGTTCATAGGTTTTTCTTCTTTTTCCATTCACGATTTCTTTGGAACGATCTCATTGCTAGTGTATTTCCTCTTATTAGCCATTTTCCATATATAAAAACCCTCGCCCCCGCATTGAATCGCTTTGGAACGTACATAAGCCTTAATGGAAGCCTGAACCCCTATTTCCCGAGATATAGGTTCCATTCGTGTGATATCCATTTGATTTTTTTTCCTCTACTTTATCATCATCAGAGGCTTTATTTTCTGAGTTTAACTTGTAAAAACTGTGACCGTGGCTTTGAACTATGTATTGTTACTCTATTTTTTAGACAATCAAACAATCTCGGTACTACTCAAGGTTTTAATTTAACTGTTCCACTGCTCACTGTTTTAATGCATATATATTTTTCTGGTGCATTCTTGGATGTGTTAGGACAGTCAAGAATCAAATAGTATTCATTCACCACTTTTTTCTCACTCTTTTCACAATAAAATAACGAAACAGTAGGAACAGTCAACAGTCCAGCGTTTTTTTTCTTCTCACACAAAACGATACAATATACACAGCTCTCGACTCGCGGCGTTTCAAACGTTAAGTATAGCATATGCAATGTGACGTCACAGGTAACCACGCCCCGTTTTCGTTCAATCCAATTTCTTTAATTAATTTGAGGGTTTAAACGTTCGCGGAAAAATCTAAAATTTTGGGAATCTGTTTAAAATGAGTTTTAGTTTCTATTATTAACTAAAAAATTTTTTCTTGAACAAGCCCATTGAAATCACCTCATCTCAGTAGCAATAAATAGATTACGACGTCCCGCATGACATTTGACAGACGTTACGAATGGCATTTGACAGACGTTACGTATTTCATTTGACAAACGTTGCAAATGACATTTGAATGAATGTCTACTATGTATGTATTTTTGGGGTGACATTCACTGAGACCTAAAAGATCTATTGTGCCCCCTTACTTCTACTTAGTTTTGGAGGAGATTCTCCTTTAGTCCTATTTCCCGGAGGAATTTTAGGATGTCTGCAGGCTGCAACTTAGGTAAATGTTCCTCTTCTATCCCTCTAATCTCCCAGGTGTTGTGCTCTAGGATTCTGAAGTGATGTGCAGTTGGAAAGTATGTGGATGGAGGTTTCTTCTTCCATGCCACAAAATCTACATTCTTCTTTCTCCACTATTTTAAGCTCTCTCAGGTGCCCATTCAGGCGACAATGTCCCGTTAGGATCCCTGTTAAAACTCTTAGCGCAGTTTTACTTCATTTAATCTCAACAGTGCTTTAATGGCTGCTTGACTATCCAACATTATGATAATCCTTTGTCTTCTGTATACTTTATCAATATTGAACTGGGCGCACTTTCTTATGGCGTGGATTTCCGCTTGAAAGAAACTTGGGGTTTTTCCAAAGCTTTCAGGCCCGAACACTCCTATCCCAGTTTTTCCTATTGTTTTTGAGCCGTCTGTGTACCATTGTCTGATTTCTAAGAAGTGAGGAGGTGGTTTTTTTAAATGATTCCCTCTCTACTTAGTTCTAGTTCTTTCTGCAGAATGTCTACTAACGGGAACTGAGAAAAACTGCAAAGGGCGTGTATGAAAAATGTTTTAAAAACGCAGGAAACTGAAGAATCTCAAACTAGGAACATGTAACCAGGGAGTAGAATGTTCAATGGTCAGAAAAATTGCAGTGGTAATATTACTGAAATATGTATTCCGGAAGAACGCCTCAAACATGGGAAAGATTCAAGACTAAATAATAAAACATCCGGGGAATTTTAAAATATATTACCAATACAAAAAAGTTAAATTACAATAAAAACTAATCGATTTATATTGAGTTAGAAAAAGACGACAGCTTTAGTATTTCCATACCAACACAATTTATAAATGTAGGTAAGCAATAAAAATTCTTTTGACAGTTGACATATCCTTTACGTCAAAACTTTTCAGTTGCAATCGAGTCTTCTTATGTTACTTTTTTTATTGAATAAACCCAACTAAATATCACTTTCGCCCTACTAAATCATATTTAAAATGTAAATTTATATACTTTCGTCGTACAGAGGAGTCGCATCACCTAAAGACATCGAGTGCGGTGACGTGTTGGTACGCGGTGTCGATCTCACCGACCTCGGACTCTTGCTACTTAGATTCTTCCTAGACCGTTCCATATCGTCGTATCTCGGAGTTCTTTGACCGAGAGATCTCGGAGTGTTCCTACCTTCACTACGCGGAGTAGCTACAACAACACAAATAATTCCAACATTTCAACTCCTTCAATTAAATACTTACATCTAGATCTAGCAGCCCAAGCTTCCGCCGCTTTTTGCCAATCCATACTTTCAGTTCCACTACCACCGTATCCTCTATCAGGATACGATCCTCTATGACTACCTGAATAACTTCTTGGAGACTCTGGTGGTTGAAACCTCAACGATTCCGCGTAACTTCCACTTCTATTATGACTCATATGACTGCTGAAAGAGCTTTGAGAACCCGGACTAGGTACGGGACTTGAGGGAAGCATGGGAGACTGCGAAGGATGATTTCGATAACTCGGAGTACGTTGCGAGGGAGTAACAGCGCCGGGATGAAGGAAAGGATTGTTGAGATTTGGTGGAGCTGTACTAGGCATGTGTTGAGAGGGGGTTTGATGGCCGTAGCGAGGAGTTTGTTGGGTGTGGGGAGTTTGGTAAGGTGTCATGTAAGGGGTTTGACCGCTTGGTGTGTAAGGCTGGAAAAATAAAATGTATTAACTTGTTTAAAGAAAAAAAAAGAATGCTTACTGTATTGATATAATTTCCACCGTATCCGGGTGTGTGTGGATAGTGCGGGGTTTGATTTGTAGCAGCAGATAGAGCTTGTACCATGTGACTTGGAAGATTTTGAGCGACTCTTTGAATAGCCTCGTTATTCATACCTAGGAAGAATAAAAATAAATTAATTTAACTTTTTAAACAGTTTTTTTTTTTCACGAAACTTACTAAATCCAGGAGTGCCACTACCGTACGGTGTTCGATTGGATGATACTCTTGGAGTTCCAGGCGTTATGCCGCCTGGAGGAGGTTCCCGGAAATGTTCTTTGAACCATTTAAACAGCGACGTAACCGAATCGAACATTTGTTGCCTAAATCGGAAACCTTCGGGAGTTACTGTTACATATTCGTGTCTAACTTTGTTTCTTGGAAGGTAAGATAGTAGGAATTTACCGGGTATGTTCTGTAACAAAAAAATGCTTCAAATTATCATCGATTTCAGGTTAAAAAGTATAAAATTGTTGAGAAAATTAAATTTTTTACCTTCGCCGCGCTAATTACATAATGAATTTTGGCGGAATTCTTCTTCTTCTCATCTTTGAGATATTCATCTGCTTTATCTTTATGGCCGCCTTCGAAGTCCTTATAATATCTGAAATATAGTAAATCTCTTGCGTGCGACGCCATTGGAGTAACGTGTCTAGCTATGATTTCATCGAGATCTTCAAATTCTTCATTTCCTATCCATAAAGATTTTCCTGTGAAAAAAAAACAAACATCAGCACCAGTTAAACAAAATAAATAGATTATAAATTTGACAGTAGCCCTGATGAACATGATGACAAACAAGCGTTCTTTGCAGCACAACAAGTGGTTCTTATAGACCAGACGATAGGGGTAACAACTACAAGTAATTAGCAGTACGGCTGATTTTTTTTCGTGAAATATTAAAGAATTACAAAAAAAAAAGTTTTTTATTTTTTATATAATTTGGGAAATCGATAGACTGGTAGTTATTTTGCTACTCAATTGATTATCCTTACCTAAAGAAAACGCATTAGTTTTTCCTTCCTCCCTGATATCGATATGTTGGTAAATCCCATCGGCAACCTTCCAAGTAATAGTTAAATGATCCGCCCCTTTACTAGAAGGTCTAACGATCACTTCGCCTTGATCCATATTAACCATACACTTTTCAGCTTCGGCGTAAGAAATATTATGGAAAGCCGGATGAACGATAACTCTCTTAATATACGTCATACGTTGTTTTTCCTTCTTCTTTTCGGCTTCCACTCGATTATCTTGATCTTCGCGTTCTTGATCGTAAAAAGGATCTCTTTGAGGCCTTAAATAAAAAAACAATTCGTGTTAAAACAAAAGTGAAAGCGATTCGAGTGATTAACGTACCTCCATTCGTGATTTTTATCCAATAAATCGCTCGATTTCGAGGTGCAATCGACGCTGAAACGTTCCACGTCGATTTTGGTTATTCTACAATGGATTAGTTGACCTACACCTACTCGTTCTTCCGGATTAGCGACTGGTTTGTCGCTAATATTTTTTATATAAATATAACCTGCGAAAATAGTAATATTAATTACAAAATTTCATCTTTTTTTTTAATTTACCTAATATTCCATTATCTAGTCTTAATTTAACACCGGTAGCTTGTCCAGGACATGCTCCAGCATCGAAGTGGTTCCACACATCGGACAGTTCAGGAAAATCATTTTTTAAACAGAAAGGACACTGCCACAAACCGGTTTCGTCATTACGAACCGGATTAGCTTGATCCAGTTGGTCTGGTTTGGGTTTTCTTCTTGCAATTCCTGAAAAAAAAAGTGTTGAAACGAAACTAGTTTGGAATAAGTAAAAAACTTACCGAAAACTGTAGCTGTAACCATCTTTCCAATATAAAAAGTTTCCGGCGTTTCTTTGGTAAGCATATCGAACAATTCTTCGGAATTAGCCGAATGGAATGGTTGTCTTAAATCTTTATATCTACAATTCAGTTCTGCCCTAATATCATATAGAGTAATACTTTTGTTTCCTGTAAAATTAAAATTAAAATTAAAATTAAAACAAATACAAAGTGGAAAGTGTTGCAGAAAGAACAAATTACAGTCTAAGTAGAGAGGGAATCATTAAAAAAAAACCACCTCCTCACTTCTTAGAAATCAGACAGCCTGGGACGTGCCACAAGACGGTATGATGAAAAAGTATAACTTTTCAGAAAAATTCGTTACGGAATTAAGCAACAAAAATGAATGGGATCCAAATACCATTACCAGCCTTGGAAATAATGCCATTCAATGGTACACAGACGGCTCAAAAACAATAGAAAAAACTGGGATAGGAGTGTTCGGGCCAGGAACCAAGTACTCTGAAAGCTTGGGAAAAACTCCAAGTATCTTTCAAGCGGAAATGCACGCTATAAGGAAGTGCGCCCAGTTCAATATTGATAAAGGATACAGAAGACAAAGGATTATCATAATGTCGGATAGTCAAGCAGCCATTAAAGCACTGAGCTCTTGTGTAATCAGTTCCAAAATGGTGTGGGAATGCCTAAACAAATTCAATGAACTAGGCGAGAGCAATATAGTCCTTACTATGGATTCCAGGACACACTGGAATAGTAGGAAATGAGATAGCAGATGGACTAACAAAGAGAGGGACTGAAATACCTTTCTGGGGGCCTGAACCCTTTTGCGGAAACAGCCCCAATGTAATATTGAGAGAAATAAGTAAAGTCGAGAAAAAACAGAAGATCTGATCATTGGAAAAATCTGTTGAGATCAAATGAATGCATAAGTTAAATTAAAACTGCGCCAAGAGTTTTAACAGGGATCCTAACGAGACTGTGGAATGTGCACCTGAAAAAGTCCCTATTACAGATGTTATAAATAGTTGCTTAGTTGAAGGTGTATTTCCAGATGTATTTAAAATAGCCAAAGTTATCCCATTTTATAAAAAAGGAAATAATTTACTGCCTGAAAATTATCGACAAATTCACATCTTACCTAGTTTCTCCAAAATACTGGAAAGTGTAATAGCAAAACAATTGGTAACGTTCGTACGAATGATATATGAATCTTTTAAAAGTTTATAATGGAAAAAAAACATCCAATATTTAATATCTCACCGAATCCTTGTCTCTCCAATTCTTCGGCAAAAGCGTCAAGATCGAGATCTTTCAGTCTCTCCGGCGCCTCGAGAATTTCTTCTAAAGCACCAGCAGGATTAGCACCTTCGTCGTCGTCATATTCCAAAGCATCTACGGCCATTTTTCTAGCCCATTCGTAGGTTTCCGGATGAACTCGAGAACCGTCCAAAATTTCGACGTAAGCTTCCGTACTATTAAAATAAATAATTAAAAAAAACCGCTTTTTACAAAGTTAAGGATAAATTTACCTGTCTCCTAAGCTGTTGGTATCGATTTTAATAAAACCAGAACAGTTTATAAATACTTTAGGACCCATGTGGCAGGCTGTAACTAATTGAGTCCTGTTTTCCAGTCGCTGATTCGTTTGTTTCAGAATTTTTATTAAAGCTTGTCCTTTACGAGCTCCCAAACCGCATATAAACTGAACCAAGCTACTTTTATGTGCTTGTTGCACAGCTAGATTTATATCTACACCAACTTCGTTCGTTCTGTTTACAAATTCCAAACAGAGAGCTTCGAGTAATTCTTCTTTTGGAATTTGTTCTTGTAGAGGATGAAACCGCAAACTCAAAATTTCCTCGTCGCTATTACATAATTGGGAATATTCGACTAAAGGATCTTGCATTCGTCTCGCCAATGAAATAGCTTGTCTCAACAATTCCGGGTAATCCCTGAAATCAGCTTGACCTTTGTTGGAGTTGGCGTATACTTTCGCTAATTCATTGTCGATAACTTCTACTTTGATCTGTGGAAACTGATCTGATTCTATTAATTCTTTGATTACCCCTCGTATATCGTCTGCTATCATTAGGGCTTCTCTAGATTCACCCCCGACGGTAATAACGTGGGGTTTTTTGAGATAAATAAAGTTTTTAATTGCCTGAAGATCAGCTTCCTGGAATTAATAGATAATAAGACAGATATACACAAAATGGAGGATTGTATTTACCTTTAATGCTTTTTCATCAACCCGATAACTATTTTTTCTCTTCAAAATATGGGGTAATCTAAGATAATCCGTTATATCTCCATCTGGTGCAGATATACAAGCAAAAGCTGACACTGTATATTCTGGAACGTAAGCAACTCCCATAACTCTGACACCTTTCGAAGTATCCCAGTCATCTTCATCTTCTTCGGGAAATGTAATAGTATAAGGAGCAATCTGTAAAAATAAATGTAATTTGTACCAAATTATTGATTTAAAAAGTAAAATAATAATAATTACCTTGATCCAATTGTAAAGTTTTCTGCAACAAGCTTTTAAAACGAATTCTTTAGCTTCTGTAATTAAAATTCTTTTCAACTCTGCTCTTAAATCTGGTAAAACACTTTTTGTTAATGCCCTTTCCACACATTCGATTCTAAGATTGTTCCAGTCTTGGACGTGTTTACTAAATTCATCCTAAGAGAGAAAAAAAAAAGTGTTTTTTTAAACAATTCTATACATAACAATAATTTACTAACTTTAATATACAATTGTTTAACTTCATCTATGTATGAATTGGTGGTGTTGCCTTCAATAGAATCGTTTATTACGATAGTAAGTAGATTTTCTTCTTCAGCCAAGCATAATTTCAAAAACTGATCACCTGCTAGATCTCTAACTGGTTTGTTTTTTAAATACTTCATACTAAAAATAAATAAAAACATATAAATTCCTTAAGGGAGTATAATAATAATAATTTTACTGCGGTGAAAAGGAAGGAGGTATCGCCTCTGGAGAATAAGGAGCAGAAGAGGAAACAGAAGGAGAAAGGAATGGAGGAAGTGAAGAGTGGAAAAGAGGAAGAGAGAGAGAGTGTAGAGAGATTGAAGGAGATGGTGAAAAGACTGGAAGAGCAGAAGTCGGTGGCAGAGGGGCGGGTCAAGGAATTAAAGAGGTTGAGGAGAGAGGAAGGTAGGAAGGAGAGAATGCAAACACGATGGGAGGAGGGGCAAAGAGACTGGGATGGAGATGGGAAGAAGATTAGAGATAAGGACTGGGAGGATGAAAAGAGGGAGGGAATAAAGGTGAAGGTGGGAAATCCAATGTTGGGGAGACAGAATGTAGTAGGGGAAAGAAGGGAGTGGATGAAGACGGAGAGGGAAAACATGGGAGGTACCCTCTGGACCCCTCAGAGGGGACGAGTCTGGGTAAATAGGAGGAAGGAGAAATCAGACCGCGGGAAGAAAAATGTAGAGGACGGATGGAGGGTGTTACCGATGAATCTAGTGGAGAGCATGATTAGGAAAGAGAAGGCATGTGAGAGGTAGGAGTGATAGAAGGGAGTAGATGACGGAGAGTGTGTGAGGGACCGCCAACCGCCTTGAAGTATGCTAGGGTAGTGATTCCGATTCGGGAGTAACGGCGAGCTTTAGGTAGGTTTGGTTGGTAGGCATTCCCTTGGGGATGAGTTCAACACTGTCTGGGTACTGGTTAGGACCCATTCGAACATCTCAGCCCAAAAGGGAGTATAGTTTAGCGAATCTAACCTGAAACAGTTGTGAGCTTCGTCAATCACTTTTTGTCCTTTTTTCGTGGGATATACGCATAACTTTGCCCTTTCGAAGAATACTTCTCTAACACATTTTCTAACTAAAGGTTCTCTAGCTATTTGTAGAGCTACCATATATTTGGCGGCCTGTAAAACTTCATCTACACTCCCGAATTTCCTAAAAACCAACACATTTTTACTAGATACAACACAAAGTATTTCATTAGTTGAAATATTTACGGTGAAATGAATTCTCTTGCTGCATCGACAGGTTCTGTAGGATCTTGATCAACTTCGTGTCGTTGATAATTGTCCCGCAAATTCTCTCCAAACTGTTCGGGTGTCAAACCAAACTTCTTTGCTAGAGGATCTACAGAAACAATATAATAACATAAATGGTGTATTTTGTATTAATAAACTTACCTAAACCAGCTCTAGTACATAAAGTGTAACTGCCAGATCTATTTGCATATTTCAACACCTCTACTTCGGGTTCATCATCGTCGATTTCTTCTACTTCTTCAGGAATATCAGCACCTTCTTCACTTTCCGCTATTAATTTCAGTCTTAACAAAAAATTGATAATTAATAAACTTTTTATTATTTTCTAAATAATCCTACCTAGCTTCCTTCCGTTCTAGTTTTCTTCTCTCCTTCTCTTTGACTCTCCAAGCAGCATGCATTGCAGGTAAATCTCCAGAGTAATACAGAATAAAATGATTATGAACATCATTCAATTCTTCAGCCGTTTGAACGTTTTTCAACCTTTCTATATCAGCGTCATTCATAATCCTAACGTTGTCGGGAATTGGAGCATCGGGATCTTTAAATAGATGGTCCATTTGATAAGATCTCATCTTTTCGCATAATTTCAGTAGGTTTTCTTTACGAGTTTTCAATTGACACCACTTAAAGAACAAAAAAAAATATTATAAGAGATCGAATAAAGTGAGTGAATATTCACCTTTGCGTCATATTTGTAAACTTTCCATAAATCGTTAATGTTGAGTTCGGGTTGGACATATTCTTTTCTATAAAACGCTATAAATGGTACTTCTAATTGTTGGTTTCTCATAAAATCTAAAGCTTTTCTAATTTTTCCCACAGTTTGGGGACCTTTCTTCAATTTATCTCTAGCTTCTGATGACAGATGGGCATCAACATTGGATACGGTTCTGTTACAGAATGCTTGCCTAAAAAATAATACAAATTTCATAATAATTATCTTCCGTGTAAAATTTATACTTACCTATAGATCCATTCTGCTTCATCATCTAATTCGGTTGAATCATCGGGAACTGCAGTAACTGGAACATCTCGAATTTGCATTCTTTCGGGAATATCAGTATTTCGAATCTCATTATCAAGATCAGTGAAAAATCCTCTCTTAAGCTCACTAGGTTCATACACTTCAAAGATGGATTTCTTTGTTGGTTTTTTCCTCGCATCTTTTTTAGGTCTTTTTCTAAAAAAAAAAAAATTAATAAATCATTTATCATAAGATGATTCTTCTAACCTTTTTTCACCATCATAATCTTCCTCATACTCGTCATCTTCCTCATCGTCTTCGTCTTCATAATCATCTTGATCATACTTAGAGAATTCATCATAATCAAAATCAACACCGAAAGTTTCTTGAGCTTCTTGAAGAGCGGCGTCTGTGAAAATAGGTTTCTTTTTCTTCTTCTTTTCCGCGATAGGTCTTCCGTCATCATCGACTATGAAGTCATCTGCATCTGAATACTCTCCCTCCTCTTCTTCTTCACCAACACCAAAAGATTCCTGTTCAACTGCGGGTCTGTGACTACGTTCAGAGCGTCTTTCGTCGTCCTAAAGTGTAAATAAACTCGTAAATATTGAGAGAAAAAGAGTTAGTATGCTTCAAATTTGTCAAAAAGGAGTCAAATACAATAATACATCCAGATATAGGCATGGAATGACAGAAAGCCATGCTGCACCATCCCTTAAACTACAAATATCTAATTTTTAATCTAATTTTGTATTAAAATGGAATGACCGTTAAATAGATAAATAAGAATTTTTATATGAAATTAAACTAAAAACTTTTCAACCCCATACCTTAGCGGTAGGTTTTTTGAATTTTTAGCAGGCACATGCATAATATCAATCAGATTCATCAAAAACAAAGAAATTATGGAGGAATTTTGACTTAACATCCAATTGATTTCACATTGACAATCATCACTTCAGTACCATACAAAAAATTACCTTTTTGTGTGAATCATCTCTTTCCTTTGAATGCAAGGAGCAACACAAAAATTGCAAATAATTCTTAATAACATTGAACGAAAGTTTATAATACTATCAATAAGGAACTCAACAACAAGAATGTATGCCAAGTAATAAGTTTTTGTTTAATGTTTATCATGTGCAAAGTGTTAAAGCAATCAATACATTTTCATAACAGTATTTGTTACTTTTCACCAACCACTTTACAACCCTTGTTGTATTGTATTTGAAAGACATATACTTACATCGTCAGAGAATATATCCATAGCAATTTGTTCTCTATCTTGTTCAGGATCATGTTCTTCTTCTCCATCACTTTCTTCATCTTCAAAACGACGCAAACGTTTGAATTTCTTAAAAAAATGAAAATGTAAAAAAGATTATGTTTAATTTAAAAATACTCACCCTTCTTTCCACTTTAACACCCAAATTTTCTTCAAGTAAATCATAATCTTCATCTTCTAAACGATCATCTAGATCTTCATCATCTGATTTTTTCCGTTTTTCCCTTCCTGAAAAATTTTACAAGACCAATTATTTCAAGATACAAATTGTTATATTTTTTTAGAGATACATCAGAACAGCTTAAAAATTACCCGAAGCATCAGATTCCGCATCACTTTCCTCAATTGGGTTATCATCAATTAAATCCTTCAATTCCTCTCTCAGCCTTTCATCATCATCTGAAAAATAGCAGCAATAAAAATATGCGAAAAATATAGAGCTGAATATAACCACCTTCATCGTCTTCATCAGAACTATCCACAACTTTTGCTTTTTGTGCTTTTTTACGGTCCCTTGCATCCAATTCTTCTTCCTATAATTAAGCAACTAGGTTACAACCATCAGGGAGGAGAATATAATGAATACGTTTATTTCTGATGTAAAAATTAATTAAATACAAAACAGAATTAATAAGATACAACAATCCAAAACTACCTCGCTGCTTTCCTCAGCTTCCGAGTTTATGAAGTCTGCCATATTTATACACTTTTATGCGTATTTTTTCTTAAAACGAAAATGTGATGGGTTAATTATGAACAAATTTTTGTTTTATATCACTGTAAAAGAAATTAATAGATCCTAAACAGTAAAAATCCCGTTAAATAATAAAAATGAATAACAGCAATCCTCAGATATTGATAGATTAGGTTGACAAATGACAGGGTATCAGACTGTCGTTGTCAATGTCAAATAAGTATGCTGCCATCTGGGAATGGGAGAGAAAAGAAAAATTTTTAATGAATAATTTTAAGGCCTGTTCAAAATCACATTGCTTTGAAACGCTTAATATTGTCATCTTTTACTATTAAATATAGTAATAGAAAAGGAAAATGACATTAAAGACTTATCAAAAAACGGTTTGATAAAGCTTAACAGCTTTTCTTGTAAACTTTGCCTATCTTTTAACACGCGGTAAAACGTAGTTTAGTTTTAAGTCGATGTGTTCATTTTCAATTATTTTAGAATATTCATATAGATTGTGCTTTGAACATATTGTAGATTTAAGTAAAATTAAGAATGCTGTTTGTTAGCGTAAGTTATAAAAGTTATTACTCTCATGTAGGTATCTTATAATTTTAAATTAAATTATTTCAATCCATACACCTCCCAAATTGAAATTTCTGCAGAGCACCATTTTGTAAAAGGAGTGTATACTGCGTCAACATGTCGGTATATCCGTCGTGAATCGTGAGAAAACTAAAGAAATACAAATCAATTCGTATATATAAAAACTATTGATATTGTATGTTCTCATTAATTTTTTTGTTGATCCTAATTTCATTCTGAATTTTGGCTACTCGCCAACTTCTTATTTATCAAGTCATTGAGAAAACAGATGAAGGAAAATAGGTATATTGAGTGTCTTCATGCTATTAGTATATTTCAATATTAAAACCTACGTAGATATTATACATCATTTGAAATTTTGCTAAGCTTTTTATGTAAAAATGTTCAGACTTGCTTGGCTCAATATACACTCCCTTTTGAAAACTGCACCAAGTGACCAAGACCCAACAGTCATTTTTTTCGTCTTTGATTTTAAGTTGAAAATATAATTTTCTTTTCAATAATTGGTAAAAATATTGACAAACACATTTTTAGGTATAATTAAGGCATGGGGGATTGTAATTTGGATCTCTACAACCAAAAAGAAAAGTTTTCCTACACGACCTGGTGTTCAATGTGTGAAAAGGGACCTCAAAGGAGACGTTCTATTAGCGAAACTAATGAACCTTGTAGAAGAAAAAGCAAAGAATTGAAAACTCAAACTCCAAAAAAGTACAATCGTAGTCAAGAGTATGAAAATATGGAATTTGAATATGAATGTAAGTCATAATTTATACCTATAGATTTATTTCAAGTATGTAATAGTTCCATTGTTCTTAAATATGATGCCAATTTCGTTTCCTTCTTATATTTTAACCATTCTTGATTTCACCTTTCATTAAATTTTCTCATTAATGTATTTTTTGTTTTTGTGTAAAATTATTGAGACCAAGACTGCTTAGCAATTTTTGTGCACACTTTTGAAATATGTAGGATGCTGATTTTTCTTTTTCAGTAAAAGGCCAATGGCAGGAAAAAGACATGAGATATGAATTCTCTAGAATTAGATCAAATCTGTGTGAGCTCCCTACTAGTTATATATCAAATAACTGTCAATTTTCAAATAATTTGACGGGTCTTCCAAAATTGACTACAGAGCCAACCAGTCTTGACTGTTTAAAGGGTGCAGGTACTTATGAAGCTGCAGGAAAATTTGAAGATATCAATGATCAAATAGAAAATTTGGGCACCATGCAAGGGAAGTCAAAATCCAGGTTGGAGCCCATAAAAATTAGTAAGGTTAGTATAGTTGGTATATAAATTGATAAGTTGAATAATTATTTGTATTTACAGATAGAAATTCCCACATTGCAAAGGAAACATGAAATGAGAAGCCCCGATAAACCCTGCAATTATTACCAGTATAATAATTTAAATTCTCGACAACATCTATACAGCAAAAGTGATATTTTAGAGAAATACCCTGCCCCACAAAAATTAAAGACCAATTCATCTACAAGTCCATTTTGTAATGAATTCTGCTCATATGCCAATTTCAAGATGCACACATTAAGCAACCAGATTCCAGTATGTTTTGATACCAGTACATATTTTAATAAAAGAAATGAAGCAATTCCAGATAAATATACCAGAGAAATTCAAGATTTACGAGAAAAATTACTATCATTAAAAAGTAACGGCTATAATTACACTTACGAATATGGACCTTTCGATGGTTCAAAAGGAAATTCAAGCCCTGGTAATAAAAGTAATATGAAATCGATGAAAACCAGATATGATTTTAATGTTCATACTCATAGTACTAGAAATGGAATGAAAGCAATTACTGATATACATTTATGCAAAAGTATTCAAAAAGATGATTCCAATTCTCTGCCGTTGAAATGTGGTATGGTTGTTCCTGTACCTCCTTCCACTCCTACCATTAAAACAAATAGAAGCAAAGTTTCTTTAAAAACTAGAGTTAAAATGAACAATCATAAAGCGAAAAAGGGGAAGTCAAAGACCATGCATTCACTGCCCGCAATATCAGATGATACAAACAGGTTAGTTTAATTTAGAATTGAAATAATTATTTTACTCATCTTGTCTAACCCACACTTTCTAATATTCTTACAAAGAATTGTTTTGTATGTATTGTAATGATACACTCACTATGGATAATTACTATTGATTTATTGAAGAAACACTTACACACTATAATAAACTTAATTTATATACACACTATTTAATGTCTACTAATTTATCTTCAACACTATTTATATTCACTATCTGTTCACTCATTGTATACTGAAACTTTTTACCGATACACTGTATACTGAACAACTCCCCGACTCACTCGAAAACCCTCGTATATATAGTTCTTTGCAGCTCTAGGACATTCTTGAATTTACGAATTAGAACATTCAGGAATAAACCATCATATCGATGGTCTAGTACACAAATGTTGTTAGTGTGAAAATGTATGTTTTGAGTTATATGAAATTTAAACTTTTTAACTTCACCATAATTCACACACTTGTCATTGGACATCGAATATGCTATATTCATATGGGCTGTAGTATTGCCTTTAAGAGCAAAAATGCTCATTTTTGATATTTGATAATGGAGTATTGAAAACTTGAGAAATAATCCGAAAGGCCTGTACTTACCACATTTGGCGCAATACATTAATTTTTTTGGAAAAAATACCTAAACGTCACGTTCGGACAATTTTTTGTAAAAAAAAAACTACCAGCATGAATAATTATTATTTGAAGTTTTATTGCAATAAACAAAATTTTGATTGAAACAATTTTGAAAAGTACCCAATATGGTTCCTTAATCACCAAGTTCAAAATCAAATTCATTTTGAACGAGTGGTTTTATTATTTCTGGAATTCCTTTTATGAAGTTTTCATAATCATCTGGGATAATCCTCTTTTCTAAAAGATACACCAGGTCGTTTTTCTTTTTTTGGGTAACTGGTAGACGCGATGTGTATTTTTAATGTGGTGATTGATTCCCATTTCTTTTTTCTTCCCAGTTTGCGTTTGAGCTTCTATTTGCATAGCGACATTCGCAAGTGTCTCGTTGTCAGAATCATCGAAGGAATCCTCTGAAGAAGGCTCATAAGAACTTGATGAATGTTGGAAAGGTTCACTCAATTCTTTAGGCTCTGCGGGTTCCTCAAAAACAGGCAGTTCTGGCATTGCAGTTTCACTATTTTTGTTCAGTTGTTACTGAAAAAGGAAATTATTGTTAAAACAGGATTTAGATCAAATTAACTGCTAAGTGTTACCTTTAACGGAAAACAAGAGTGGTTGTCTACTTTCTTCGGATAGTTCCCCATGTTTCTGACTTGGAATAATAGCATCTAAAGGCATTGGTACAATGATTTTTTGATCCGATAAAATGCATACCTTTGCTGGATGATCAATTTGCAAATTATTACATTGTGTAGAAACACTAGCAGGGCTGGATTTTTGGTTCAGAGGTATTACTTCCGCTAGATAAAACAATTGTGTTGGGTCAGAAATAGTTATAACCCTTTCACACTTGACTGCCAAAGTATGTATAAGAAACCCACAAATTATTATCTAAAAATAAACTTACCAGCATCATTACCACTTATATTCCTTGATAATACTAAATTCACTAATTTTTTGCCCCTATATGACGACATAATTGCACCGGAATTAAAAACGAAATTCAACAATAACAATAATCGTGATTTAACCTCACTTTTTACTGGACACAAATGTGGTAAGTACAGTCAACATTATTTAATTTAGCGCACACTTGTGTTAAGTATATATACAACGTGTGGAGTAGAGTTCTGTAGGCTACAAGTACTTAACACAATTGGAAGATGGCGCTGGCATACACAAATTACAATATTTCACTTATCACTTCTGTCCATGAGAAAATTCTTGTCTAAATTATATGTTAGTGTAATAAGCTCACTTTTGCTTAAAAATGTACTTACAACATTTGTGTACTAGACCATCGATATTGCCTTGTGCGCTTCGAGAACAGTCTGAATATTACCTGCGAAAGAACCTTTCTAGAAAGGTCTCATTCATAGTTTGCGACAGGACCGGCTTCTGAATCACTGAGTTCGTAACAGTATGTATTTGGGGTGACATTCACTGAGACCTAAAAGATCTAGTGTGTCCCCTTACTTCTACTCAGTTTCTGAGGAGAGACTCAGAAACTAGTAGTTCCTTTAGCCCTATTTCCAGGAGGAATTTTAGGAGCTTTTTCAGGTGCCCATTCAGGTGACAAATGTCCCGTTAGGATCCCCGTTAAAACTCTTAGCGCAGTTTTACTTTAACTTATGCATTCATTTGATCTTAACAGATTTTTCCAATGATCAGATCTTCTTTTTTTCTTGACTTTACTTATTTCTCTCAATATTACATTGGGGCTGTTTCCGCTAAAGGCTTCAGGCTCCCAGAAAGATATTTCAGTGCCCCTCTTTGTGTCCTGAATTATTTTTATGGAATATCATTTGTTAATTATACAAAGTGCCACAAAAAATGTGGACCATACTTACAAAAAAAAATTATATACCAGTGACATTTTTTGATGTGAAGTAATTTTCAAGTCCATACGCGAGATTTATTGATTCATATACATTAACATTCCAAACTATTTTTAAATCCAGTGTGTTTCCCTATGCTGATTCTTTTGTTGACATATTTATATTGTTTTTAATTTTCTGCTGCTTGTAATTTTATTTTGAGACGCCTTACTCATTTTTAGGTCAGCGGCGCAGCGCATATTAAAGATATTAACATAAATTTTAAATAAAAAATTAATACTTTGAATGATTTTTTTTAAATTGGTTATATATATAGGAGTTAAATATTTTCTCGTTATCTTCAACTATACCTTGATATTAATACATCCTGTATATACGCTTATCAATACACAAATAGTCAAAATCTATAAATACCCTTTGTAAATTTTCTGTTTTCTGCACATGCTTCAAACATTTCAAATTCATTCGAATACTCTATACTCTGGAGATTGTTTAAAATTAGGATATCCCCAATTCCCGATACCTGTTCATTGAATAATCAACTTCATTACCAGTGCGCCAGAATATTTATGTCCACGTGTTTCCTCGTAAACATTTATCATTTTGAATATTAGCTAACAAGAAAAATGAAATTGGATGTAATTGATTGCGAGTAATGATTTTTTTTTAAATTTTAATTCACTAAATAAAATTAATGTCTTATTGTTGTTGCAGTGATTGTAGTGGTTCTGATAGTGAAAATGAAACGAATTTAGATGATGTAGAAGATAATACTGAAGATTCATCTGGAAGTAGTTTATCTCTGAACCAAAATGAAGCAGGTGAGTTTTTGTTATAATTATATACAATTTTTGGTTTAAAATATTTTTTATTTCTCTTACATCCTAAAGCTTTTTTGAGTCAGTTTTCTTTATTTATTTTTATGACCATTGAGGTAGTTCCCCACCATAATATTGCATTTATTAATATTATTGAGTATTATAATAAAGCGTTCTCTTTCATATTTAATTGACATACAAGGTGATCACCTTAAGCTGTGTTAACCTGTGATATTATTAACATATATTATTAAAGGGGCGTCCAATAGTTACGTGAGATGTTCTAGGGGGGAGGGGATCAAGCTAAATTTTTCCAAATCTTACTTAGGGGGGAGGGGGGTCTTGGAAAATATCACGTAATTATTTTTCTCGCAGAAAACGGTGTAAAATTGCGTGAAAAAATATTTCTAGAATATAATATGGCTAAATCTGAGAAAATAGTCTCCATGGACTGAATTAGAATAAATATTTTCTCAATTTTTGTTTGATATTCATTATTTAATTTTATGATTCTATGATTGTGATTTTAAATTGGGTTAATATTCACAAATACTAATCTTTGCTAATCTTCAATAAAAGTAATAAAACAAGTTCTCTTTTTTTTCAATAATCCAACACGTTTACAGTCCAAATAGAATTTTGGAAAAATCTCACGTGAGATTAATGGAAGGGGGAGGGCGTTGAGGAAAATCTTACGATATCTCACCAAGGGGGGAGAGGGTGTCGAAAAATTCTCAAAAACGCCTCACGTAAATAATGGACGCCCCCAACCTATTATGTGAAATCAAGTGTTTAACATAAAAAAAATCAAATAATATTAAATTATTTATTTAAACACCAAAATTACGATCCTGAAACAAAACATCAATGCTGTAAGTTATCTAAAACCATTTTTCTGGTTAATTTCAAACTCTGAATACCATTTTATTTTTTTCATATTATTAAGTTACATAGTGATCCAATTAACATTCTTTCCATTGTCACAAAACATCAACATTCAACATAAAAATAGCTACAATTTCGTCTGACCCTGTAAAATCTATTTTCACCAACGAAACAGATCATTTAGAAAATAACAAAATATTCAAGACCAACCGATTACCTATAATGTGTTTATTTATAGACGTTGTATTCATTCATAGCAAAAAATGTAGGAGAATTTACTCAACTTTACACTAAATATTCGTCATACTAATCACGTTTTTGTGAATTTCCGTTTTAAAATTATTAAAATGCGTCATAGTTTTACGCGCTGGTTTATTTACATGCCTATACGTTTCTTAAAACAAGTTTGCATCATCATAATTAACAAGAAATATCTTTTAATCAATATACAGGGTAGGGTGCTTCATTAAGAATGTCCAATATTTGAACTGTAGATTCTAGATCTCAAAATATGATGATGATGCAAATATTGCTAGTTTCCGAGATACGGGGTGTTTAAATTTTGATTTTCGCAATAATTTTTTATGTTTTCACAATTTCTCTTTGAGCATTTGCTTTGAAGTTTTTTATTTTTGTTTACAAATTTGTTATTGCTACATATTTAAGGAATAATGAAATTTTTTATGAAAAAATTAAAATCTATTGAACTTTTTAGAAGCACATAACTCGATAACCGATTGAGTTACACGAATCAAAGAAGAGTAACTTTTTTTTGTAGAATTTAACGCTTTTTAATATTTTTTTATTATTTTAGTAGTAAGTTTAGCTCAAAAAAAGTTTACTTTGATTTAATTAACACAAACAAGTGTAACTAGCGCCATCTATTAGCAATGTTAAGTTAGAGTGCAAATTATGGTTCCTCATGCCAAAAAACGTAAAATTGCCAATTTTCAAAGAGAAATTGTGAAAACAAAAAATTATTGAGGAAATCAAAATTTGAATTTAAATTTTGAGCACCCCGTATCTCGGAAACCAGCAATATTTGCATAAGGCAAAGAGAAAAGTACCTTTAAATTTGACAATATTGAAAAATGTTACTAAAAAAATGGATATGTCGAAGCATTAGTATGAGTGAAAATTAAATTTGTTTGTTTCTAACATTAATATGATGTTAATTTTATAACTTAGTGTTTGAATGTATTTTATTATTTGCAAAATGAATGAATATGCACTTATTACGCGTTATAAATGCAAAAAATATTAAAAAACTTGGAAAACCTAAAAGATTATCATGTGTTTCGTAATCACAAGAGATAAATGTTCACTCAAAATAGAAACATTAGTAAAAATAAAATAATTTAATAAATTTAAATGAATGTAATTACACATATATAATCGTAATTTTTAATTCTGATCAACTTTTTTCAGTAACATTTTTCGACAAACCTCGTATACGACTGAAAAATTTTGATACTTGATGACTCCTTTCTAGGTTTTAAATGATGCAGAACTTTTTATGAAGAATAACTTTTTTTCCTAAAATTGATAATAAAAAAGTTTTCCAACTTAGGAGGACATATTGTAGATGTGTTAATTTTTGGTTATAGGTTCAGGAGATGCCGTCAACTGGCCTCTTAGACCGAGCTTGTTTCCGAACATTCCACCATACATTAAGTTTAGAACGTTCAACTCCGAAATAGAAGTACAAATTCCGAATGCCAAGAAATTTTTCAAATGGAAACTTAGCACCATCACTCCAATGATAGTTAGAAAAACTTTAACAAACACAGGTTTTGTCCTTGTTAGAAGTGAGTTCTCTAGAGGTGTGCCCCCTTTTTCCCGATTCTTAATCCCTTATTATACATTTATAGGACATGTCAAGATCGGCGGCAAATTTGAGAAACAATTCTTTTTTTATCGAATGTTTCTCATCTTTGCTGCATACCCTCCACGTCTCGTATCCATCAACCTTCTCCTAGGAAAGGAGCAAATAGAAGTAATGTTATTTTGGAGTCGACATTTTATTCTAATTTGACGGTTTTATTTTAGAATCGAATCAGTGGTTGGGTACGTGGGGTAAGCATATGAAGTCTCCGATGTTTAAGACTTTGAAAGATACTCAAAAATTGAACCATTTTCCTGGGACTTTCCAATTAGGGAGAAAGGATAGACTTTGGAGGAACTTTCAAAGGATGATGCTCAAGTTTGGAGTGAAAGAGTGAGTATAATTTTTTATTACAAATTGAAATTTCTCGCGTCGTCATCAAAGAAAGCTGACATGGTTATTTAACGATCAAATTTTCCAAACGAAACAATCATCTTTTGAACATTTTCCAAATGATATCGCTTAAGTATGCCAGTTGTTGTAATCGACTGAAACTTTGGCATCAAAACGCTATTTTATTAAGTGTATCCAATAAATATTTTCAAACTTGTCATCAACTCATTTTAAAAAGATGCTTTTGATCTTAGTCATTTGGACAGGTAGCTTTAAATACTGCATTTTATGCGGATAAAAATATCTTTTTAATTTCCAGTTAGCTACATCAATATTTATTTGTTTTATTGAAAAAGTCTTATCGATAAGTCATTGAACTGTCACTAGTCAGTCACATTTCAGCTTTATATAAGCCATTTTCTAAAGAGTAGACTTCTATTAGCATTTTGTAATAACAATTTGCTGCTTATCCTGATTTTTGGTTAATTAAATACAAAAAAGTAAATAAGATAAAGTTTTTCATTGAAATCACAAAAAATTACAGATATTTGTATGCAAACATCGTGACTAGAGTTAGAGTACATAATTATCGTTACCATAATAGAGGATCTCAGTCTAAGGTCAGTGTGGCCAACAAAAAGTGTTTTTTTCTGACAAGAATGACAGTTGAGGTCTACCATTCCAAACATAAGATTTTTGTTTAGTTTTTTATCATTTCGAACATCTATAATGCTTTATTAAAATGATGAATACACACCCGAAGCGTATATCTTGAAATTTAAAATGACTTTAGCTGAATACTAAACATATCGGTGGTCAATAATTCTAGGAACTCTTGGCATGTCACCATTTCATTTTTTTTATCTGTCACTAGTTATGACAGATGTCAGTGGAAAAAGTAATTAGAAGAATAGTGATACAAGTAACTACAAATGCTACAAAAATCTAATCGAAAATGGACATACACAATTAAACGAATATCAACAAAAATAAATGTAACTGACATTTGACATAACTAGTGACAGATAACAGAAATGAAATGGTTACTTGCCAAGAGTTCCTAGAATTATTGGCCACCGATATGTTGAGTACTCAGCTAAAAAGTCATTTCAAATTTCAAGATATACGCTTCGGGGGTGTATACGTTCTTTCAATAAAGCAATGTAGATGTTCGCAATGATAAAAACCTGCAAAAATCTTATGATTTGAATGGTAGACATTAACTGTCATTCTTGTCAGAAAAACCACTTTTTGTTGGCCACACTGACCTTAGACCGAATTCCTCTATTACTTGTGTTCACTTTTAGTCCAGTAAATGAAAAGACAAACCAGTAGTTGCCTGGTATGAACCTTTTGCTTAAATTAGGGCCAGTTTTATAATGCTTTTAGAGGAACCTTTAAGCGTAAAAGGTCATTCATAGTGTAGTGATCTGTTTCATAACCAAAAATTCACTATTAAAGCTTCCTTTAAGTTAAATGTCCAATTTTTACGATTTTTGAAGCTTAAAAGGACTTTTAACAGACAGATGTCAACTCAGATTTGAAGTGTATTTTTTATAGTTTGGTTATTTCTAGTTCTAAACACGTTAAAGCATTAAAAATTTTCAAGCCTCCGCAAGTCGAATAGTTTAGAGAGTATGTCAAGCCATTGCCCATCTCAGCAACGGACATATTTACATGTATCATAATCCACTGGAAATGGAACAAGCCGCGAACCACTTTTATTCCATTGCGAGTTTCCCAAAAGTAATTGGCGCGATTGATTGCACCTTAATAAAATTCCAATCTCCTGGAGGTGAGGATGCAGAAATTTTTCGTAGTCGGAAAGGATTTTTTGCATTAAACGTGCAAACAGTTTGTGATGCAAAATTGAGAACTCGCAACATAGTGGCAAGGTGGCTTGGTTCTGTTCACGACCAAACAATTTTTAACAGCAGTTCGTTGAAAAGACAATTTGAACGTGGAAACTATGGCAGATATTTATTGGTTGTGGATAGTGGTTATACACTCGAAAAATATTTAATGACAAAATTGCAAGTAACAAACACTACAGCTGAAAATCTGTTCAACGAATCTATAATAAGAACTAGGAATGTTGTGTTTGTTGGAGTGTGGAAAAGACGGTTTCCCATTCTTTCTTTAGGAATCCGTTTAAATGCTGATTCAGCTATGACTATAATTGTTGCTTCTGCAGTTTTACATAATTTAGCTATAGAAATGAATGAAGAAATTCCTG
The DNA here is from genome assembly GCA_910591695.1 of Galerucella pusilla. NCBI lineage: Eukaryota > Metazoa > Arthropoda > Insecta > Coleoptera > Chrysomelidae > Galerucella > Galerucella pusilla. The sequence goes on from CAJUYI010000165.1 coordinate 137,670, forward strand.
AAGACTGGTTTAACGATAATAATTTAAACGCAGCTGATAACGCTCAAGAGCCGCACAATTTGGAAAATAATGGACGCCAATTTAGGCAGCTGCTAATTAATGAATATTTTAATAGATTAGTTTAAAAATATGTAGGTACTCAAGTATGTAGGCATTTAATAAAATTATGATGACATGTAAAATTTGAAATAATTTATTTAAAGAAATATTTACTAACTAATTAGAGATATAAATTAATATAATCAATGAGAACTCAAATCCTTTTCCGCTTCCATAATTTCTAAATCTAATAATCTAATCTTTTTTTTGTGTTCTTCATCACGCATTGATGTTTATTACTTAGCGTTAAAAATGTAAATAATGTAAGTACGGAAAGTGATGTACTCAATTCAAACCACCAAATAACAAAAAAGTAAACACAAATTCTGTCAAAAATCCGTCAAATTAAGGAGGAATCTGACGAGCAGTGCAGCCAACACAGTATATTCAAGCCTAAATGGGGATTTTATCATGAGGACGCGTCCATATTATGAAAATGACCCTAGTTTTAAGAGAACCTTTAAGCTAAAGGACCCTTTAGTTAAATGTCTATTTAAGCAATGATTATGAAACTGGTCCTAACTAGAGCTGTAACTGTTCATCCTTCATTTACTGGACTATTTATTAAAAGTTTCACCATATTTACTAAAATTTTCATTTCAGATTTGGTTTTCTGCCTCACACTTACATTCTACCTCAAGAATTAAAATTGCTGAAACAATGTTGGGAATATAAAAATGGAAATGGTGGTGAAATGTGGATTATAAAACCTGTAAGATGAAAAATTTATCAAATTCTTATCATGTACTTACATTTTGTATACCTTTACAGCCAGCGTCAGCGAGAGGTGTCGGTATAAAAGTGATAAATAAATGGTCCCAACTTCCAAAGAAATCGTCGTTAATAGTTCAAAAATACATTTCTAATCCTTATTTAATTAATGGTAGCAAATTCGATCTAAGACTGTACGTTCTAGTTACTAGCTTCAATCCGTTAATTATTTATATGTACAAAGAAGGATTGGCGAGATTTGCTAGTTGTAAGACAATCGTATATATCGCGACTAACCCTCGTATTGATAATTTTTTTTTGTAGCAAAATATAGTAGCAACGCCAAAGATCTTAAAGATAGGTATATGCATCTAACTAATTATAGTATAAATAAATTTTCCAGTCAATATACTGCCAATGAAGATGCAAACGCCTGTCAAGGACATAAATGGTATTATTTATTGAAATATTGTGAAAAATAGTGTTTTTTTTAATGGATTTTTTTTGTAGGACAATCTCAAAACTGATGGAATACTTGCAAAATTACAATGTAGATACGAAATCTTTATGGAAAAATCTACAACAATTAGTTATAAAAACGATAATAGCTTGTGAATCCCCTGTGGTGCAATTATGCGAAGAAAATATCAATAATAGATATAATTGCTATGAACTTTTTGGTATCGATATACTTTTGGATGATAAACTCAGGCCGTGGCTTTTAGAGGTGAGAAAAATTATCTTCGCTTTCTATCCAAAAGCTATTTGTTGTACCAATTGGAGTAAGAGAATGGAGAATGTATGTATGGATTTTGGGGTGAAATTCACTGAGACCTAAAATATCTATTTTGTCCCCTGACTTCTACTTAGTTTCTCAGGAGAGTCTCAGAAACTAGTAGTTCCTTTAGTCCTATTTCCCGGAGGAATTTTAGGATGTCTGCAGGCTTCAACTTGGGTAAATGTTCCTCTTCTTTCCAATAATATCCCAGATGCTGTGCTCTAAGATTCTGAGGTGCTGTGCAGTTGGAAAGTATGTGGATGGAGGTTTCTTCTTCCATGCCACAAAATCTGCAGTCTTCTTCCTCCACTATTTTGAGCTTTTTTAGGTGCCCAGGTGACTATATTGCTCTCGCCTAGTTTGATGAGTTTGTCTAGGCATTCCCACACCATTTTGAAACTGATTACACAAGAGCTCAGTGCTTCAATGGTTGCTCGACTATCCGACATTATGATAATCCTTTGTCTTCCGTATCCTTTATCAATATTGAGCTGGGCGCACTTTCTTATGGCGTGGATTTCCGTTTGAAAGATACTTGGGGTTTTTCATAAGCTTTCAGAGTGTTTGGTTCCTGGCCCGAACACTCCTATCCCAGTTCCTTCTATTGCTTTTGAGCCGTCTATGCATTGAATGGCATTCTTCCCAAGTCTGGTAATGGTATTTGGATCCCATTCATTTTTGTTGCTTAATTCCGTAACGAATTTTTCTGAAAAGTTATACTTTTTCATCATACCGTCTTGTGACATGTCCCAGGTTGTCTGATTTCTAAGAAGTTAAACATTTTAATCCAGAAAATAGAATACAAATATGCAAATTAACAATTATAAAATTTGCATACCGCTGCAGAGACATAAGTCTGTCCGCAGTCTGGCTTAAAACTACCTTAGAACTAAATTAGGTCATTAAAGCTTACATACTAAAAAAAAACACTAAATCAAAAATAGTTTTTGCAAATTACAATAGAAAATAGTCTCAATGCTTACAATATAATCTTTGATTCTGACTCATTTTCGTTTCTATAATATAAACTCAAAATTTTTTGTAGCTTCTTTTAAGGCTTTTTTAACATTTTTGTCATTTACAATTGGAATTATTTTCTTGTTATTTGGTAATTTATTAAAATAATAATGAGCACAATAAAAGTGAGACCTTCTACCAATTTCTTTTTTAACTTTTGGTAGAACTAGATTTCTATACCTAGTCCTCTCAGCATTATTAGTGTAACCTTCACATAGAGTAGGATAATGATAAAATAGGCATTCAAGAATATATTTGTTTCTTAACTGTAATGGTAAGTTAGTGGCATTATCCTCTTTTAGGATTTTGATTACTTTATTGTGTATAGACAATAAATTTTTCAAATGACTTTTAGCAGCTGATCCCCATGCTATTATGCCATACGTAGCTGCACTGTAGTATATTCCATACATAATATTGATTAATAATTTGTTAGATAAAATAGGCTTTAGTTTTGAAAGAACAAATACAGTATACTTAAGCTTTTTGGTTCTAGTAATTATTTCCTTCTCCCATCTCAGATGCTTTTCAATTATTACACCTAAGTACTTAACATTGTCAACCACAGAAATACTCTCAGTTCCAGTTTTTATTGTAAAGTGAAGGGGAACGCTGTGAGGAGGTGGTTTTTTTTAATGATTTCCTCTCTACTTAGTCTCTATCTTGTTCTTTCTGTAACACTTTCCACCACCATATGTAGAGGGGTGAGGTTGAGAATCACTTCCATGGCTGCCGTTGGGCATGTTCTCATTGCTCCTGTAATGCATATACAGGGTAGTCTTTGAATTTTGGAGAGTTTTTCTCTCGTTGGTGGAGTAAAAGAAATAAACTGTCATATTTGTAAAGAAAATATATTGATGCAATCAAATTATTAACCAATAAATTTCTTGGCCTATAAATGATTTATTAATTATATTTTTAGGTAAATATATCTCCCAGTCTTCACAGCGCTTCGCCTTTAGACGCTTACGTAAAAGGTCCTTTAGTTCAATCGATATTCGACATGGCCCAATTCCATTTACCGTCCAAAATACGTAATCAAAAATACGCCGATACGCCGGACTGCTTCGACAATAGATTTTATTCCACCGCCTTAACGAAAAAGGAGAAGAACAAACATTCTCTATTTGAACAGTTGGAATCTAGAGATGAGTATCTCACAGATATACTTAGGTACGTATTAACATTAAACCGTACTCCAGTAAAAATTTATATAATTCCAGCTTAATGTTAGTTTTCACTGGACTATTATTTGGTCGAA
>CAJUYI010000165.1:167717-184389 GCA_910591695.1 Galerucella pusilla
TAAATAGTAGTGCATTTTAAAAATAACACATTAACTAAAAAAGGTAATCGTATATTAATAACAGGTGTATTATTATGTGTAAGAGTGAGAGTATTTTAATAGTTCGTGTATTATATTTCATTAGTTTGGTTATTCCGTAATATAACTTTGTTTTCTTTCTCATTTTTCAAATATCTGAGTTATACCATGGGATAATGTAGATGAGATATTGGAGTTGAAGGTGCTTTTTTTTTCAGTTGTGATTGGAAATCATTGTGTATGTAGGCCAGTCGGTATGGGTCATTTTAGACCAAAAGTACTAGTAATTAGTAGTAAGTACCTTGAAGTATGTAGATTAATATAAAAAAAAGTTTACCAGTCTATCGATTTCCCAAATTAGAAAAGAAAAAAAAATCTTTTTTTTCGAAATTTTTCAATATTTCACGCTGGGAAGAAGGTGGAGAAGAATAAAAAATACCACCGTGTAGGGGAAGTGCTCTGCAATAAAATAGGTCTCTTGCGTTTTTTTCGTCCGATCAATGGTTTGTCCGTAAAAAATTCGGTAAACTAAGAAGGTGTTCCGCATCCGCGCGACTATGCTGCACGGCGGAAAAAATATAAATATTTAATCAGAATTTTTTCTCAATCTTTAGTGAGAGTTAAGGTTGTAAATAATAAATAAAAGGTGATAAATTAATTCTTACATATTTTTATTGGAAAAAGGTATGAAAAAAATTATATCTCAAAATTATATATTGAATAATCTTTTATACATTTTTTCACTATATACATTTTGTTCGTATATTTATATTATACATGAGTAATTTGCTAAAAATGATTTTGTGCTATGACAAAAAAATGCCATCTTAAAGCCGACACTTTCCTCTTCAAAACGCCGTATTACAATTATTTATATCTACATTATAACTGTACAATAGTTTATAATGTACTTCGCCGCGCTTTAGAAAATAGAGTCGCGTGGATGCGAAACACATACTTAGTTTACCGAATTTTTTCCGGACAAACCATTGCTCGGATGAAAGAAACGCAGGATACCGTTTTTGTTGCAAAACACTTCCCCTACACAGTGGTATTTTTTATTTTGCTCTACCTTCCTCCCAGCGCGAAATATTGAAACATTTCGAAAAAAGAAGTTTTTTGATTTTTTTTTTCTAATTTGGGAAATGGACTGGTAAACTTTTTTTATATTAATCTACATACTTTAAGGTACTTATGAAAAAAAATCAGCGGTATTGCTAATTACTTGTAGTTGTTACCCCTATCGTCTGGCCTAATGTGTGAATGAACAAATTAAATTTGTTACAAATAGTTTTGATTTATATCATTTTAGCCCCGTTGATATAGAATATTAAAATTAAAAGAAGAAACAATCGTTGGAGAAAACAAGACTAACAACACATGATATATTAAAAAAATATATCAAATTAATTGGTATATAGTTTGGTTCAAAAATAAGTATTGCATAATATTCACAATTTTTATTTTATATATTTTCATTTAATCACTTTCACTTAATAGGCGTTAAGAAATCTATTATATCCACCAAAATATACATCAAAAATACTTACTTTATACTTTTAAATAATTTACAGTCATTTTAATGGTCAATTCGCCCAACCTATCTGTAGTTTTAGGGATTTTTCAACATAATACTGCGAATAAGTATGAATAGTTTTCAGAACTCTTCAGATAATTCTCAGAGATATATAATTCAGTTGCATAATGTACTTTTTGGTGGATAAAATAGATACAGTATTGTTTGCACGGTTAGAATTGTGATGTGTGTATCACATAATTGTTGAACCTGATCGAGTATAAGTCGTTTCAGAAACTTAAATACTAGAGGTGATATTTTTGTGATTTCGGTACAAATGCTTTGTTGTATTCGCTGGTGAGATATATTAATGTATATTTATTGCATATCTTTTTTTTATTTCTTTATTTACTATTTTTCCGTTTACTTGTTTCTATTAGATCGATATGTTATAGTTTATTTTTTATTTCTACATTTTGTAAATAGTGTTTTTCTTGAATTAATATTTAAAAATGTGTTCATAAAGATTACAAAAATATATGAGCTAGATTGTGTTCATTAATTCGAATAAACATATTTGAATGCTATATCTTATTTTTTTCAACCTTAATATTCTCCAGGAAATATTTTAAACAACCATGGTTCAAGTTTTTTTAACGGATAGATGGCGCGAATAACAAAACTCTGCAACCTGCTATACAGCTTCTCGTGAGGGGTGTTGCATATGTTATTATTTTTTAACATAAAATGACATTTGCTTAACCTTAAAATTTCGTTTTCGATTTATAAATCTTAAGTTAAGATTTTGAACATGGAAAGTGAAGACGAGTTTCTACATTCATATTTTACCCATGTTTCGCAGTTATGTTATGAGAAAGCTAGAGAGCATTTAGTAAGTGGAAAAATTCTTTCGTTATCAATTATTAAATTTTTGTTTTCTGAATAAAATTATTTAGGAAAAAGAAAAGGAGCCTAAAGGACCAATAACGCCATGGAGTGCTTTTCTAAATATACTACAGCAACTGGCCTTGGCAGAAAAAAGTTATATGGAAATTGGTTTTTTACAAAATAAACATAAAAGTTTTTTGAGAAAAGATGTAAGTAATAATTTTTGTAAATATCTAATATGCATATAACCACAATGTTTTCCAGAATTCTTTAAGATCAGTTTATGATAACATGAAGAATGACCTAAAAAGATTAGAAGACAATAATAAGCAAATTCCTATTGACAGGCGGATTCAAAAAGGAAGTAAAAATATTGTGCAGTTTATAAATGCAAGGATCAATTTAATTGATTTGTATCCTTAAAAAAAATTAATTACATCTTTTTTTACATTGGCAGTATTAACTTTTCCAGTTTTTTATGAAAAAACAAGTACGTACAAGAAATTATTATCAATATTACAATACTTCTGTATTATAACAAGAAATATGATTTTAAAACAATTGTTTTCCTTGAGTTGTTACTAGATATGAAAAAATTTATAACATGGGCCTAAGTAAACAAATTCGGTACAGTGAAATCTTATCTCAAATTGAATCTATTATCGACAAAAACAGTGATGGCTTTACAGATATAAGCTTTATACCAGCAAAGGCAGTTTTTAGTTTAGAATGTGAAATTTTGGAGCAACTATTTAAAGCCTTAACTCAGTTACAAATGCTGGAGTTTCTACCCCCACTGGCATTAATTCACGGAGCACATACTAGACTGGCAGTATGGGAAAGTAAAATGCAGTCACGTGAAGTAAGTTTAGTATATAATCAAATGTTATTCCATATTTATTTTGGTCTGGTACTTTCAATCTTTTTGTTTAGATATGGAAACTGGGAATATTTAAAAATAACCCACTACCAGCTCTTTATCAATGGCTTCAAAAGTTGAAGGGATCAGTTTTAAGTAAATTTAGTTTGTATTTTCATCATGTACTTGCTGAACAAACAACACAAAATGATATGAGACAACTTTGTTCAAAATTGCATTATGATCATTATCAAAAGTGAGTACTTAAAACTAACTGTGTACTGTTGAATGAAATATTGTCAAATTGTGTGATTTAGGAGTTTTTATGTATAATTGGGTGGTTTTGTGTGCTATCAAGTGTTCCTTTTTGGTTATTTTAGTGAAATTTATAGTTTTTTTGTGTTTTATTTGGATGCTTTGACAAGTTATTATGTGTGCTATTGGATGTAAAAACCAAAAATTTCAGCTGGAATGTGGAATATGTATGAAAACTTTGTTTTTTAGAATCATTAATTTTCAAAAAAAATCAGATGCGACTTTTGTATTATTAATTTCTGAAAAAACAAATATTACCGATCCAACACATAATGGAATAATCGTTTCTTATCCACAAGTAAGTGAAATGAACTAATTTTTTTGTTAATTGTATATATACATAATTATCTATACGACATTACCGGTTAGCTCTAATTTTATGCTCGGCAGTGTATTATTAATTTGCTCCGAATTTAATATGAAGAATTCTTCATTTTTAGCGAATATCTTTAGAAACGGATATGATATTAAAACTGATATCAGAAACTAACAATGAATTACAAACTGTAGACAGAATCATCTACAAATTTCTAAGCCAGGTAAGAGATTTTTAAATTGTTGTTTAATTGGAAAAAATATATATTGTTTTTAGGAACAATGTACTTACATTCTTACTACGATAGAACCGACAATCTACCTCGTGATATTATTCGAAAGCAAGAAATCCGAAAAAGATGCCTTCATTTCCAATTTCATATTAGAGTTATGCCAACATTTACGATTCACTAAATTATTCACCTGTTTAAAAAATACAAATAAATAAAAACTATTTTATGTGAATTTCATTTTATTTTCTAGGAATGGTTTGGGGTTGGGTTGAAATAAAGACAATGTCAGAACCTACAAGAGTTTCCGAAAGTGTAAAATTAAAAACAAGAACAATATATTTAAAAAAATGTATTCTTCATATAAAAATAAACTAATAGTATAAATTATAAAGTAAGTCATTTGAAATATAAAGTATCATAATATGTGATCTTTCTTTTACCAATAATTCAGTGGCATTATTATGGTAAGTACCCTGATAAAAAAAGAACCAACAACTATATTAAAATGCCGCTACTGAAACAGTTTGAAATGCAATTTTTCTACTGTCAAATGTCAAGCAATCCACTATTTTGACAGTAATTACTGAAATCCAACCTGTGTTCAGTTCTAATATAGGATTCTAATCCTGGTATGAGATATTTCAAATGACTTTTATTCTTAAATATATTTTCTAAATGACTAATTAAAGAAGTTATACTATCACAAGCCCTGTAATTCTTTATAGCCTCAACAAAATCCTTAAATGTAGAATCATCTAGGTGTTTTCTAACCTAAAAGACAAAACGCAATATTGAATATTATTTAGTTACCATCAAAACTGAATTGTCAAGTTTTATTATAGGAAAGGATCAAACTAAGTTTCTCGTAGAATAGAGACACCTATTTAAGGAGACAGGTAAAAAATATAATAAAAATAATAGCTGATTAATGTGATAACTACCATAACTATATAATCTTTAGTCGAATCATTTTGGGTTGATTTTGAATCCTTGGAGGAGTTAGGCACAACTGTAAGTTTTAATTTTTTCGAAGGATTCCCTATCAATTCCTTTGTTTTACTGTGAATAATCACTTCTCCTGTACTAGTTAAAGTATCGGCATCGATTTTATAACTAGAAGGACCGGCAAATTCAGCTGGAGGAAGTAACGCAGATTTTTCTTCCATTATAACTTTATACTGAAAATAATTTAAAAGAAAACTGTTATAAAATTCGACAGATATCCGATAATTTACATGTTTGTTCAATTGAATCATAATTTTACTGTTGTATGGATAGATATGCCAAAGAATTCACCAGCTTAGCAAGAAGCGAAGAACGACGCAATCTCTTTGATGTTTTGGTTACAAAAATGTATGACCTTGAGGGACCAACGTTAACAGATAACTTTGTAGATAGACTGGGTAAATTATAAAATTTTCAAATATCGGCCTTATAATTTGTCGACAAAGTGAAGTATGACAGGTCTCTTATTATAAAAATGGCTCCTTTTAGACATGCGCATACAAAAAACGAACAGAAGATTCGCTTCTTTTTAAACTGGTGTATTCTTTTGATATACTGTGCTGTACTGTATCTTACCTTTGCATCTGCAGCTTTGAAAAATAATTTCAAATCCTTCATAAGTTCTCCGAAATTTCTCGATACTTTTATACTGTTTCTTACCCATAAAGACATCTGATTTTTGAGTGTTGGAGTGTTGAACCGAGTATCGAGTAGTAATATAGCACCGTAGTCATCTTTATGACGTATTACTCTTCCGATAGCTTGATTGACAGCTCGAGATGCTTCCAAGTTATACCAGTCTTGTCCTTTTAAGAACTAAAAAAAGAATTCTGTTAATATTGTTGTCCAGACAGGAGCTGTCTCAAGTACTCACTGCTTTATCTTCTGCATTACATCTGTTTAAATATTCTTTTTTCAAAATTACTTTGGGATCTTTAAAAGGTGGGTACGGCAATCCGGTTATCAAAACAGCTCTTCCGTTTGCATCTACAAAATCTAGACCTTCTGATACTTTTCCTCTACAAACTCCTATAAAAATAGCTCCTTTGTAAGATGGATCTTTAATCTTTGAGTAGTATTCAATCATAGCGCTGTTAAATGAATGTTTGTCTTTTGGTTCCACAAAAATTGTCTAAAAATAACACCAAAATCATACTACTAAGTTGTTAATTTTAGGACAAAATCTAACTGAGAAAATTATTTACTTTTTGGTTATTTATGCTACTCCAAATTCCACTTTGTTGCCACACCTGTTGACATTTTAACATTGTAGGGTATGATGGAAAAAATATCAACATACCATCTGGAACCATTCGACTGATGTTTAGTATTGTCATACCCAAAGAGTTCATATATCTGGGATTTTCCCTAAAAATATAATCAAATGACTTGACTGTTTGAGAATTTACGAATATTTTTCCTATGCTCTTACCTGTTCTGAAAATTGCTATTTAAAGGTTCAGAATCTGGGCCAGTTGGTATAATTTTAACGCAAAACTGGTCATCAGATATTATATGTGGATTTTCTAGTCTAACTGCCACGTTCAGTTCCAGTTCAGAGATAAGAGGTCTTAATGGAGCTAATGTGCCACTAGTTAATATTAGTGTACGTAAGCCACATCTCATTAGCATATTCATTCTGAAACATATAATTTTTAGTACAGTTTATTTTTGTTACCAATGATTATACAGGGTGTTTCATTGGGAAAGGGCCTAACTTCAACTGTAGATGGGGATCACTTTGGTGCTTCCAAAAACCTATATTTAATGTGTCTTCTGCACTTTATAACCGAGATACAGGGTGTTCTATAAATGTATCCTATTTCTTTCGAACCTCATAACTTCCGAGTTACCCTGTATATTATTTTGAAAGCTGGTACACGTAATCACCATTACCTAGAAACTCCATCAAAAGCATCTCCAAAAAGATAATGCAGGTCCGGCTTATGAAAAAATGTCAAAACTCGTTTTTCCCAAAAACAACACCCTGTATATAGATTTTTTTAATTGATATGAGTATGGAAAATGAAATTTACTATTCCCTTCTCATTTTTCCGCAGACAATTTTACTACTAAAAATTTACCGTCAAAGTTATAATTTATGCACGTTTTGGGGGTTAACAATGGTATCGGAGAGGTTTTTTTTTTATTTTTAGCTTGAAATGAAATCTATTTAATGCATTTAGTTAAGCATCCTAGAAATTCAATTGAGTGTATATGTTTACCGAGTACAGACCACTAAAAATATGATTACAGGGCCGTACTTGGGACATACTCATTCAATAAGTTTCGAATATTTCGAACACCTTGTATAAGGATATGCATTTAGAAACTATGCACTTCTACATTTAGAATAACAAGAGTAAAATACGAGAAATAAATTTATATTTCAAAAAATAGAGAGATTTTTATTAATTTTAATAATAATAATAAACGTCATTTATTGGTACAACCAAATGGCCATCGACCGAGGTCCTTCAGCCAGTATTATTTACATTGTTTACTATAATATACTTAATAGTAATAAAAGTAATATTTTGTGTAATTAAAAAAAAATAATAATTAATTAGAAAATAAAAAAAAATAAAAAAGATAAAAGTTATTGCCAGAATTTCCACTATCCTTCAGTGACTACTGAACTTCCCAAACTGTCTTATTAGGATATTTTCTTTTCAACTGTTGTGTGTGATCTCGTTCAATGCATAGTTTGTCCATTATTTCTTTATTATGCGTCCGCTTAGAGAATGTTTGGGACAGAGAATTAATTTTATTAATTGACATGAAAAGAAAACAAGAAATTCTAACAACATTGTCCAAACGGAGCAAGTCTAATCTACAAAAATTGCTCGAAATGACCTCCATTCTGCTCTATGCACTTTATTGCCCTTTTTGTAATATTGAGAACGGACCTTCAAATCACATCTGGATTATTTCTGATTTCTCCGAAGGCATTCTCTATTCTTCGAAAAAGTTCTTCTCTGCTATGGATCTCGGTAGCATAAACTTTTGATTTTAGATATTTTAGAAAGTGCATAGAGCAGAATGGAGGTCATTTTAAGCAATTTTTGAAGGTTAGCCTTGCTTCGTTTTGGACAATGCTGTTAGAATTTCTTGTTATTTTTTTCGGTCAATTAATAAAAATACCTCTGTTTTTTTTCACTCTTGTTATTTTAAATGTAGAAGTGCATAGTTTCCAGATAAATAAGTGACCCCATCTACAGTTAAAGTTAGGCCCTTTCCCAATGAAACACCCTGTATAACTATAAGAATTGTTTTTCCATTAATTTCAACTGAATTTTGAGAATATTTACCCAAATCCTGGACTGAAACACCAATAATTTAATATTTTTCCACCTGCTCTCGAAGATACCATTTTTGATAACCAATTATCTGGAGTTTTTTTCTTGACTTGCTCTTCTTGAATAAAAACCTGAAAATACATAATAGAAAGTGGTATAAATATATACTTTTAAATAATTAAGGACTATTTTCTTGTAACTAAACTATTGAAAATAAAAAATTAAGCACATTATTTTGTGTATATCTTTCAATCTACTTATGAATATATTACCTTGTAACATTTTTTGACCTTCTGCTTGAAATCATTAGAGCTATCTGTAAAAATGACTGCCAACATGTCTTCAAATATTTGTAAGCTATTTCCTTTTCTAGCAAATGGGCCATCGTTAATGGTAGCCAAATATTGAACAACTTGAGAAATTAATCTCTGTACCATGAAAAAGTTATCATTTCGAACCTGTAAAAAAACTTATAATTTACATTTTGTGTTCAATTTAATGAAAAATAAATAATAGGTCATATAAATAATTTACTCACACCAGTATTTTCCAGTAACTCAAATAAAAATGTCCCATCTAGTGTTAATCCTTCATTTGATCCACTTTTTAATTCTATTTTGTCTATTTCTTTTTCTAATTTCAAAAGTATTTCTTTTAGATTGCACAAATCATTGGCATCAAAATCTTTAGGTGTATCATCAAATTGTATTGTTTCTTCTGACAACATTTTCATAATTGCGGTAACTTCCTCAATAGCTAAGGCTACATCAGATGATTTTATCTGAAGTGAAGCAGAGTCTTCACATATTCTTTCCACATTGTGCGCTTCATCTAGTATTACTACAGTGTTGGTAAGATCAATTCCTACAATAATAAAAATTACAGCTATCTAAAAATTTATACATCAGGCTGTCCCAAATGAAACAAGCTTGTTATTAATACATAGGATATTTTCTGTTTTGATTTTAATTTACAACACACCTAAATTTTTTCTTATAGAAGGATCCAGTAAATAATTATAAGGCATAAAAACTATATCAGCTTCTTCTTTAAGCTCCCTTGCCATATAGAATGGACAGAACCCATTGCATCTGCCAATTTTGACAAGATCTTCAATATCCATTATATTTGCTGTTGTTACCTGAGTGCTAAGTTTATTTTGTTCGACTTTATTATAAAATTTACAAGACCTGGTTTTTAGTTTCAGACGACACATCATTACCTAAAAATGATTTATATTTGTAAATTAATAAAAAATAAATTTACTTATGTTGCATTTTACCAATCATTAGAATAATAAATACCTACTTTAAAATTCCGGTTGTCTTCTTTCTCAACTTCAGGATGAATACACAGTTGATCTCTTGAGCCTAACACAACAGCTTTCATGTGTCTATAAGCTGTTCGTTTCATTTCTTTCATAGCTTGAGTTAATTGAGTATGGGTACGAGAAGCATAAATTACTGTGGGTATTCCAGACAAAGTACGTGGATTAACTTGTTTGCCACCAATATCATTCGACTTACTATTAATAGTGGCTAAAAACTCATTTTCATTAAGTGTTATTGCTCTTTGTGCTTTAATTTGGACTTTTTTCAACTCTAGCCAGGCCAAAGTTGAACACAACAATGACAATGTTTTTCCTGTACCAGTTGGAGATTCAAGTACACCATTAGTTTCATTTTGTAAGCACTCTATGACTTTATCCATGTATTCTTTCTGAATAGCGTAAGGTTCGAAAGGAAAGCAAACTGGTACCCCTCTTATGGTTGTAGTGGTCATCTTATTTAATTATAATGTAAACTTTTATTTTATATAATTCATACGAAATACTTATATAACCACACTCGACATCACAATAATTTCGAATTTAAATACTAATACCTTGGTGTTTTTATATTTATACCAATTTTAAAGATAGGTTATGTTTATTTAGTTACGCGCCTTTTGATTATACTGTCATGTCATGTCATAAGAAACGCAACCACAGAACTAAAGACTGTTTCTTTGTGATATGGAATAGTTACCCATAGATAACCTACTATCCTATTTCTCTATGCTTTCAAGAGAATGTCAGGAAAATTGATTTGTGGTACAAATAAAAACCCATTTTATATTTTCACTTTATTAACAAAGACACTATTATAAATTTAACTTAAATCACAAGTACTGAAACTTCAATTTAATAATAAATATCTACAACAAATAATTAAAGTCGCCGAGGATATGATCAATGTTGGTATAATAATAAATGTTTTCTTATGCTTCTTTTTTGGTACTTTCAAAACCTAGAATCATAACAAATTAATAGCTTCTATGCAATCACATATAAAAACAAATCAATATATACAAACCTTTTCTTCAAATGTGTCTAAGCTGGTTTGCATTGAACTAAGTACATTTTGTAAAGAAATAACTGCGGGTGATAATTGTACATCACAAATGTCTACATCCTCTCTTTTGAATATATAAGTGAGATTTGCAAACTGCTTTTGAAGTTGGAAAGAAATGTTATTCAGAACTAGTAATGCATATGCTGCATCTCCTCTTGTATTGATTTTTTTTCTGTAAAGAGAAATAAAATGTGCTTATAACGTTTATCAAAATTAAATAAACGAAAACAATGAATAACTCACTCCGTAGGAATTTGCAAATTATTTATTATTTTCATCAATTGTTCTCGTTTCTTATCATCTTCTATGTCTAATAACTGCAGATCTTGATCATTCAAAAGTTTTAAACTGTAAGAGTCTATTCTATTTGATCTAAATTTTTCTATAAATTCTTCAAAGCCACCAGAACGGAGGATAGTTTCTAAAAGATCCATGTTTTAGGCAAATTATTGTCTATCTATATGTACCTATTTTATTACAGTTGTAGTCCGAAAATATTTAATAATTTGTCTATATTTTGCTTCATGGTATCATTAAAATCACAAAGTAATGTTTATATTATTTTCTAACCTCAAATTAGGACTAGAGCATGTCACATGTCATGTTCATCAACTGACACTGACAAGTTGACACTCGCCCTGAGGATAAACAATTATTTGGATACAAGTTTGGATTGATTTAATCATCCTTTTTATTTTAAACAGTCAGATATGGTCTTTAAAATACCTAAGCAATTAAAGTAGCGTTCAATAAAGCACCAAAACAAAATTAACACTTACAAAAGTAGTGTACACGGAACCACATAACTGAACCTAATGAACAGTCGGAGTGGTTTTATAGTAACGCCATCTTCATTTAAGGTACAAAAGTGACAAACTGTGCATTCAAAGAATGCACTCGCTAAGCTGTTGTATTCTGTGGAGGAAGTATTTAGAATATCCCATAAGAGTAGTAATAATAAATATTAGAGCACAACAACAATACTAATTAAGACATAAATTAAGTAAACAATTTTGAAGACTCTCATCACAGTCATCACGATTGTGAGAGTTTTTATTTTAATTTTTATAAAAAAATGCATCGCCACTGTTCCAGCGGTGGAAAACAGAACTAAAAATAAGAAATAAGTGAGAGAAGGCGAAAAAGAGAGATAGTTGATCGGTGTTCGTAATCGTTCGTGTGATACAGACGCCATAAGTGAGAAGTGAATTTGTGTTTTAGTATCAGATTATTATTTAATGCTATGGAAATAAGTAAGTAAAAAACGTTTAAAATGTTGTGTACTACAAACTTACCATCTTAAAAAAGTCACGTGCAAAGCTTGGTTGAAATGATTGTTTTTTTTTATTTTGAGTATTGCAGTAGATACCCCAAGCTGTTTGACCCGTAAACAATGTTCTCTTCAATTTTACTTATAAGTAGTAGTTTTTTACACGAATTTTGTTGTATATTTAAATGCAAACTTAATCATTTGCTTACGTGTTTTAGTTTGTTTTTATTGTTAACGCTTTATAGTTTATAGGCGTGTGAAGGTGTGTGTATTTTAGCCTGACCGGTAGTCAGGGATAGCTTAGATGCTGGTTAAAGTTAAACTTTTATTGATAAGGATCCAAAATAAAAATGTATACTTTGAAACTGTTTCTATTGTATTAAAAGAATGTCTTCAATTTTGAATTAGTACTCATGTGTACACATTTCAAGGGCATTTATTAACTTTGGATTAAAAATTCTTTGCAGGGGTTTTTTCAATTGGTAATTGGGAATTTTGAAATAGCTATTTATAATATAATAATATCTTAATTTTGCTTGATATAATGTTTTGAGTTTTTTCTGATTACTTTTACAATGTTGCCAAGTCAATATACAAAAAATCTCGGATTTTTACCAAGTTTGTTTCTGTTTACAGACAGTTATTTTATGCTGTTTCGAAAATTTCCAGGGGCGGCCTAAATGTGTAATCATACAAAATTTTCTTAGACGAGATAGTCTCTTTTCATATTTTTGTGATAATTTATCAATCATTAAAATCAATTTGATATTACCTGATAATAATTATTATTAATGTATTATGATTAAATTGAAGTTAAGTAATTTCTTGAAAATATTATTCTGTATTTCGTCCAAGCTTCTTGGACTTCTTAGGTACCTGGTTACTGATGAAACCAACATTCAATTTTAATATCAACTACAAACCATTCCTTGGTTCATACAGTGATGTCTTCATTTGATATAGACCAGACCTTACCAGCTCTAGAGACTATTTGCCTAAAATGATGTTACTAAATTGGAATTCA
Organism: Galerucella pusilla; assembly: GCA_910591695.1. NCBI lineage: Eukaryota > Metazoa > Arthropoda > Insecta > Coleoptera > Chrysomelidae > Galerucella > Galerucella pusilla. The sequence goes on from CAJUYI010000165.1 coordinate 180,853, forward strand.
ATATAATAATATAGTGTTGAAATGTTGTAATTGCATATTAGAAAAAAAATTATGAAATATGTAGCTTCACTTTGTCTATAACTAACTAACTTTTATAGGAAACATTTTTTTTTTTATTTGGGGGGATCAAACTCGGGAGTATAATATGATCACCCTGTATACTTAGTATGTCAACAAATGTTAACAAATATGCTGACATGAACTAATCCAATTGACATTACAGGTTTTTGTGTAAGAAGGAAATGAAGTATTTAAATAATAATTTTGCAATCACAAAATGTTGATGTGTCAGAAAATTATAATGAATGTTTGGAATGATTCCTTTTGAATCCTTTTACATTTTTAAAATGCATTTTATATCTCATTTTTAAGAATTTATTATCTAAAAACAATGTGGTAGCACATTATGATATAATATCCAAAATAAATCCCTTCTAGAAATGCATTATTTATTGATGATTATTGTTTTTTTTATAATATTAAAGGGATAATTTTGTTTATTGAGAGAAGTTGTTTTCTCACATGATTACAGTATGTTTACTAATACATCCAAGGTCACACAAACTTTAAAACATTGACGTGCGTTCGGTAGGTATCAAAATTGTGCCTAATTAAATTGGTGAGTAAACCTTGAACAAATTATTTATATATTTTTTTTTCAGGTTTCTGATAATAGATAATGAATTCTACTTTAAAAACAGTATTGCCTACAGCTCAGACAACTACATCAACTCCTAATAAACCGATGCATCCCCAAGGAGCCCCGGTGTCGTATGGCCAGCCGTCTGGACCTATACCCCAAAATCCTTTTCCAAACACTAATATGGCTCACAATTCAGCATCTCAACAAAATCATTTTTCCCTAAACAGTGGATCTCCTTTTAGTATTGGCAGTATTCCTACTAGCAACCATCCTGTAGCTATAAGTCAGCCGTCAAGTGGCCAAGTTTTTAACCAATCCAAAAACGTGTCTTATTCCAGTGGATTTCAAAATGCACAAAATGTAAGTTCTGTTGTAAATATTTTCAGCCTTATTCATTGTCATTGTGTTTGTAGCTATTAAATTATCTACTAACAAGTAGTCTGTTACTAAAAAATGTGTCTTATTCATAGTCCTGACAACTATGAAATGAGTCCATTAAACTCTGTCACATTTTGACATTTTATAAATATTTTTATATTTTTAAAATATACTTTTTACGTTTGTACAACGATATCTGCGACTGTTGATAATACTTATGAATATTTTTAAATTCTATGGAGAGTGTTTACCGGTAAATTGATTATATTAAAAGTTTTTTCATTATAAATATGTTTATAGTGCTATAATTTTCAGCAAAACACCTTACCTCCAGTTAGCCAAGCTTTACCAGCGACAACTTCACCAACACCTACTCCTACACAAAATGCATCAACCTCTCAAAGTTCGTCTAACTCAACACAAAGTAAGGAACCTTCAGGTGAAACGGAAAAACCACAACCAAATGGAACATCGCAAGAGAGTTCAGTACTTGAAGCTGAAAAATCCAATGTTCAAGAGAACCATGTTACTCCTGAAATTGAAAGTGCTGAAGAACCAAAACAAGATACTGTAAGTTTTAAAAAAACATATTAAACATTACAATTAACTTCTTAAATTTCAAATTTAGACACCTCCAATTTCGTCACAAGAAAAAACATCAGAAGGACCTACCTTGTCTGCAGAGCCATCGAACAAAAAGAATGACGTTGAAAAAGAGTCCGTCAAGGAACAAAATTCATTGGAACCTGCTCCAGTTCCTGAACCTAGTCCAAGTCCAGTACCAGTTTCAGCTTCAACAACGACAACAGTTTCTGTCCCAAAAACTGCAGATGTACCTGAAACCTCGTCAGCACCAGTTTCTGAACCTGCTGAATCTTCTGTTCTAAAAGAAGCAGAAGAACCTGATACAGTTCAAAACGATACAGGTAAAAAAAATAACTAATAACTTTCAAAAATTGGATAGATGAGGCCTTTACTCGATCAAGATCCATACTCATTATATTTAATGTCAACAGATGCGGAGAGCTCGAAGGAAATTGTAGAGACTGATCCATTAGCAATAGAAACGACAGACGCTAAGCATGACCAAGATAAAAGTGTTACTCCTACAGAAACCGAAAGTAAGGACGAAGGAAGCGAAGGTAATTTATTTTAATATGAAACACGTTGTCCCATCTAAATTTCATATCAACTCTTCATTTCATTCGATTGAACCTGTTCTTATTTTATGTTTGCTGTTTTTTTTTTCAAGATGAAGAACAATCTAGCGACGATGCTAGTGACAAATTTGATGAAGATCCTTTGGACAAAACACCACCCAAGACGCCTGCAAGAAAAACAAAATTGGTCAAACAGGAACTGAAAACTGAAACCAAAACTCCGATTCAAAAAACCCCCGGTACAGGACATACGAAAAGACAAAGAATAATGACTCAACATTACCAAAGCCCATTACCCGAAATTGAAATAATAACAAAAATTACTTCGTCAACGCCACGAAGTAAAAATAACGACGACAAGCTGATTTATTTCTACAAAAACGAATTTTTAGCTGTAAGAAATACAGAAGGTGGATTTTATTTGTGCCAAGCCGTACAAAACATTTATAAATCTTCATCGAAAATTAAGATACGTTGGCTTTCGCAAGATAGAACCGATAAAAGTGGGGAAATCTATACGCCTGATTTTTACGATCTAACAGATTTCGATTGTATTCTAACTAGTATAGATTTAAAAAGAGTTTCCAAGGGGCGGTATAAATTGAAACCCAAGGAAAAAGAGAGGACGGATAGTATCTTGAAGAGATGTTTGGCTGTGGAAAAGGGAGAAATATCGCAACCTTCTGTATCTGAAGAACATCCGGACGGCTGTAAGTATAACTCTTGATAATCGTTTAATAATTTTTTAATCTTGTCATTCATTATATTTTTGAAAATGTGTCAAAAATGTAACATCATATGGTATATTGTTTCAAATTTATACAGTGTGGAAACCACTTATGAAATAAAATTATTTATTTCATTATTTTAGAAAATAATAAAAAATGCCGAGACGCACGTCAACTTTTGAATTGAGTTGTGCGTTATGTAAACATAAATGTAAATGTACAGGGTGATTCACGCATGTATGCCATTGTCGGTTTTTTTTAAATGAAAAACAATGTCTATTTGCATATTTTTGAAATCCTCTTGATGAACCGATTCCAACAAACTAAATAATGTATGGTCAATTATGAATTATACAGGGTGAAATTTTAAAATTAATAATTTATTACACTTGAAATATTTTTACTTTTTTAAATTAGCTAAATATGGATTTATCAAAAATCTAAACTAACAAATTATTAGACGTATTTGTATATTAAACAAAATCTGCTACGCCCATGAATTTTATCATAAATACCTAAAAATTGCCTAAAAACGCCAATAATTAGACAACATCGGTAAATAATGTGGATTGTTTTAAATCGGTAAATAATGTGGATTGTTTTCTATTCTGTCAGTTGTTGATGTGTT
>CAJUYI010000165.1:194389-215982 GCA_910591695.1 Galerucella pusilla
TTTATGTTTACATAACGCACAACTCAATTCAAAAGTTGACGTGTTTCGGCATTTTTTATAATTTTCTAAAATAATGACATAAAGAATTTTATTCCATAAGTGGTTTCCACACTGTATAAGTAAAATGTGATAAAATTTGTAAGGTAACAATTTCCAGAATGTTATGCAGTAATGTCAGATGAAAACGGTACACAACCATTACCAGAACTTGTTTCCCTCAAAACATACGAATACTATTCATGAAATATCACGTTGAATTGGATTTTTTACTCAATTAAATTGTGCTTATACTCACCGTTCCGATAAGAGATGCTCTAAAGAACAACAGCTTCAGATCAACAATAGAAAATAATCTAGGATTTACTTCTCTGCCAATAAAAAAACCATACAATCCACTTTTTCCTACAGCGAATGTATTGAGAGCACTAACTGGAACATAAAAGCTTCTAATATAGGCTAAAACAGAGACAGCAATACCCAGAACAATAGAACAAACTAAAAATTGAAAGATATGGTCTACCAAATAACCAGCAACATCGATTTTTTTAAATTGTAGCCCTGTAGATATAGTGAGTAGTATTATAAAACTAAGCAATCCATTCAAAACATATTCAAATTTACCACTTTTATTAGGTGGGCCACTTAGTTTGACACCACCTGCTGGAATGGCTGTCAAAACTGCTAGCAGTGTAAAATATGCTGCAGTTCCAAGATATGATTTAGCGTCAAAATAAGTTGAGAACGATTTTAAAACATCCAATTTTGATAAATTGGAAAAAGAACAGTGAGTTTGTGTACAAAAAGTATAAAATGTTAACACAGTCAAAGGTACTGCTGGAATTAATAATAAGGCACCATATATTCCCCCAAATTCGATAAATTTTTTATGTCCTGCATATTCGTTCAGTTCTCTTTGTGATTTTTTTTCATTTAGTTCATCCTCATCAGAAAATTCTCCCAATCGTTTTATGACAGTTAGAGAATCAAAATGTTTGAGGTGTACCACTTTCTCAATTTCCTTATTTTGGGATGATCTTGTGAATCGTCTAATAGCACCAAGGGCATCAATAGATTCTGCATTACCAGATTTTTTCACATCCTGAAAATATATATCATTACAAAAATTAACATAACCAAAATTGAAACAGATTAAAATATAATAAATAGAAAGTGAGAAATAGTAAACAGATTCCTTATAATTACCTCAACTTCTTTATTTTCTATATCTAAACGTCTAGTTCTGCCTCTAACTGCAGCTTTGGGTTTTTCTTTAATTTCTGGTACATTTTCAGCATTATCTGAATCAGTGTCAGTATCAACAATAATTTTTTGTTTTCTAGGACGAACATCTTCAGTTACTAGGCAAATTAAAAAAAAAAATTATTCAGTGAAACAGATTTTAAAATGTAATAACATTTATTTGGAATATAAAGTGCACTATCTAAAAATTCAATTACACACAATTTGATTAGATTGTCATTATTCAATAAAATGAAATGTATTATCTTAATATTTACTTCCCAAAATGAACAAAGGAAACTATAGGTGTGACATTTAAAATAATTAATACAAGCATATTATGCAAATTGAAAATACCTTTTTCCTTATCAGCAGACAATTCTTTAATACTTCTTGCTACATTTTTTACTGTAGTTGGAATAGGTGTTGAAGTTTTGGGCACAGGGGAAGCAGTTTTAGCTCTTGCAGGACTTCTTACTCTACCAGTTCTAGTCGGAGTAGGAAGCCTCGTTGTAGTCTCCGATTTAGTTCTTGCAGGACTTGTTCTACTTAAACTTTTTTGTCGAGCGGGACTTTTTGTTCTTTCTGAACTCTTCGACCTTGCCGGACTCTTTTGCCGAGCAGGACTTTTTGTTCTCTCAGTACTTTTCGGTCTTCCAGGACCCTTCGAACTTACTGGTCTTTTAGGACTTTTACTGCGAGTGGAACTGTTTTTAAGAGTTGACTCGGTTGAATTTTTCTCTGCAACAGGTTTTGCAGCTGTCTTTCCTCTACCTGCCATTCTAAAATTGAAAGTTTAAAAGGCTTTAATCACGTTTTGAGATGTAAACAACAAGGCGTAGGCAAGGTTATGCTATATAATTAGACGTGAATTGTTAATTTTAGAAGTGTTTACAGTTTACCATATTTCAGCCAATAAAATTAATCACAATTTACTAACCTTAATTAAATCATAAAATATATATATTATATTTCACTACTTTTAACTATTGTGTTCAAATTATACCCCAAATGTTTGGTTTGGTACTTAGTGAATGAACTCAAGCGACGCCGTTAAAGTGACGCTAAAAATCTGAACTCTGATCAAAATAATCGCTGTGATTGGTTGATAAATACTACAATATCAAAATACCTCCTAAATGTATCAACTGAAAGCTCAAAAAATATAATTCTAAGAAATATGGTTATTTGCATCTAGATATTTCTACAATAGTATTTTTTAATTTATTTTCATATTATTCATATTAATAATATTTTTTATAAATGTTGAAAGTTGAGAGCCAATTTACCCCCACTCCCACTATGGTCTCTGTCTCTGACCATTTTGACAACTCGAAATTAAGAAAAAATGTCAATCAGCAATCACATCACTATTAGTTTCACGTTATAATCCGGTACTATCCAAGACAACCGTCCTTATGACGAGTCGAGATCTATGGTTTCCAGTTTACTGTGACTGAATATGCATTGTGATGCAAGACTGATAATCTTCTTTTAATATCTTTTGGCCTTTGTTATTAAGTTATGACTATATGGTATATAGTTCGACCCCAAACCAAAAGAGGGTTGATGAAAACAAGTTAATACATTGAGTTGCATCTCTATTTTTTATTTTATTTTAGTTACCTATGGTGGAATGAATGAATGTGACATAATTTATATTTGTCAACTTTCCCATTTTTTGTAATAAGAAATTTATATTCAAACATTGCGATGTCTTTAATTTTCAGGTTTGTTATTTATCTATCTTTTCACGTTAAACGTGTGTATCGTTTCTTTAATCATTATGTAACTTGCAGGTTAGCAAGACACAATTATGGTAGCCAATTTTTAAAAAGTACCAATGGAATAGTTTCTTGTATGCGGCCCGTAACACTCAAAGCAGCAAATATCACTCCACCCAAACAAGAAGGTCACGATGAACGTAACATGAAATTAGGAAGACCACAATCTCCTCATTTGACAATATATTCACCCCAACTTACTGCTATCTTGTCAATTTCACATAGAGCTACAGGTAATGTTACATATTTCCTTACTATTCCTATTTTATGTCTTTCAAGCTCAACCAATTCAAAATCTATTCCTTTTGTTGGATGGGACATATTGTGAAATTTAGCCAAAACAAATAATAATTAACTCATTCTGACGATGATATTTATATCGAAACAATTGTCAATAATTTACTTGCAATTTACACATTTTTACAAATATATTGTGGAGTCATTTAGAAACAGTTAGTTTCATTTAAAACCATAACTCAATTGTATCGACTTGTCAAAGTTTTCAATATCCTTGAAGTGTAATTTAAACTTTCTGTTAAAATATATACTTGAAATGCATTTAAAATTTCAATTTGTAGGAATGGCCTTAGCATTTTATACCATTGCGTTTGGATTGACAGCTGCAGTAGCACCAGATTCTATATCAACATATATTGAAGCACTAGAATGTATGGAATTAGGACCAGCAGTTTTGAGCGGGGGAAAATTTTTATTAGCTTTTCCTATGACATATCACTTCTGGAATGGCATTCGTCATCTGTTATGGGATACTGGAAAATTCCTTAGCATTCGTGAAGTTTATGCTACTGGATATATTATGCTTGTGGTAGCCACTGCTTCAGCAATTGGTCTTTCTGTAATGTAATGTTTTCCTTTTGTCATATAATGTTCTGTTCCCATAGGAAGTATTATATTAAATATTTATTGAATATTCTGTTATTTTCTTGATTTATTTCAATTGAAAAAAATTAAAAAAAGTAATCAATTGGTTGTGTATTTTATTGTGTTTAAATACCTTTTTGTGGTATAAACCTAACTAAATGTTGGAATGAGTAAATTTAAATTCACACCCGACTATACAAATATTCGTGAAGCCGGTCCAGTAATTTATTGGATTTATTTGATAATTATGCAAAATTTCCACATAGAGAGCGTTAAAACAATACATTTGTGACATAATATAATAATCGAAATTAAATACAAAGTAAATGTTGAACTGATATACCTAAATACCATCATAGATTAGGGGAGCTTGTTTGTTTTTATTTTCATCACAGCCACAGAGTACACCAGTTAGATGGTGTACTCTGTGATCACAGCACACTGTGATTTTCATGAAGAACATGATGGTGTCTCGTCTCTACGGTCTTTATCTCTTTTCTACCGAGCCACAGAATACACCAGCTCAGACCAACCTGGCATTCACGATTGTGCAGCTACTATCTATATCTATGATTTAAATTCGGACTGTTGTACATATCTATGGTCCATAACTCCTAGTAGGTTATACTTTTTAGTATACAACTACGTAGCATGTGTTGCCTACTAAACAGTTTTATAAGCAAAATCTACAAAATTATAATTGAAAATTGCTCTTTCAAGCATGATAGCATTTTAAAATATTTTTATTTTAAATGTGATTACCTAAAAGATTCAGTTATTACATTTGACGATTTGACAGAGTTAAAATATTGCGTGCGTTTGCTTATATTATACTTTGTACACCTGCTTCAACCTATTATTAGAGAGAAAAGGAGGCATTCGAAATAATTTGAGTAGAAAAGAGAAAAATGCATTTGAGCAGGTGTTGTACAAATTAATTAAACAAATATGTTGTCTAAAAAATATTTTTCTTATGTCAAAAATGTGAACTGAATGTAAATAAGTTTATACCTAAAGCAGACATAAAAGGCGTATATATTGAATTATATTTTTAATGATTAATCTCTAGGAAAGTAAGTGTATTATTATAGTACATGTAAAGCAGGCCTGTCTAATTTTTTATTTTAGTTTCATACAAATATGAAAGATGCCTTTTAAACTGAAATTAAAGAAATCTCGTCACTACAGTGTAGTTTCAAAGTCGCTATTCGTTATATCGGTTGAAATCCTTGATGGAACTACTGTAGAATGTACTCTGTCTTCAGAAAGTACTGGTCAAGATTGTTTGGATGTAGTATGTCAAAAGTTAAGCTTAAATCAACCGAAATTCTTTGGTCTTCAATACCTTAGCAGAAATAGTGACAATAACTTATGCTGGCTAGAATTAGATAGACCATTAAAGAGGCAGTTGGATAAATATGCTAAGGGACTATGTGTTTGCTTAAGAGTAATGTACTATGTCATATCTGGAGTAAGATTATTTAATGATGAAGTCACAAGGTACATATTTGAACTGTTGATACTTGCCAATATCTTCAATAATCATGAATATATTTTTGGAACACATTACTACTTGTTTTTCAGATATCATTATTTTCTACAACTGAAACAGGATGTAATAGAAGGAAGGATATCATGTACACCACAACAAGCTGTCGAATTAGCTAGCTATTCAATGCAAGCTGAATTTGGCAACTTTGATGCTGAACGACATACAGCACACTACTTGAAGGACTTTCAACTGTTCCCAAAGGTTAGTTATTGAGTGATATCAGGATGGTCAACACCAAATCATCATGTTTTTGTAGACTTTCACAGACTCTTCACTTCTGGAGAATCTTACAGAGGCAGCTAGTAGACAACATGCTGCACTTCATAATTTACCCCAAGGAACTGCTGAAGAATATTATATTTGTGCCTGTCAACGTTTAGAAGGATATGGACAAGAAGTTTATGCAGTAAAAGATCAAGAAGGAAATGATATTTTAATAGGAATTTGTTTAACTGGGGTATATGCTGGATATCCTGGAAAAGAAGGACGTCATTTTAGGTATTTTAATATACAATTGAAATAAATATTGATATGTTATATTATCCATATTTTTGAATGGAAGCAGTGTGAAGGATTTTAACTTTTTTAGTTGGTCAGACATAAGTAATGTTATTAACCATAAACGAGATTTCACTATTGAATCTGTTGGTGGCACAGAAAAAGTGGAATTTCAATTCATTGATGTGGAAAGTGCCAAAAACGCTTGGAGATTCTGTGTTCTTCAGCACATATTCTTTAGACAGTATGAAAATAATGTAGACAATGATAAAGCTTTACCTAAACCACCAGTTTTCCAACAAAATGATGTAAGTAGATCAATCTTGAAACAAGAATTCACAAATCACTGAATATTACTAACATTGTTCAATTTTTTCAGGATAAACTAAGGCAAAAAGGTAGCTACGAGGATGTGACTAATTCCTTATTGCAATGGGATAGACCTGTCTCGTCTATGCAAAGCTTAACACATCGAGCTCAGTCTACATCATGCTTGGATCTCAATAAACAGACTGATGTTGATAGCCTCAGGAGTTTTCTTCCTTCGTATCGTCCAGCTCCTGATTACGAAACTGCCATACAACAAAAATACAGAAATTCATCAGGTAAATACTCAATTCTAGACTATGAAAAGTTTATGAAAAAAAAAACATACTTGTAGGTGCCATAGCTTCTCGAGAACCTTTACGCAACACTCATCCAATTTTATACAGTTCTCAACCAGAAATACATCAATCGGATACATATCCCACACACCTCCACTATCCAGATGTCACGCACAATAATATCGAACAGAAAAATTTGTTATGTAATAATGCGTTTGCACAGTCACAGATTGTCGATAATATGGGTATGTTGCATGTCTACAAGTCACCGCCACCATATCCAACTAATAAGATAAGTTCTAATTCGACACCGGATTTGGCGGGAATTTCTCAACAAATTAAACCACATACAGGGTTTGTCAGTAATATCGTGAGTGGATCAAGTCCTGACTTGGTTTCAGGTGGGAATTTGTATTTAAGGCAGCTTTATCCCGGACATCCCGCACATCCCGTTCATAGGTAAGTAACTGATAATGATATATATTTCTTTCACCTGAATTGAACTGACTACTTGTATTATGCTGAAGATACCAGCTGGTCAAATTTAAGTTAGGTTAGGCAAGTTAATATTTTTAGATATAAGATTTATTTGCATTTAGACCCTCTAGCGGATATTTTACAGTTTTTCTTGCCCACTTTCATAACAATTATTTTTACCGCCACCCGGTATACAGGGTGTCCCACGACGAGTTAAAACTATCTGTATATGGCAAAATAAAGTCGACTGTAACTTTGTTATTTTAAATGGAACACTCTGTATATTAATACATTTTTAAAATTTTAGTATACTTTTGTCTGAAAACTTTTTTCGAAAAATGCATATTTTTGAGTTATTAATTTTTTTGTAAAAACTTTGACAGTTGCAGACCCTTACAAATTATTTTTTTAAGAGGCTACCCTTTAAGATATGAAAATGGTTTCTGTTCGGTTGCTTTTAGCAAGGTCAGACGTATTTGAATCTATGTTGAAACATTTTTTATTTTATACAGGGTGTGTATAGAAAGTGTTCAAAGTTTAACTTCATAAATATCAAATTTCTTTATTTTTTTAAATAGAACCACCCGGTTTTTTCCATTTCAATGCATTCAGGGGTAAAAAATAAGGCAAATTCATGTATATTTTCCTATACCTAAACCTTACGGTTATCCATATATTAAATGTTTTCTGTACATTTTTAGAGATCTTACTGCAAATAAAGGACATATGTTCTTGTAACAACTTTGCCATATTTACCATGTATTAAAAAGCAAATTTACATAATCTTTTTTATTTCTTAGTGCTTTGTATATCAACAGGTCAAAATAAAATTTAGACCACACCTGCATCTCTCAAAATTTACAGAAAACATTTAATATCTGGATAACAGTAAGGTTTAGGTATAGGAAAATATACATGAATTTACCTTATTTTTTTCCCCTGAATGCATTAAAATGGAAAAAACGGGGTGGTACTATTTAAGAAAATAAAGAAATCTGATATTATGGAGTCAAATTTGAACACTTTTTATACACACCCTGTATAAAATGAAAATTTTTTTCAACACAGATTCAAATACGTCTGACCTTGCTAAAAGCAACCGAACAGAAACCATTTTCATATCTTTAAGGGTATCCTCGTAAAAAAATAATTTACAAGGGTCTGCAACGATCAAATTTTTTACAAAAAAATCAATAACTCAAAAAGTATGCATTTTTCGAAAAAAGTTTTCAGACAAAAGTATACTAAAATTTTACGTAGATTTCAAAAATGTATTAATATTCAAAATAACAAAATTGCAGTCGACTTCCGGTAGAACCGAAAGTCTGCCATCTTTGAAAATATTTCAGTTAAAAAGATCGTATCCGAAAATCCAAACGTAGAAATTTTCATGATTTTACTACAAGTATTTTGCCATATACAGATAGTTTTAACTCGTCGTGAGACACCCTGTATAGATAAAGTTCTATCGACCGATTTTTGACCCCAGGTTAAGTCAAGATTTACGACCAATGTTTTTATTACACCCTGTATAATATTCTTATAAAAAATTGTAATTTGAATATTGATATCAGAAAATGTGATAGATCACCCTTTACTTATAGTAATATGATAGTTTCAAAATATATTGAATACTAAAATAAAAAATGTTTAAAAAAGCACTTGACATGTATTGATTAGATTTAGATATTGATAATATTTTTCCCTATAAATACTTGTTACTCATTCAATAAGTATGTTATTAGTACGTTGAATATCACTAGAGATATCATCAAAAGTAATTGCTTAACAATAAACAATGTCTGAGTAATATTAGCAAACAATAAAGTAGGGTAAAAATTTTGATTTTTTCCATAAACAGATCACATAGTTATTTGCCACCCCAACACGGTACATATGAAAATTTAGCTTCCATATTTAACAATAATATGTTGGGTAGGCCACAAGCAGTCATTGTCGAAAATCCGAATATTACCAAGCACATCAAAAAAGTCTACGACGAACACGGAAACATTATTTACTGTATGCCGGCTAATATGAAGCAGATTCTACAAGAAAATCAACTACCAAGTACAGGTGAGTCAATTAAATATTAAAATTAAGCTCAGTTTTAAAAAGCATACTAGGCGTATTAGATGCCTGTTACGCCCTCTGTCAGCCATCTTAGAAACCCGAAAGTAATTTCCAGGATCTTCTTTTGGCCACTTTAGTTATAACATTTTTTACCACAAATCTCTATGATGAATAGTTTCCGAAATACAGCATACTTATTTGGCCCACCCGGTACATCTTCTCATGACTTTCCCTGTATATACACTATGGAACCACCTGAATAATTTGGTTTGTGTGAAAAAGTTAAAACGTGTCTATTTGCAAATTAATTTTCCACCAAGTGTGAATTATATTTTTTGTCTGTTTAGGTTTTGTTGTAACTCGAAACCAAAACGCGATGGTGGCACACGACCATCACAACTCAACGGAACCGATTTACGAAAATATTCCTTTGCCGTGGCAAAATGAAGGCGAGATGAGAGGTCGAACACAAAGTATTCATTCAGCTCCTGAAATAAGTCAAGTCGTTAACCATTCTGTGGTAAATGCGGTGCAGTCCCAGTTACAGAAGTTGAACATAAACAGTCAACAAGGTAATATAACTTTAAAAAATTGTTAATTCACATTTATATTTTCAACTCTTGAAGTATGTTTGTTGAATTTTTAATTACATAAATTTTACGGCAGTATTTGGAAGTCCATATATATTTTTGGACTGTTTTAAAACCTTAAATATGTCTAATTAAATTGAGTGGTATAGGGCAAGTCCACGTGACATCATGTGACAGTTGCCCTAATGAATCTGTTGTTTTTTGCACAACACCTGGTTCTTAATAGTTATTTTGATTGTGTTTGAGTCCATTTAACTTTGATTTGGTGCTTTCTTTGACATTGTTTAGGTATTTTAAAACCTATTTCTGACTGTTTATAATAACAAAGATCATTAAATCAAAACAAAACATCCAAATAATTGTTTATCCTTAAGGCAACTGTCATTAGTGTCAACTTTTCAGTTGCTGGACATGACCCATATTATATTCTTTTTATCGTTTGCAAACAATTTTGTTAAAGTTTAACTTGTTTTCTATTCTGATATGATATTTTCATTCTCTTATCAAAGTGGGATCGGGTTTCACATATTTACATGTATTAGAGCATCTGGAAGTGTAAAATTATCTTTGTAAATAGCTTGTTGGATGCAAATGACATGGTTGAAATATGAGTAGTTGTATTATAAAGGTGTAAATAGGTTTTTTTTGAAATTAATAATGGGTATGTACAAAAAAAATCATTTTTAAGTTTTTCCTTACACACAAAATAGAAAAATAAGCTTTCCAATTTAAAGCAGGATAATAATAATCATAGGTGATGGGCATATAATAGAAAAATTGGAATTTACTTCTTCTTAAGTTCACACCACATGGGAAACTTTTGTATTATTAACTTTACAGAAAAGTTATTATTCGTAAAAAGTTTTTCATACTCTTAAAACTAAAATGCAACCATCTATGTTGACTGGGACTGTTTATTTTCGCATGTTCATCCCCTATTTTTAAAATAATTTTAATTTAACAAAAATAAAAGTTAAAACAGTGAAATGTAGCTTGTTATCAATTGGTAGCTATAAAAACTTTACGATTAGACAATCTTTATGACTTTATGATTGGTTTTGTAATTTTAAACCACTCATTTGGTAGGTAATGTGTAAATTATATATTTTTATAACATTCGGAAATGGAAGATTAAGTACTTTCATTTAATTATATAAAATTCTCAGTATCTAGAGTTAATTTCATTATTACATCTTAATATTAGTCCAAGATAGATAACTCTTGTAAGTCCCTGATTATAGTTAGATGTCTATCTTGTTTTGGAATCATCATACTATATTCTTACAACCTTATAAAAACTTTATATTTTTAGGTAGCAGAGAAAATCTTTATGTAAATATCGACGGTCTCAAGTCTTCCTCCAAAACCGACCTAAATACTCACAATTCCAGTACACATAACCTCAACGAAAGCGGTCGGTCCGGTCAAGCGTTAGACAACACCCAAATATCCAACATTCAAAATGTAACTGTTATCGATACATCATCATACGTTAAGGCTACATCGAGTTCGAACACAAGCGCGACATCTTTCGATACGAATAATAGTTTAGGAAATGACAGATACAATGATGATACGTCCACTTCGAATACCAGTTCAAATAAAACTAAAAAGAAAAGATGGGGTATTTTGATGGGTAGGAGTAAATCGGGAGAAAAAGTTAAAAGCGCCACTCTGGGTAGGGAGAAGAAAAAGAAAGAAGAAGACCAGGGGAATAATAAACATCGGTGGTCCACCGGATTACCGAGGTTTAATCCGTTACCGCCGTCGATAAGTAAGGAAACAATGGTAAGTTGAACAACTTTATTGTTTTCTAACCTCACTTTCTTTTTCATAAAATTTCTATTGTTTGATTTTTAATAGAGGAGTTCAGTTTAAGGTCAGTGTGGCCAACAAAAGTGGTTTTTTCTGACAAGAATGACAGTTAAGGTCTACCATTCAAAACATAAGATTTTTGCATGTTTTGTGAACATTGTGAACATCTATATTGATTTATTAAAATAATTAATACACCCCCGAAGCGTATATTTTGAAATTTAAAATGATAATTCTAGGAACTCTTGGCATGTCACCATTTCATTTATGTTATTATGTCACTACTTATGTCAAATGTCAGTTATATTTATTTTTGTAGCATTTCTAGTTAGTTGTACCTATATTAATTCTTCTAATTACTTTTTCCACTGACATCTGACATAAATAGTGACAGATAACAGAAATGAAATGGTGACATGCCAAGAGTTGCTAGAATGATTGGCCACCGATATGTTGAGTATTCAGCTAAAAAGTCATTTTACATTTCAAGATATGCGCTTCGGGGGGTGTATTCAGCTAAAAGGTCATTTTAAATTTCAAATTGTTGGTCACACTGACCTTAGATTCAGTTGACGTTACCTTCGGGTTTTTTTTACTCTTCTAGTGCCAACTTTTGGAAAATAAACTAGCTGATAGTCAGTTATTTTTCGAATTTGATAAAATTCCGAAGAAAAAACAAAGTGCCGAGTTTAAAACTGCGTTGTTACCGGAAAATGCAGCTTTCAATAGATTTAAGGACGTGCTTCCGTATGAAGATAATAGATTAAGACTTATACCGACGAAAAATAATAAACATGGTTATATAAACGCTTCTCATATCACAGTAAGTTTATTACACTAATTGTTATTGTATAATCAATATAGAGTCAAAAGATCTGTTTTCACAAGCATCACAGACATTATTTGACAATCTGGATTCGGCGCAAAGATTCCTGAGAACGCTTAAAGGTCTTTGCGCCGAATCCGGATTGTCAAAGACTGTCTGTGATGCTTGTGAGAACAGACCTAAAGTTAATATGCCAGGACCTGGAGTCCATGTTGTGGAAGGATTCTGCTTGCTTCTTTGAAGTTTTTAATAAAGTGAAATCAAATATGAATCAATTTCTTTTCATAATATTCTGTTACCTGCTTCTTTCAGGCAAGTGTGGGCAGCAAACAAAGATTCTACATAGCAGCTCAGGGTCCCACCAGACAGACCCTACCTCATTTTTGGCAATGTATTTGGGAAGCCGAAGTATATTTAATAGTCCAATTAACTGATCCCACCGAAGACTTATCATATTTACCCGATGCTGGAGAACGGTGTATAGATATCGATCAGGTATTTACAGTTTCGATTTATAATTATTGATCAGTAAAATTAATTTTTTATTCAAATAGGATTACCAAATTTGGTGGGAGTTTTCACAGAAAACAGGTCACTGTGTTACCAGTAAAGTACGATTATGTCATGTAGCTTCGAGGAGATACCGTACCATATGGCATCTACATTACACTGATTGGGGTGATCAAGGCTGTCCGAATTCGGTGGCTCATTTTTTGGGATTTTTAGAAGAAATGCAGTCCGTTCACCAACACTCGATTGGAGAAATCCCACCGGGTCACAATAAAAATCCTCCTATTCTAGTACATTGTACGGCTGGTGTGGGAAGAACGGGTCTTACCATTTTATGTGATTTACTATTGTACACCGTCGACCATAATCAAGTAAGTATTCAACAAAATTAGTAAATGTTTCTTTCAATATTAGACTAGATCTAAATTGAATTGTTGGTTAACTGGTAGACTCCGTTTCATATAAGAAGAACCCACTAGAAGTTGCAGTTGCGCAAAGAAGCTACACATAACAATATCTGAACATCAATATCGCCTAATGCTTTGACATATATTGTTATGTGCAGGTTCTTAGCGCATAAGACTGCAACTTCTAGACGGTTCTTCTTATGTGAAACGGAGTCTAAAGCTGAATTTTTGAGTACAATTGGAACACAACTGCCAGTTTGTAACAAGGAGGATTATAGGTACTGGTATCTTGCGATTTTTGATGGTACAGCTGTATAAATAGATAAGATTTATATTTAATCCAGGGTTTTTGTATTCCAGGAGGTGTGTATACCAAGGGTTGTAGGTTTGCTGCGCCACCAACGTGCTTATATGATACAAACGATAGCCCAGTATAGATTTGTTTATTCGTTATTAATACATTATCTCAAACAAACTAGGTTGATATAACCGTTTTGTTTTATTCGTTGTGTGCAATTTTATGATATTTTTTTTTTGTGTTTGTGAATTGAGATGATCTTTTAGATTGTAGGAATTGATTTTTTTTGAAATGTGATAAAAAATTAACGTCGTTCGACATTATAAAAGATGAAAGTAATATAGATGTGTAAGGGTTCACCAAAGATTACTTTTTAAACATTTTTTGGTTCAAGTATTAATTGAATGATTTAATTAAGGAGTAAACGGGTGTAAAGGTGGATTCATGCAAGCGGGAATTAATTTAAAAACTAATAACATAAAACCGTAGCTGATTTTACTTAATTTTTTGTAAATAACTCGGTTTATATTTAATATTTACCTTCAGTTATTTGATAGCTCGATTACTATTGGAAATTTTGACAAATGATTAAAAATAGTTCTCATGTCCGGTTGGTTTATTAATTTATCAATTTTTGTTGCATGAATCCACCTTTAACTACATCTATAATATTATTTTTATTAATATTTGATTTTATTTGACATTCGATTGAAATATTACTAATTGTTTATTTTATATTGACTACTCGAATAGTTATTTGTGACATCATTTTAAATACTTCAACTACAACATAACCGCACTTGCAAATTTTCAAAATCGCAATAGGGTGTTAAATATTTATTAATACTACCTAATAAAAAAACATGTGGGGTCAAAATTTGAAGTAGAACACCCTATTTGTTTTCTCTGACACTTTTATGTATATGAAAATACACTAATGGGATGAATTACTTGAAAATAAAAGTTGAAATTTCCTGATTAAATTATTTCCCTATTAAAATAATATGTCAAATAAAATCAACTTGTAATGTTGTTTTAACAAATAACACAAAACGTATTATTTTTTTTTCTTAGATGATGGCAGCTATATTTTATAACCTTTTGTATTGTTTTTCTTTATTTTTTTTACTATCTATGCACTCAAGTTTATTATTATTTACATTTTTATGTTGTGGTCCCTTTTTTTCTACAGAGTTCGGCAAAAGTCCGGGACCGGACAAATATCGAAAAAAATATAAATTTTTTTGAAAATCTTTTTATACTACAAATTTAACTCCGAAAACTATAATTTGAAAATATTTTGTAATATAGTGTGGCGTATCAAAGTTATTTTTTTTCTTATGGAACACCCTATATTTTATTGCATTTTCTGATTGCCACTAAAAATATAATACTCCTTCATAATGGTTCCCTATACCGAAATACAGAGGGTTTCGAGTTATGCTGACTTTAATGAAAATGTGAACATTTCGATAAAAATTAATAACTCATTTTAACAAATTCTTGCAAATTTACTCTTACATCTGAATAGTTGGACATTCGTTGAATGTATTCCACGATTGAGTACTAAAGATCTCTTTACAGGGTGTTCAGAATTTTCAGTTTCATTATTAGACCATTCAATGTGCAGTATCAGGCTTATTTTAAATGGAACATATTCAAAAAACGTCCACTTTCGAATGGTATAAGGGTGTCCTACCCCACTCTTACAGAAAAATCACTATCCACTTAGAGACATTTTATGAAATAACAAAAAACAAAAAAGTTTCACACAATATGAGTGTTATGTTGAAGATTGGTTTAATTATTATTATTTAGAACATTAAAATACAACAAGAATAAAAACGGAACTAACAGCAAACAACTAAAAACTAAAAGTAATAAAATTTTGGTTTTTGGTTATTTCATAAAATGTCTCTAAGTGGATAGTGACTTTTCTGTGACAGTGGCTATATCTTTTTAACCTCTCGGTATAGGATAGCAAAACCATATATTTTCTGAAAGCTTAAAACGTGATCTATTTAGTTTCTTACATCAACTATGCCAAGATCATTAGTTTGAAATTTAGAGAGACTTGCAGATGTTTTAAAATCGATTTAGCATTAAATTTAAGAAAATTGTAAAACCCACGAAAAGTATAATACCTAGGTATAGGACACCCTTATACCATTCGAGAGAGGACATTTTTTGCATATGATGAATTATTAAAATATAGGGTGTTACATTTGAAATAAGCCTGATACTGCACCTTGAATGGTATAATAATGCAACTGAAAATTCTGAACACCCTGTAAAGAGATATTTAGTACTCAATCGTGGAATACATCCACAGAATGTCCAACTATTCAGATGTAAGAGAAAATTTGCTAGAATTTGTTATATCAATAAGCTATTAATTTTTTGAAATGTTCACATTTTTTAAAAAGTCAGCATAACTCGGAACCCTCTGTATTTAGGTATAGGAAACCATTATGAAAAAGTATTATATTTTTTGGGGACAATCAGAAAATGCAATAAAATATAGGGTGTTCCATAAGAAAAAAATATAACTATATTTCAAATTATAGTTTAAGTTGGAGTAAAATTTGTATATAAAAAAATTTTCAAAAAAAAATATATTTTCTTCGATATTTGTCCGCTCCCAGACTTTTGCCGAACTCTGTATATTAGAATATCATCAAATATTGTTCTGATGATAAAATTATAAGTTTTAGCAAACATTTTTTACCATAACGTATATAATCATTAGCTAATGTGGCTAACATTGGTTCATTTGAACTACTATTTGTAATAATATTTTGTATAGTCCAGTAAACAAAGGATTTTCTCTCTTTTTTACTACTAGTAACATCAGAATATATTATTTGATGATATTTCCTAGTATTCATCATGTACTTATATAATTAATTTAAGTTCTAAATTGGCTTTAATAAATCTTCGACGTACTATTGCAAATTACGAGTCTGATTGTTTGAGTAAAATTTTAGTATTTATTGTTCGCGTTTTTGTTTGCAACAAGTTAGTTTGATATTTTTACTTTTAACTAAATATTTTAACTGAATTACTGGGATTGTTGAATTTTTAAAAATTAATATTTTAATAAATATTATACATTCTTTTTGTCATATTGGTAAATGTAAGCAGCGAGATATTTCATTCAACGTGTTTGTTATAGTTTTTTTTTGTATCAAAAGAAAATAATGGCTCACTGTTAAGATATGTTCGTACCATACCCAACAGAATTTCGACTAGTATGTTAAAATGACCATGTAATACTTTTGTAATTAGATTTACAATGTTCAATGTACTTCAAATCAAATTAGAATAAGGCTGTGTAAATAACATTTTATCTGACACACGTATTTTGTTCTCTTTATAGTTTTATTGTGATTTTTAAATCAGTGCCTTAATCATATTATACCATTTAAATGTCACAAGGCATTATAAGCAATTATATTGAAATTTTGAATAAACTATTTGCTACAAATGTTTGAATATTTCTTTATAACACTAGAAGACTAACAGAAACAAATTCTTAAGCCGAGTTCATTCTGGTTTCGATAACACTTAAAGTCAGACAGACTACAAATTTATCAGCTACTAACGCGTATTTTTTGGATTTAAAAAAATCTATACAACATAGATATAAAACACGAACAACTAATAAACATCGTTTTAAAATAACAGCGCCCGACGGGCGACGTCCCGTATAATATGCCAAATTAAATGCAAGTAAGGACGTAGCGACGTACTGTACCATCCAAGTCACCAGCGGCATCAGTGCTTTACGCGATAAATTCGAACGAGTGAAACATCTTATATTTTTATTCTGTAATCTTTGGTCTTATGATAATGCCTCTTACATGTCAGGGATTTACAATGGTTTACAAGCCAAAATTTAAGAACAAGCACAATTTGCTATGTTTGTGGAGGTATATACTTTCTTCGTGAAGTCAACTGAACCTTTGGAAAAAATTAAGGAATGAGATAGGAAGAGGAAAAACACCCAAGAGAGTGAACCTCACTCGTTGGTCTGCTAGAGTAGATGCCTGTAAAAGTCTAAGGGATTCCTGGGATGAAGTAATTACAGTTTTAAAAATGATTGAAAATGACAGTACAGAGAAACTGGCCGATTAAACAACGAATGAAGAACCTGAAATACCCTCTGGCTCCAAAGATTATTTTAGAGTGAACACCTTTTTGGTCATCCTTGATAGACTGAGAGCTGAAATACAGAAAAGGCATAATGCTTACTTAAACTTTGAAGAAAAATTTTCATTTTTAACAAAAATGACTAAACTTTCAACACAAAGAGAAAACAGAAAAAGCCCAGTCTCTCTCGAAATATTATACTTACCAATGATTTAGAGGATGATTTGATTCAAGAATGTGTGCATTTTCCATTTGTAGTAAAAGAGGCCCCTTATTTACTACAAATGGAAAATTATTATTTTAGAAAGGTATGTATATGGGGCGGCAGAAATAAAGTAGCCTACACTCATAGGAAATCTAAATCTGGCAATGATCTAAAGGAATTACTAGGCTCAACAACAATTAGAAATTAATACTGTTACTAGATAAGAAAAATTTATTTAAAGAAAGTAAATCCTTTCTTAATTGATCTTTGGATAAATCCATACAAAACATGCAATGATATTTACATAGTATCATATTTTTTAACAATTCTGTAGTCAAGAAACATTTAAAAAAATATTTAGATAAAAAAATGTAGTAGAAATCCCATTTATAATGTCATTAAATGACTCAATTCAATACAGAATTTATTTTGCAACTGACACTTACATTTTTCTATTTAACCAGGAAATATAGTTCTATATAAACTATGTAGGAGGAGGATAAAATGGCCTGTGTTGGGGCTGAGTTGGAGGGGGAGCGTTTGTTGGAAAAAATGGAGGTGGTCCTCCAGAAGGTACAACAGGAGGGACAAATGGTGGAGGATGGTTTACATAAGGGAATACTGTTGGTGGAGGAGCAGTTATATGAGGTGGTGGTCCTGGCGGAGGCCCTGTTAAATGAGGTGGATGTGCCGATGCTAATATAGGAGCTGAAGAGAATGCACTAACAGATGTAGCGTACATAGGTACAGGTGGTGGACCTCCTGTAAATGTTTGATATGGAAATTGAGGAATTTCCGATGGAGGTGGAATTTTCATGTTAACAGAAACTGGCTGGTCTGGTGAAGAAAGTTTCTCGTGACCATTTGAAGTCCTAGATGGTATCGGTGAAGCTACAGGCATTCCCTTTTGTAAGGACGGTGGAGGGCTGTCTGCTGCATGAGCAGTATCTGCTTGAGAGTACAAATCTAACACCTGAAATAAATTGAAACTATATCTTCTGTATATTCCTTGATAACATGTAATGCTACCAAGTTGTAATAGAAATACAAGAAAAATTTTCAAACCATCTAAAACAAGGATGATAATATATGAAAAGAAGCTGACCTGATGGCAAATATCTTCTAATAAATCCATAGTAACATCTTCAACAAACATATCCCACCATCTACAATGTTTTTGATTTCGTCCTATCCAATCAACTACTTCAAATTTACTAAGTTTACCAGCTAAATACATTAGGGCAACTGCAATTATTTCAGGTTCCCATTGCAGAGCTAATGTAGTACATAAACTATCATTCACAAAGGTCCATGCCATTTGGACCATTTTTTGTAGCTTGCCTTTGTCACCCTTAAGACATTTAGCATATTTCAATAGGTACTGGTAGGGATGTTCAACTTGAAGATCAAATTTAATTGTTTGAAGTAGAATTCTCTCCAACGTCATTACCTGAAATTTGGGAGAGATATTATTTGAACCAATAGAGTAGGAAAACTATGTACAGACTGTTTTTAACTACATAATATAATTACCTCTTCTTTTGGATCTTCTCCAAATGTGGCAAATTTCTGATCAGTCAGTAAACTTCTTGCAGTTTTTATAATATCTTTGCATTTTTTAGGAGTTTCTTCTACTTTACCAGCAAGAAATAAGCAACAACAAGCAGTAACATATCTTGGAAACTGTTTAAACGAGTGGAACATATAAAATCTGTGGTAATAAACAACTCCAGTCGCCATAGTATTGTATCCTAAATCCATTTTAGAGCCTGTGTTTATTATCAATCTGGCCCCTATAGAGGAAAACATTAGTTCATTGTTGATCATGTTTCTATTGACACATTTTTCATTATTATTACAGAATTGAAAACTACTACTACCAAGAGATAGTTCTAGCAATTACTTACCTTCTTTGCGATATCGCATTTCAGTCTTATAATCGATACCATCCTGAGCTGACGGTGTGTTTCTCAGTTCTTTTTTGTCAAAATACCAACCAGGCATTTTAATATTCAAGTGGGTATTTTAAATTTTTGAAACAATTTGTGTACCACTATTATAACCTCACTTATTTCAATTTTCCATGACAACTACTGACCATAGATCTACTGACACTGACAATTGACAATGACAATCACTAAAACTTCAGGCATTTTTAAGCGAAGCAAACTCAGTCTCTGAAGAAGATAACTTGAATATTGAAACGCTCATAAAATAGTGTATATTTTCAGAAAACATCTTTAATTCTTCAATTTTTGGAAGCATTAACGATCAACCAGCCGTTACTTAATATAAATTTTATTTACCCCTATATGTAGGCCACCAAACATACACCTTTCGGATTGAGCACTTTTTGTCCAAAAAACAATGAAAATGCATTCACGCTGCTCCTAGGACAAACATTTATACTTGATTCAATTTAAATATTTGTTTGTTTGTAATAATACAGGATTTATAATTTATTTAATTTCATGTGAAATCAATACACACGATATTGAGGAAAATTGATAATACAAATACAGTATTCTCGCTTTATCAGCTAAGTTAACAGTTTTATATATTTTTTAAATGTAATACGCAGGCTAATATTTACTTTTGAGATGATGGATTATAACATAACTTTGTCCCATAAGATAATATATCGTCGTTTCGTTCCACATAATACCGCAATATATAATAAGCTTCATGCGTGCTACACACACATTTTTTCGGGATTTTTAATAATACATAGTGATTTTTATAAAAATTATGGAAACTGAAGATAAAAATACGGAAGCCAATGGATTGTTGCAGCACTGTAAGTTTGACAATGAATTAGTTTGTTTATATTTAAAGATAGGAGTAAGAGATTACATATATAGCCACATGTTTTTTTTGGGATATTTAAGATATTTTACTTTTCAATAAAAAGACCAATAAAATGTAATCTAGTAGGTAATGAATAAATACAATTTTCTTTTATCTATACAACTAGGGTTACTTTCAAATGAGTTTAAAGAGTTATGATACTGACGTTACTGTTCTTTTTCTATTATGAGTAAGTAATTTCCTATTTCTTGGACAGTGAAGTGCATTTACCACTTACACACTCTAGAAATTTCACTATTCTACTGAATGACGTTAGCTTGAACAGCTGTGCCTAAAGTTACGACAACGTGTAGAGAACGAGGACCATTTTTTTTTCAATTTCGGTCCTTTTAAAGTCTTCTTCGAGTGAACGAGGTTACATTTCTTCTTTTTTTTTCATGCTTTATATCTTCTATACCTGTATAAGTGTTTAGTTTTCTCTTATCTTTTTTGTCACAAATTTGTTATTAATTTTCTCATTATCTCATTATAAATTTCATTTTGATTCGGCCTATTGGGGATCCCACTTTAAAATTGCACTCTATCTCAAAGTGGTGGGGAAATGAGTTTTTTTAGCCAAAGCTCCCGGAAAACACTTTCCAGTTAACCACTACTTTTCGAACCAAACGACTTTTTTTTCCATTTTGGGAGCCGTTCAGATGCCGGGAGCACTGCAGCCTATCGGCTTAATGTACTCTGCTCCCATATTTAGTCCACCCATCCAGTTATCCCCGTACCTTCGAGTAGACGGTATAGGTACATTGGATATGTGTCATATACTTCAGATGGCACATTGGCCTCTCCGAAGATTGCCCGTCTCCTCGAGTGCAGTG
>CAJUYI010000165.1:230982-250024 GCA_910591695.1 Galerucella pusilla
CTTTTTCAGTGCAAAATGGTAAAGAAAAAAACAGTGCAACTGAGCAACAAGAAGATATTATACAGAAATGTATAGGAGTGTTAGGCAAATGGCATATTTGGATATGTTTCATTATATTTCTAGTCAAATTTGGTGTTGCCTGGCACCAGCTTAGTATCGTGTTCTTAGCTCCACCTGTTAGCTACCATTGTATTTATAATTCCACAGACGATGCATGCTCCAAAAATTGTACGAGTTACGTTTACGATATGTAAGTAAAATTAATATACGTATACGAAGTTAGGCAACATACAATACATGTATGTTCTGATGTAAAAGTATATATCAGGAGAAAGATATATTTTCATTTATATCTCTTCGAAGAGAGTTTACTATTTATTGTAATTATCATATGGTTTTAATTATATTTTCAGGTCTGTATTTACAAGAACAATAATAACAGAATGGGATCTTGTATGTTCCAAATCGTATCTTGTCAGTCTGACTCAAACTCTAACGATGTTAGGGATTTTAATTGGAAACATGCTATTTGGATTTTTGTCAGACAAGTAAGTAACTATTTGAATGATACCACTTAGGGTAAGGCAACCCCGGAGCCCACCAGTTAAGTATCTTAATTTGGCAACAAAAATTTGTTGAATACACAGTTTACTTTAATAGTTTTATGACAAGTACTTCATCATTATATATTTTTATAGATGGGGTAGAAGATTACCCCTTGTATTGGCTGTGACCCTTCAAGGAATTGCAGGATTAGGAGCAGCTTTTTCTCCATGGTTTTCATTGTTTATAGTCATGAAGTTTGTATCAGCAATCGCTACAGGGGGTACGATGGTGACCAGTTTTGTATTTATCATGGAGATTGTTGGTAAGTAAAAATTATAACATCGAGAACCAAATAAAGAATCGGAATATCTGAGCGTGGGTAAATTGCACCTCAACACGAATAAACCTTCAATATGTTCTGTTTCACAGGTACAGAATGGAGGACGGTCCTGGGCATCTTATATCAAATTCCTTTCAACTGTGGACATCTTTTAATGCCTCTGTTCAGTTATTACGTTAGAAGCTGGAGGAATTTTCAAATAATCATATCAGCTCCGTCGTTATTTTTAATCTCATATTATTGGTTGCTTCCTGAATCTCCAAGGTGGCAATTGGCGGTCGGAAAAGAACAATTAGCAATTACAACACTACAAAAAGCAGCCAAGTGGAACGGGTTACCCACCGAAAAAATTAAACAAGACGTTGATCTATATTTAGAACAAAAACGTGTCAATCAAAAGGAAGTTCATAAGGGGAACATTTTGGATTTGGTGCGTACCCCTGTTATGAGAACTTATACAATAGCTATTGGATTCAATTGGTTGGTGTGCGGACTGTGTTTCTTTGGAGTATCTCAATTTATAGGTCAGCTCGGAGGGAATATTTTTATCAATGTTGCCATATCGGCCGTTATTCAAGTTCCTAGTACGATTTTCGCTTGTTACGCAACCAAAGCTTGGGGAAGGAAGAAAACTTTAATGGTAGCTAATATTGTCTCTGGGTTAGCCATATTCATAATGGGTGAGTATTATTTTTATTTCATTTGCTTATATGAAAACTCATTAAACTAATTTCCAGGATTCGTACCAACCAATCCAACGTGGATAAAAACAACTTTATCATCGATAGGAATGTTCGGTCTAGCTTTATCCTTTCCTACAGTCTATATTTATTCGGGGGAATTATTCCCTACAGTCGTGAGGAATATTGGTGTAGGTACGTCATCGATGTGTGCTAGAATAGGTTCGATGATAGCACCGTTTGTAGCTACATTGGGTACTGTTCAGCCATGGATACCACCAGTAGTTTTTGGGATAACCCCGTTAATAGGGGCTGTGTTGTGTTTCAAACTACCAGAAACTTTGGATTGCAAACTGCCTGATACAATAGAAGAAGCTGAATCATTTGCGGGAAGTTCAAATAAGAATTCAGACTCCCAAATGCTTAGTATGAAATAGATAGCAATACATGCAAAAAAATGATATTTATAACTTTTATTTTTACTTTTTTAATTGCTGTCAGCTATTTTTGCGTAAAATAGTAAGCAACATTTTTAGTACACTATGGTCTTTCTTCAATGAAGAGTAAATTAATGTATTTTTGTCATAAATGAATTATAATATATATTTTATTTTTAATTTTGCCAGTTTTATTTAATTTCAAGATAAAAATGTAATTTCCTAACCTAAAATTCTATTGGGCGGAGTAGAATTCAATGAGACCTCTGGCGGAAAAAATTGTAACTGTCTCAACGAGTAAAATAATTCGTTTTGCATCATTTTGTATTATATGCAGGTCAACGTAATTACCGTAAATTCATACTTTATTTGTTTAATTTTGTGTCAGTGACAAGTAAAACTGTGTTTTCCTATTTAACTCAACTGTCATCACATCTGAGGTGATATTCTTTTATAATTAGAGATATTATGGAAGAGGTTATGTCATTCTATTTTTTGTTTTCATTGCAGATCAAAGAGAAAATAAGTCGGTATTAGAGATTTAAAATATTATTCAATACAAACGTACCTTCCCTGCAACTTTTGTACATGTATATAAAAACACGAAATCAGACCCTCGATCAGACCAAACTGAGATCAGATCAAACTGAGTTGTACTTTTCACAAATATCCACTATACCTATTACTCCAAGAATAAAAATATTAGGAGTCGAAATTTAGTTTAACAACACAAAATACTAAAGCACAATCAAAGAAAAAGCAAAAGTTTCACAAAACACACACTGAAAATAACTAAAACAGCAAAATAAAACCACTGAAATATCAAACGGCAGCTGATCTGTTTTACTCGTTGCTAAGATGACATTGACATTTCAGAGCGCCATCTATCGAATTCAACTTTTCCCAATAGACAGAAGGTCGGTCATTGTAAGCATTTTTTTACATGTTTTTTATTCGCCAGTTTTTATTCTCTTCATCATTCATAATTATATCTGACAACTGATGGCAATTGTTACCCAGTAGAAATTTCTTCAATTTTGAAGCATATTTTACGCAACACGCGACAGTATTGCGTGTTGCCAGCCTAGTAGGTGATCTCATCGTTATGTTGGTCATATGGAATCTAGGGTTTTCAAGTAAGACAGTTAGTAGGATTTATTCAATATATTCGTTTGTTGGTGACGCCTATATTTTTATTTCACCTCACATGGTGAGCTCGGAATACGACAATTTATTCTTCAATCTTCTTCAAATCTTTATTTTTTGAGGTTAGGCTGTCATTTTGTAAGTAACCAAATTTATCCACCACCTCGAAACAGCGGTGGAATGGTTTAAAATTTTGGTGGATGCAACAGTAATAAATGAACGTGATATTTCTTTACTAAAATCCACCAATGAATATAAAAACACAGTTGTTGGCTATTCTCGTCCAAGACAGAACGAGATAGCACTACCGTCTATCCAAATTATGGTGGATATATTCAAAAATTCACCCCAATTTATCAGTTTCATTATAATTTTTCACAAGCTTAAGTAGCTCACGTAATATTACAAGCATTTACAGATTTTTGTTTCTCGAAACTGTTTACCTTTAAAAAATGATTGTATACATACCTTTCTCCAGGAGTCTTTTTCAAGCCCTTCTTGGAAGCCTCCATATATGGTTCCACCATGGTCCCAGTATCTGTAGAGAATTCATTTATTCACTTAAATATTTGAAAATAGCTATTTTATATTATCTTACATTTCATTATGATCCATTTACACTTCTCCATTCTCCTTTCTCAATCAATTTCGGATTTATTTGCATAACATAACGCCATAACGGCCATTATTGTGCCATTAAAACTTTTCTTCCAAACTGTACCACATATACCACAGAATACTTTACTCATAAGTCATACTCTGTGGTATGGGCTTCCATGAATAACGACGTTGCCGGTTGTATCTCTAGATATTGCTAGTAAGTTGAGTTGCCTACCAAGCCAGGCTTGTATTTAAATTAACAGTATTTTCAATTCCAATTAACTTAATTTGGATCATTTTGTATTATCATGAAATATCAGAACTTTCTTATAAAACCCCTTATTGGATGCTTTAAATAACATCATCATTTTTGTTATCTAATCTATATATTTGTGTTTTAATTGAATATTATCTGTACAAGAAAATTTATTTATTTATCTATCAGAAAGAATGTAGTATATTTTTTGTAAAGAGATAAGGATCAAAATATTTTGTATTCTGTGTTAAACTGGACTAAGTCGGATCTGTGATGAAAACACAAAATAAGACGTAACTTGTAAGTATTCCTACGAATGAAGTATATTTGTTCAATATTCCTCTGTTTAATTATCTATATTAGCAATAATCCTTAAATTTTGATTAACAATTAAATTTGTTGTTAGGATGCTAATTCGGCAAATAATTTTAATCCAATACTGTATTTTCAACAGTCAAAATCTTCTTTTTAACATACAGGCCACAGGCCTAACCAGAGGGTGACCAGAGGCAACCCTGTTGGGGTTTGAATGTAATTGTGTCATAATAAAATCTATTTGTTAAAATAAATATTATAGATAAGATTACGTTTAAATTTCTTGACTAAAGATTGCATCAAGAGCATGCGCAAGTATATATACGCCAGCTGGAAATGTATGATGGGGATTTTTTTAGAAAACCTCCCACTCTGCGCAATCCCCTCGGAGACCTAGAAACTGAGCTGGGGAATAACCCATTTCTGTGAAATTTTGCTATCAAGTCTTTGTCGTAGGAATACATGTTGAAGTATATGTGAAGTATATTTAGTTGAGGTGAGCCATTCAACTGATGATTGTATTTATAGTGATATAGTGTTATTGTTTTTGTTTGTTATAATGTTGGCTGAATCCAATTATAGTGATTATACGTCTTCCCTTGAAAAAAGTAGTGAGTGATGCATATTAATATAAAAACCTAATTAAAAGCTATTGCGTTTCTGAAATAAAACCAATAAGCTACGTTTTTTTAAAACTACAGGAAACAAAAAGATCTGTTAAGGCAATACAGTATCAACAAATTTGTTTACATGTTTACTAAAATACAATATTTAATTCTAAAAACTTAACCCTACATTTTTTAATTGTTCAAAACATGCCAAAATATTATGTTTACACAACATTTTAGATTTTCCAAACAATGCAAATTTGCTTTTGAATAGTCATATAAAATACATACTATTATCTGAGGATTTAAATGTTACTTACCTAGTATATTATCATGTGCTTGCATATACTCACATTACAATATGATGTTAATTTGTTGAAATCTACATAAATACCCATCTATTTTGAAAGGAAACAAATACAATACATGTCCTATTTATATTATTTAAAGCTACATACTTATGTTGTGGTTTTTGCATCAATGTAACATGTAACTACTCACTTTCTCAGTTCACATGGATCAAATGGTAAATAATAAACTATCAGTACCTCTTGAAGGATCTTTTTTCTTTCTGAATATAAACAAAAGCTATCTAATTTCATCATTTAATATTTTTATTAAGTATATACTCTTAATGACATTATAACTCTACCTATCCATAGGGAAAATTGACGAATGTAAATGAGAATTCTGGAATTATTATTATTGATCACTATATATTTATTTTTTAGACATCATGTCCTACCCAAATATGTTAACACCACCTTCTAGTTCAGAAGATTCTCCACAGTCTGCATATTTTGTGGCATCACCGAGCTCAACAACTTTTGAATATGAAAATTATGATTATACTTCACCAGTACCATACATTATAGCAAAAGCTGGACCAGTAGTTATTGATCCCAACTTGATAAAAATGGAACAACAGCTCAGTAAGTAACTATTTCACATAATCACTTTACACTTTACACTATTAGAATTTTTATTGAAACTTTAGGTTATAAAATAGTTTTTTAGTATCAGTTGTCGCTTCTCAGCCTCTGGCTAAGATCAAAGTGTAGTATCTGTTCTTATCAGCTTAATAATATGCAGAACTCAGGATATTTCATTTAATGTAAAAAATGACTAGATAATATAAAAAAAACAATGCAGAGCTAAAATTTTGTATTTCTCAACCCAAAAATAGTGTATCCCAAAATTTCGACCTTCATTTATGTTCAAACTATAATGGGTTTTGTGTGATCCCCACTCGCTATTTCCACTCTTTGTTTGTTTGTTGCTTTCTCTTGAATATTTATTCATCAAACGTTTAAATGTTTATGAGTCATCTGATGTAAAGCACTGAATTATTTTATTCATTATTATCTCATTTTAAAATAAAGATATTTAAGGGAATACTTTACTAATGTATATGTGAGAAATAAATACAAATTTCTTAATAAAACTAACAATTAAAAAAGGTTATTTTTTTAAATGAAACTAACTGTTTTTGAATCATTGATTGATTAATATGATATACCCTCTTGGTATGACTTTATCCCATAAGTTGTGCTGATAGCACTTGATAAAAAATTTGTGCCTTATTCGCTTCATTAACGAACTATAAGCCTCTCTAAGAGTCTTAAAGAAACAATTTTTAGATTTTGACATACATATCTTCAAATAAAACCATATCTTAGGTTCATGATTCACACTCATTAATGAATCATCCTGTATATTGGTTTGTTTGTCGATTGAATACATATTTTTTATTTTCAGGCGCATCATTGCATTTTATAGAGCAGCCCACTGATCGATTTAGATTTCGATACAAATCAGAAATGGCAGGTACCCATGGCAGTTTAACTGGAATTAATTCAGACAAATCCAGAAAGCCCACCTATCCAACAGTAGAAATCAAAAATTGTTCTGGAAGAGTTATTGTGAGATGTTCAATCTATCAATCAAATGCTGTCGGAAAAGATTTTTATCCACATGCACACAGACTTATTATGAAAAAAGGTAGGGAAGAACATGACGATCCACATGATATAACTGTTGGACCTGAAGATGGATATAAGGCAATGTAAGTAGATGAAAAATACATTTTTATCCACATGTATTTTCTGCTTAAGTATTGTAGTTGGAATATTTGATATTATTAATGACATTTTATATATATCTTAGTGATATTTATATTATTATTAAATGGAACCATTTTAGATTTCAGGGAATGGGTATAATTCACACTGCAAAGAAAAATATTGTGACAGAATTGTTGAGAAAAAAAATCCAACTCAAAAAAGAATTTGTTGCAAAAACAGAAGGAAAAATAAGAGAGCTAACAACAAAAGAGTTGGTAGAGGTGAGTCGATCAACATTTTAAAGATACTTTCTTCATATTTTTCTAACTCATATTGTGTGATGAAAAAATGCATACTTTTTTTAGTGAATTTTAGTGCGCTCACATCAAAAATTCTTCATCAAATGACGATATTTTTTGCCTTGTACCCCTCTTTTTTAAATTGTATTACATTTTATGGTATTTAAGAGCAAGCAAAACTTTTTATCAAAAATTAAACTAAAAATAAAAATGTTTATCCTCACCTAGACCATATTGGAATTTAAAACCTATTTAAAAGAAATCAGTTTGAATAACACTGATCGTTTTTGACAGTTTCTGATTGCAGTTGGAAGATATCTAATAATTACTGTATGCTGAGTTGTCTATCTATCTACCTACATATCTGATAATATTTGAGAGTTAGTTTTATCTCATATTAGTGAGGTGGCTTATCGTATATCCTTATATCTATATGTTTCACTTAATTATTACAAAAAATAATCTATTTCTCACTTAATATAACTTACTTAGTGTGGATTTATGCAGCAACATTTAACAATTATCAATTAGCATTTAACAATTAACATTTATCATTTATTAACAATTAGTGAAACTGCCATCGTTTATGCAGACAATTATAAATTAGGAGAAAATAGTAAGCATGCGCACAAGCCCGAGATTCTAGTTACAATCACAATAACTCTACATTTTCATGTCTATTTGTTCATTGGAACAATTTTGAAGATGTATAGTAGAATTGAAGACTTTCTTTCTTTTATTAGTACAACTTGAAAATAAACAAACACACAACATAACCATAAGTTAACCGCTTTTCTATAAAAAAAGTAAGGATCTGTGTACTAGTTGCGCACTAGATGAAAATTCGGTACATTTATTTTAGAAAGTTAAAAATTAGCCAACTTCGTAATTGTTAAATGATCTATGATAATTGTTAATTGTTTGCATAAATGATGGAGTCATAGTGAAATGAGTAGTTCAACTTATAATTGATAAATGTTAATTGTTAAATGTTAATTGATAATTGTTAAATCTTGCTGCATAAAACCACACTTAATCTAACCAAATATGGTTGAAATAATACCCTTCTTGGTGTGCGTCATCGATTGTTAATGTCTTTCTTACACATTACGTTGGAAGAAATGGAAAAAAAGGCAAGTCTGTGATTAATCCTAATCAAAATATCACAATAATGAACCGTTTAAATGTATTACAAACGTTAACCCTAATCTTTGACTTACAAAAATTTGATTGGTTGATGTTTGTATTACGCGCAAGCGCAACCTATCAATCCGTAGGTCAAAATACTATGAAGGCGTTACTTTCGTAGCGGCAATGTGTCTTACGTCTTTTTCTACTGTCACACTGACAGAGAGGTCTGTACTTTGTTGTTTACGGGCAATTATTATTTATGAAAAGTGAATATTAATCTTATTGTTATATTTATTTAAATAATACAAAAATATGCCTAGATACACGGAAAAATATCAGCAATTTGAATGTTCTCAAGTATTTTCAGTTAGAAAAAGAACCTGGTAATTATTAATTTAATAGCTTTTTCGAATTTGGCTGAATACGATCCTGATGATTTTATTTATCAAATTTAAGGTTAGCTATTTGTCAAAATAGCAAATAAAATAAACGACATGCCGAAAACCCGAATATACGTCACAAACGACGACGAGCACCAAGAAGGATATTAATTCAACCATATTTATGATTTTTGGATACAATCAGAATCCAATTAAATTCGGTTAAGTAGAAAACCAAGCAGAGTTTTGACAATCTAAACAAAAATCATTTGTATCAAAAAGTACATTGAAGTTGTACTCAAACTCAAATACTGAAATGTTATTAATGTGCCCAAGGACAAATTGTTTAAGTTAAACAAGCGACCATACTATTAATGTAAATGTAAATCGGCAGCTTTCGAACCAGCTCGTATTCACGTTGTTATTCTATATCCTGACAGATATATGCATGTGTCAATTCTCTTAGTCACTCGCAGTTTGTTGTGATCCGTTCTGGTATTTGTTATATTATTATAATATTGAGCATAATATTGTCATTTTTAAAATGACTCTTAAAAGAAAACGAGGGTAAGTTTATGTATTAGTATTATCTAACTGGTTTAGTGAATATTTTAATTAATGTTTTATACCAATTTTGAATATAATTTATGTTAATATACTCACGAAATTGAGATTAGCACATTATCATAATTTGCTATACTTTGTTGCTTATTAATTATCAAATTGTAAACTGTTATGTATGCTTCTGGGAATTGTAAATTGAATGATTTACATTTATCTACTTGATTATCACACCTAATTATATCTACATAGAAAAAGAAAAAGTTTCAGTCAGCCCACGGAGACTAGTTATTTGGTATTAAATTATAATATTTTTCAATAAAAAAATTAAATACTAGCGTAACCTCAAAATAAGTAAATGTGAAAGTACCTATTAGAAATAAGATTATCCAGACAACTATAATATATGACGTTTTAAAGAAGATAATCGGCTAAATTTACCAAGAAGAACAAGGAATATTATTGAAGAAGGTACACAGTACAAAATGGCAGCATAATTTGAAAAATTGCAAACTTTAAACAACAGTAAAAAAGTAACTAGAAGCGTGCTCCAAAAACTGAGTAGGGCTTAAAGATATGTGGATATAATAAATATGTGAATACAATTTTCATTTGTAAAATGCATAAGGTTGTGTTGTATACAATGACAGGTTTCAATATATCTTTATTATCATTATACTGATGAATAAATTGTTTGTTTGCAAAGATATGTTAGATAGAGAGATATTTTTTTATGCTTAAAATTGATATTTTTGGGCCAATGTACTCAAAACTATTTTGAAGACTTTCCTGCTAAAAAAATACAATTATATCATGAACATTTGCAACGATATAGCAATCGAATCACTTGCTTAAACATACAGGGTGTCTCAGCAGTTCGTACCAAAAACATAGAAAATATGCTGTGATTATAATTTGATTCTCTCAGTAAATTCATTGTTGATCATCATGTAATGCAGTTTTAGTTGAATTTAATTTGAATTACCCATTGTAAATGTAGTGATCCTTGAAAGCAAAAGCTAAACCAACAGCAGAATTATTTTTGGATGTTTATAAATTTCCAGGAAAAGTTGATAAGAAATAATGTTCACTTATATCAATATCAGTATTACTCATATTTTTATCTCGCTACTATTTGCATTATTTTTATCATTTTACATAAAATTTATAGTTTTATTTAGAAAAGCAATTAAATATTATGATGAAGGATTTGTTTGTATGCAAAATTCAATGATTGTTTTATTTTTACTTAAACTGTACAATATACACGGCATTAGAAAAATAAAAAAATCCCACATTCTCATAATCGGTTAAGAGTCTAACGAGTCAAAAGTCAAAAGAAAAGCCGCGATTCGCCATCCTTTTATTCAAGTAATCTATTAATATATTCTGTCGTTTTTGCGGCAAGCGGCTTATTCTTTATTATCACCTATTTACCTACCTATTATCTTTTTTACGCCGCCCGAACGCTCGACGCACTATTGTGGTATTTATTGTTGTAATAATAAGAAAACAATATTTCGGAGAAATGCCGCTATCAAAGAAAGGCACATTGCACTTTGCGACTAAATATTTTTTGCATGATGGGGTTCTGTTATTTTTTTTAAAGACATTTTGTCTTTTGCCGCCCCGGCACGCCTCGGCTCTGACATATACATATACAGCGGTTATCATGAACATCTTCAAGTCCCAACTATTTGTTATGAAAATTTCAGATATTGAATGTTATATTTATTAGGCAAGATCCATTAACTTTACTAAGAAGTCACTTTACTTTACTAATTATACAAGACTTCTTAAGGAGATTGGAATATACTTTCAAACACTTGTAGTTTTGTTTATCTCATCATTCAATAAATATATTAATGACTAAGGTTGAAAAAGCAGACAGGTCATGTTTAGGGATTTTAAAAGTGAAGTGGGCTGTTTGGGAAATTGATTATTTTGTAATGTTTGGTTTATACATAACCCTGGTATGGGAAAGTCTAATATTCATCCTTATAATTTTGTTTACTTTTTATGTTAAATATTATTTTTTTTAAATGTATTTACATTTTCCAGTCAAGGCGGCGTCGGTCGCAAACGTCGAAGAGGTATGCATTTTTCCATCACACAAATTTCATTTAATTCAAAATGCATGTGGATATCATTTCGAAGGGTGACAAAATGGTCTATACCGGATGATATCTAAATGTGTTTTATTTGCAATTTTTTTTTCCTCATTTCAGATTAAAGGATTGGCTGAATCAGAAAGTAAATCTATTAATCTGAATATTGTTTGTCTAAGGTTCGATGCTTTTATAAAAGACAATGGTATTTTATACCCTATTTGTGATCCCATATTCTCCCATGGTATCAACAATTTAAGTAAGTATTATATTTTGCTTTAAATCAAATCACAACATTACATGTTTCTTAGTTAATCAAAGTTTATATAAAGGGTGTATCATTTATATGCAATGGGTGGAATGTATAAGAGATTATGAATTAATTTAAAAAATGCTGCCGCAGATGCAAGGTTAGATTTTAAAATATTTAACACATACAGGGTGTTTTCACAAGACACAACTTTTGCATGTAGATACCTCTCGTAAAATTGGACAAAATGATATAAGGATTAAGGGGTCCATTTACTTTTCGAAATACAGGGTGTTAAAGTTTTGAGAAATTAAATGTTTTAATTCGATAACTTTAAAATGGATGGATAAATTGATTTGACATTTGGCAGGTTGTTTTTAAATGTAAAAGGGCATATTTTGATGTAAAAATATTTTTCAATTTTTGATCCAGTGGTGTAGATTTGGAAGAATATGTTACCTTTCTCCTCCCATTTTTTACGACATTTGAAGCAATTTTTATTCAATTCTTGTATTCTTGTATTTTTTTCAATAACTACCAAATACTTATGGTTGGAGTATGTAACAGGAACTAATTCATGAAACAACAATGCATCTAAAACATTCGGAGGAGATTATTGTTCAAAATATTTGTCCAAACTTGTAATTTTATTTAAAAAAAAATAGAAAGAATCCATGCAGCTAAAGCAATTGTACTTGGTAGTTATTGAAAAAAATACAAGAAAATAAAAAAAAGACATTAATTAGTAAAAAGTGATCTTGCAGACTTTAGAAATCATTAAATATCTTAAAAACTACAAATTTTTTGATATGTAAAGGTTATTCGTTTTGTTACGTGAAAACCGTTGAGGAATACAAATTTAAATAAAATTTGCTTCAAAAGTCAGTGACGTAAAAAATGGGAGGGGAAAGGTAACATATTCTTCCAAATGTTATATTTTATTTTGCGAGACTGAGATGGAATAGGTATAATTTCGAACACATACGGTGTTAGTTATCCGGTCTCTTTCACCGTCCTCATAAAATATATACGACCGAGGTGAAGGGTGAAGAGGGCTGTTTGGGATTTGGATGGTTGAAAATGTTTAATCTAGAGATAACCATATTACCGAAGCGAGAAAGTTTAGAGACAGTATCACGGAGTTTTATTATAATATTTTATATATATATTTTATTATAACATAATCTTACACAAATGTATACCACTGGATCAAAAATTGAAAAATATTTTTCCATCAAAATATGCCCTCTTACATTTAAAAAGAAACTGCTAAATGTCAAATCAATTTATTCATCAATTTTAAAGTTATCAAATTAAAACATTCAATTTTTCAAAACTTTAACACCTTTTATTTCGAAAATTAAATGTGCTGGACCCCTTAATCCTTACATCATTTTCCAACTTTAAGAGAGGAATCTACATGCAAGCGTTGTGTCATTGGAAAACACCCGGTATAATAGAGCTTCTAATTTTTGTTTAATAATTTTTTTGCAACAAATCAGTTTTCTGGCGTAAATCTCCTATAATGCATAATAATATTGTCAGATTATATTTTGCAATTTGAGCATTTTAATTGATTTTACTTTGTAAGGATTTGATGACTAGGCGAAAAATGTGAATGTTAAACATTATCTTGATTTCTTGTTCTGTTTTTCTTATAATTGCCATTTAAGCAGATCCTTTTAAAAAGTGATAACATACATTGTAGGGTAGGTACTTATTTAGTATTTTATATATATATATTTCGTTGAAAATTATGTTTAAACAAAAAATATACAAGGCATCTATTCTGTAATATTTCGTTCAGCAACGGTTTCGTTTACAAACGATCGGAAATTTGAACGAAAAATTTTGAAACATTATTCTGTATCTTTTTCGTTGACCACTTTCTGATGTTAACGAAAGTTGGACGTTTTCAAATGGGTAGTAGAGCAAAATATCGCAGCGTTGTCAGATTTTTGAATTACATTATAATTAACTGATGAAGATCGTAGCTAATATCCATTTTATATAAATACATATCTGTTAATGTTTTCAAAATCTACACTACTATGCTATTTAACATACTACACAAACCTCTAAATGTAAATAATGAAGGCCTGTGATAGTTTTTTTTTACGTTTTTCCTGTCAATATTTTTACCAACTTGAAATAGTTTGCAATGTGACAACGTTGTTCAACTTTCAACTGCAATTTGATGTTATGGCTCTTTGTCATGGTTAGATAAAGGAAAAGCTTAGCTGAGGCATTGACGTTTATATGTCAATGAGTTGAAGTTACGAATTTCTTACTTGAAAATATCCCAACAATATGTAAGAAAAAATAAATATTTCTTTTTGAATATCAAATAGCTACACCGTACCACCGATCAATTTCCTCTCCAACAATTTCCATAATTTTCATATATAATACCACGAGAGTGAAAATTTTGTCGGCAAAATTTTTCGATTGTCATGAAAGTTTGTTGCTTGGCAATTTTGCGAATGACATTTTTAACAATGGATTAAATGTCATGAGCAAAATTACCTAAAAGCAACAAACTTGAATAAGACAAGAGAAAAATTTTACCTTTCAAAATTTTTAATTGAGTGGTATTCGACATGACTATTTCACGAGAGAAAAACTAAAAAATCATCATGAAAAAAAAAATTACTTATGTAAAAAGTACAATTGTTATAATTGTACGTTGTAGCATTATTTTGGGGTTTGTTTTGTATCATAACCTGTGATGAATTTAAGTTAGAAACTGAGGATTCCTTTGCTTTATTTTTATTTTCTCGAAGGTTCTCTATAAGTTGAAAATGGTGATCTTCATTTAATTGTAAATATGGTTTCAAAGAATGGACAGAAGAATGTCCTGTAAGCTTAATTACTTCTTGTTCACCAACTCCTTCTTTTGCTAATGCAGATATTGCAGAAGCTCTATGTAAATGATTGGTTATTTTTATTTTTTTTGTGTATACCAATTGATTCTGCCGATATTTTCGTCCACTTTGAAATTGTATTAATTCCCAATGGTGAATTTTTGTACCATATTCCTTTCTCCCAATTTGAATGTACTTATAAAAATAATCTTGTTGTTGTTAGATAAGGAATGGATTCTCTTTTTTCAATAATTTTTAAAAATAAACGAACGGGACACAAATTGTTGTTAGCATTATTTCTTACCAGCCACTTACTGCCAGATAAAGCTTTTGATCCTCCTTGTGTCGTTTTGGAAAAGATTG
This sequence comes from Galerucella pusilla, assembly GCA_910591695.1. Lineage (NCBI taxonomy): Eukaryota > Metazoa > Arthropoda > Insecta > Coleoptera > Chrysomelidae > Galerucella > Galerucella pusilla. The sequence continues at coordinate 245,930 of CAJUYI010000165.1, forward strand.
GATTATATTCTACCCTGCCAGTAAAATTATCATATTCTTTTTTAAAGTAATTAATATCACAATGAGCAGCTTCATTCCCACGCCATGCTAATACGAACGAACATAAATGAAAAAACTTTTTTTGTAACCCATCAGGATTATCTTCAGAATAGCTTTCTACCATTTCCATTAATTCTTCTTTGGTGAACGCGTTAGAACTTCTTTTTCTGGTTTTAGGTTCAGCGTTCAGCCTGAAGCTTTTTACGTTTTGTATCCCTGGCCAATCTAGCAAATTTATAGGTAATATCTTTAAATGGATCAATTTTGATGTTAAATTCTAGAAAATATTTTTCCTGAACCATTTGAGCAGTCGTATTCCAAAGTGTTTTACACTAGCTTCAGTATAATCAGTTCCATCTCTTTTTTTCATGTTAAAACCATAATCTTCAAGAATTTTTGCTATAACTTGTTCAGAAGTATCCTTTTCTAACGTATAATTACGTGCGTCCAGAAACATTCTAAACTGTTCCCACGCAGACTTTTTTGTCTTCATTGTATTTCGCGGTATACTTTGCTTAATTGTACTCTCTATTTCATTTATTGAATTATTTCCAAATCTTGTATTATTCATGTTAATAATACTTATTTAAATTTTTGAAACAGTTTTAATAATTTTTAGACAGTTAAATAAATAAATAAACAACTTAGTTTCCTTAGAAACCACTAACAAATATTTTATATTGAATTTTATCACAGAGTGATAGAATTTTATACACATAGATTTGATATATTAAACGTCAAAAAATTGCCAGTTCAAAACCTTCAAATTTTGTCAGTTATCAATTTACTCTAGTGAAATAGTCACCGAAATAATTAATCTTATCACAAAAATAGACAAATTTTTATAGCTAAAGTGACGTTTTTGGCTGTCGTTCATGAACGGCGATTTCTAACGAAGAATTCGTTAGCATTTTGGATACAGAATAGCATTTTTTTTTTATCGTTCGTAAACGATATTCGTTCATCAAGGACATCGTACATACTTACAGAATAGACCCCTTAGTGTCTCTACTTAAGTTAGAACCATATGGAAAACTATTATTTTATTAATGGTTTTATGAAAAAAAATTATTCTTGATAAAAAGTTCTGCATGGTTCTAAACCTAAAATGCCACTAACGGATATCAATTTTTTTAATGCATATTACGAGGTTTGTCTAAAAATAGAAATTTCTTTTATTTTGATTTTTTTTCCAGCTCTTATTCTTTTCTTAAAATAGTTTTTAGACACTTTTATAAAAAATTCCGAAACTTATCTCAAAATTCGTATTTAAAGGTCTACTTTCTGGTGATTGGAAAAAAAAATAGGCCGGAAAAAATAGTCTCCCAGACAAGTCATTCGATTACGATTTGTTTAGCGGAATTCAGAGCAGTTTTTAAATCGCAAATTGGTAATTTATTACAGCCATCACTTTTTATAAATATCTTTAGTTACTATGAGTATTCCTTTTACACACTGTATGGACAAATATAAATTTTTTCTAAACTTATTTTTTTCTGCGTACATTTTTTCCGAGCCTATTTTTTCAGGGTTTATTTTTATCAACTTGGAACTATTTTTTCCAATCTATTTATTCAAGGATTCCTATTTTCTTAGATTTTCTTTTCTTCTCTTAGACTTTCCCAATTATTTACTTTCCACTTATTAATGCTTCTTAAAAGTACGTTAAAAATATTTCTCAACTTCTATTCTAAATAATTATATTGTAAATTATCTCTAATGTTGATTTTTTGTTACTATGCGATGTTTTATGTTTAGAATCGGCCCTTACTGGAGATTTAAAAATCGTCAGATTGGATCACGTTGTCAGCCCGGCTAAAGGAAATAAAGAAGTCTACATTTTAGTCGAACGAGTAACTAAAAGTAAGTTGAATATTTTTTTCATTTAAACTATTTGGAAATCATCCGTTGGCGTTGATATTGTAAGGTTATCATGTTTTTTTTTCAAACTGACTAATGCTTCCGTTCACTCATATTAGTCATATTCAATACTTTTATCAGTGACATCCTAAATACAAGAGATTTATGAGGAATGTCTCTCTCCATTTATTATGTAGGTGAAATGTACAATTGACCTTATATTTTTTGAATAAATTATAAATTGTGGTTATGTCTATACATTTCCATCGTTTTGGCTATAGGGCAAAAAAAACAATTAAACTCAGGCCCAAACCCGGTTGATCCAAGTGTAACTATGTATAAAAATATCAGAAAATAAGAAATGAAAAACCAAAAAAAAAACAACAAAAAAAACCAGGTCCAAGCCGGGTTTCGAACCTAGGACCTCTGGGTTGTAATGTAAACTCAGTATCCTGTCAACTGGGATAATCTGCTCATGCTCACATTCAGTCACAGTGAATAGAAGGTTAAAGGCTGCTTGGACGCATGCGCGCCTCAACTACTAACTTTCAGTTGCCTATCGTTCATCTTCGGGAGCGATGCTGCTTAATCGGCTATACGCTAATCATGTCCACGACAGAGTTGACAATACCCCTGTGGTAAAACAATAAACACGATGAATAGTTATCAAACAACAAACAACTATTAACCTATATTATACAGGGTGTTTCAAAAAAAGGTAACACCGTCTCTAGGATAGGTAAAAAACTGAAAAATAATTGGGGTTTGCTTAGTAAAATTTTTTTCTAACGCCATCCGTTTTCAAGATAAAGGGCGTTGAAGAAAATAAAAAATTACACATTTCTTACGATTTTGCCGAAACTACTGGCACCATTGTAATGAAATTTTATACGAATATGTTTTGGAAGCTGATACATCCCATGAATTTGTTTTTATAACTAACTCTCATAGAGGGCGCTAGTTACACGATTCATACAACGTATTATTCAACATAACTTTTTTTAGGGTAGAATTATTAGTCAAAACTCCAAGTGAACATAAACATCGTTTAATTCTACACCAAAAAGGTACTCTTGGTAAAACTCGATATTATGTACCGTTTTCGGAATATTTTGATTTGAAAATTATGAAGTAATAACCGCTCCTCGTATAAGTTAATGATAAATTTATTAATTAAAAAAACTTACAATAAGAAAATTTAAATAAAGACAAAGAACATAACATAAAATTCAATTAGAGTAAATGTTCAAAATGTCCGCCGTTTTCACGAATACACAAGTCTATCCTTTTTTCTAAAGAATCCATTAATCTTCTTAACGGTTGGGGATCATCTATGATGTCATTAAAGTGACGTTTAATTCTGTCTATTAATTCTTGACGAGAATTTACCTCTGTAGCATAGACTTTTTCCTTAATATACGACCAGACTGTGTAGTCCAAAGGATTAAAATCGCATGACCGAGGAGGCCAATGAATCGGAGCTTCTGCACCTCTACCAATCCATCGATTCCGAAAATTGTTACTCAACCAATTACGACACCTTCTATCAAAGTGCGGTGGAGCTCCATCATGCATAAAAAATAATGATGTTCGCTCATTTATCGATAAATCTTCTAATATCTCAAATAAGTGATTATTTAAAAAATCAAAAAATATTCCGAAAACGGTACATAATATCGAGTTTTACCAAGAGTACCTTTTTGGTGTAAAATTGAACGATGTTTATGTTCACTTGGAGTTTTGACTAATAATTCTACCCTAAAAAAGTTATGTTGAATAATACGTTGTATGAATCGTGTAACTAGCGCCCTCTATGAGAGTTAGATATAAAAACAAATTCATGGGATATATCAGCTTCCAAAACATATTCGTATAAAATTTCATTGCAATGGTGCCAGTAGTTTCGGCAAAATCGTAAGAAATGTGTAATTTTTCATTTTCTTCAACGCCCTTTATCTTGAAAACGGATGGCGTTAGAAAAAAATTTCACTAAGCCAACCCCAATTATTTTTCTGTTTTTCACCTATTCTAGAGACGGTGTTACCATTTTTTGAAACACCCTGATAATTAAATATGCAAGCTCAACAATTAGAATAACTTTAAAAAAACATTTAAGCAAAACCAACTAAACTCAAACACGATCTATCATTGGTTGCGTTCAGAAAACACAACTGTTGCACAACCGTTGAGTAAATG
>CAJUYI010000166.1:0-32340 GCA_910591695.1 Galerucella pusilla
CGCACTTGTAATGTACACTATTTTTCCTACGACCATGCGATAATTGTAACAAGTATTGTTTTATGTAATGGTGTTTTAAAAATAATGTTGACATCGGTGAGTGCGGAAATAAAATGAGTGAAATTCACTTTGCAACGAGTCATGTACACTATTTTTCCTACGGCCATAAATATTCAAAAAGTACCTTAGGTTTTTCGCTACTATCAGTATCAACTTCCATTATAATAAAAAACCTATACCAACACTTTTTATTTTTAGTTTATCTCACAATTATAATTCGTTCACACTTTTATGTAATAAATATTTCACTTACACTCCACAAATAGTATTTCTATTCTTTGTGTTATAATTTGAGAATTTTGACATAAGCCTACTTTATTATTTTTAACTTTTATAATTATTATATATTTTTTACGATCACGCGATAAATTTACGAAATATGATGGTTTTATTTATTCGAAAACATCAATAACTGTACCTACCTACAACATATATGATTATTTTCAAAATAATCAGTTTGTAGTGCGAAATACTTTCAAAATAACGCAAAAGACATTTTAATTCTTCATAATTTAATTTTTTCAAATTCCTACAGCTATACTAAAGATATACCCAAAATAAGAACATTTGAGAGCTATTCGCGTCATGACAATTCGGAGAATGCTGGAGTAGACCGCGATTCGATTTCCGGCCGTACCTCGCGACGGCCGGATTGCATCCCGCTAAGAGCAGGTAGAATTTTTACCATCCGAGTTGCATCCCACGACCATCCGAATTGCATCCCATTAACCAATTTTATTTTAGCAGCAAAACTAATGTATGTTCTGATAATAACCAACAGCGTTGTCACGTTTACTTAATACTAAATAATACTTAATCAATTGTAACATTCAAAATGTTTATTGACACATAAACAAATGTTTACTTAATACTAAATACTAATGGGGTATTAAGTAGAGATTAAGTTTGATGGTTGCATTTAAAAAGGGCTGACGCTTATACTTTACCAGTAGTTCAAAATTCTGATTCGTTTCGCAAAGATCGTAGTAACATTTTGTAGTTATATATTGTGTGATTTTGGTGAAAATATGGAGATCAATACGGTTTTAAGTGAAAAGGGTAAAGTTTTAATTGTTATTCAGGGGTATACATTCTGTTTTCAAAAAATGTTAGGTAAAGATACGGTGAAGAGGTGGCAATGTACAAAACGAAATTGTAAAGCTTTTTTTAAAACAAATTGTGTAAGTGATGAATTAATTGAATCGGTGTTAAATCACAACCACGAGAAAGTGCCAGCGGAAATTTTAAACAGACAAAACATTAGTAACTCTGTTAAATGTGCTGCTGTAAGTGACATGTGTGAAAAGCCAATGAAATTAATTCGGAATGAAATAAAAAATAGGGAGATAGATACTATAACAACTAAGGATGTAGAACGAATTCGTAAAAACATTCATAGTGCAAGATCGTCAAATGGTTTAATACAGGTTCCAAAAAGCGTAACAGAATTTCACAATTCAATTGAAGTAGTCCCCATCGTGACCAATAAAAATGAAAATTTCTTGTTGAGAAACGATAAAGAAAATAACATCATTCTATTTTCTTGTCAAACCAACCTTAATTTATTGTCTTCTTCTTCAGATCTTTACGTGGATGGTACGTTTCAGTATTGTCCAAAATATTTTCTACAATTGTTTACCATTCATGCTTTAAAAGATAATACCTATATTCCCCTAGTTTTCTGTTTACTTCCTAACAAACTCTCTTTCACATATTCTCTTGTTTTTCAATACTTAAAAGAAGAGTGCTTAAATCTAAATATTCCTTTAGCCCCTAAAACCATAACCGCAGATTTTGAAATTGCAATTCATAAAGCAATTTCAGAAACTTTTCCTTTGGCATCTATCCGTGGCTGTAAATTTCATTTGGGACAATCCTGGTATAGAAAAATTCAAGCGGTTGGCTTATCAGTTCCGTATCAAAATAAGTCAGGCCAATATGACGAAATTTCGAAGTACTTGACATACATCTTTGGTTTATCTTTTCTTGACCCTAAAGATGTTGGAGAAGTTTACGCTTTTGACTTGGCTGCAATCCAGCCGGAAAATGACAAACTAAGTGAATTTTGCGACTATCTTGTCGAAAATTATATAGAAGACAACGCGACATTTCCGCCACATATTTGGGCTGAACATTCAGAAACTCTTCAACGAACAACAAATGCTTGTGAATCTTTTCACTCCAGGTATAATAAATCCTTTTACTGTGCTCATCCAAACATAAATGTATTTTTAGATGTACTTTTGCAGTTTCAGATCGACACATACATAAAAATTAATAGTGTACACCTTATACCAAAAGTTCACACCAATGTATTAAAAAAACGAGATTTTATTAAAATGAAAATTAAAGAGCTAGAAGAAAATATAATTACAAAGTTTGAGTTTGTTAAAACAGTTTCGTATAGGTGTAAACCTAAGGTTTAGGGTATTTTTAGTTATTATTGTACCTTTATGTATGTTATGAAAGATTGAACCTCTTAACCTATAATCTACATAAAAAAATGTTAAGTGCAAAAGTTTATTTTATTTATGTTAACTAGATATTTTACGTTTAATACATTTTTATCCTTTTTATGTGTATCTTTTTATTTAAATTGATTTATTTCCAAATATATAAAATACAAATAATTACCTAAACTTTTAATCGGTACATTGATTTTTAAACTATATTTCAAGAATTTTAGCACAAATTGGCAACGTTGCGGCGCAGTTTACCTGAAATGGTGTTATTAATTAGTAAATACCTTTTTTCGAGGTGGGATGCAATTCGGATGTGACCTTTTCTTGGCCAGGTAAAAGTTGAATTTTTGGGATGCAATTCGGATCTCGCCCGTACCTAGTTGTTTTTTTTATCACAAAATTTGGCGAATCCCAATAATTTTTGAACAGATTTTGTGTTTTGTGCTATATTTGTATTTATTATGTAGGATAAATTTAAATAAGAAAACCACGTTAATCGAATTCATGCGAACCGTGCGATATGATATTGATATAACACAAGGGTGATATCATAGCGCACGGTTCGCGTCACTATGATGATATGAGAAACTTTCCTCCAGAGAAGAGAGTGCGATATATGTTAATTTCCTATATGGTCATAGGAAAAATTATATCGGTCTCCCTATAAACACCATATCTTTTTTTAAGCGTTATCCTTCTGGTCGCCGACAACTAGTGAACATTGAGGGTGAAACATAAGAGTCTATATTTTGAAAATACTGGTTTACATAATTCCTTGCGTGGAATATTAAATATATTTCTGATAATTCCTTTTTGTGCTATAAAACATTCTATTAGCTTCTGAGGCATTTTCAAAGTGTACTACATTAAAAAACAGATGACTATACACAAGGCTATAGTAAACATTTAAAAAATTTCACAAACTTTTGAGACTTTATACATATATTTTCTTACTGAATTTTAATCTTAATCTCTTCACTATTAATACCATTGTGAACCCGATAATAAATACATTCAGTATGTCCAATGTTTACTATCAAAGAATTTGCTCGGCACCATAGCACGAAGGATTCCAATAAAGATTCCAGTGTTAAGACAAGTTCCTCAAAGTTTCCTCCTCCTACTACCACATATGTATCATCCGCAAACAATGATATTATTTTGACTTTTGAAATATGCCTAGGTAAGTCATTTATAAAAAGTAAAAATAATAGTGGTTTATACGACAGTAGAAACCAAATTAAAAAATATCAAAAAAACCCTCATCCAACTGAAAAGCAATTACTTGAGGGTTGTTAACAGTGATATAATCTCTTTTCGGAACTACGATTAAAATCGTTCATTGTGCAGTGAGTCCCTTTATCTGGAGGTTTGTTAACATAAACACGGTCTTCCAGGTAGACCCATAAAATAACATGTCAGTGTCAGTCAGGAGATCTTGCCGGCCTCCCTATTGAAAGTATACGTTCATATTAGGAAAAAATTGATTCATTTCATCTATAATTTCATTTTGGAATAAATCAAGATATTTAACAACGCTAAGCGTACCCTCAACGAAGAAAGGGCAAATCAAATGGTTTTTTACCTTACCCGCCCACACATCAACTTTTTGTGAACGCTGTGTATCAACCTTCTCAAATCAGTGCGGATTACAATCTGAACGATACCGGCAACTTAGACACAGTATTCACCACTGAAACCAAAACCAAAATACCTGAAAAAATTGTTTTGCATTCCAACTTTCTCTGTAACCGTTTCACAAAATTTTTATCGTCTATCAAAATCAGACTTGCCTTATTCTTGGGAAATTTGAATTTCATACAGATAAACGTTAATTTTCTGCAGAAAATCGTGTGAAGACAAATACCAACTAGTGGAACAACTGAATTTTTATATCAATTAGTTGCATTTCTCGGTCTACCAAAACTTGGAATATCCTTTACACCACCAGTTTCATAGAATTTGTTCATTAATCTCGTTACTGTAGGAGAGCATTCAGGATTAAAATTGTTGAAAAGATAAGTTGCTCCGTCATAAAATTGTTTGCGATCTTTTATTCGGGCTTAAGCGTTTTACTAATAAAATATGCCATTATTTTCAATTCACTTTCCAACTCTCTGCTAATTTGTAATTGGTATCAGCTTTGACAATTTGTACTCAAATAAATAATAATGTGGTAGACGTTTAAAATGCATACTAGTTTTTGTGTTTCACTTTATAAACCTACTTAGAATTATCAGCCCATCCACTCATAAATGTTTCATTTTTTTTTTCAAATATCTCTATGAAGGTTATTTGATCTAAGAAAGTTGAGTACTATTTTAGCCGTATTCAAACTTTCTTCCATATTTCCAGGTACGCGTAGCTGCCGCCTGCTTATTGCATATTTGAGGCAGAATATGCTGCACTGTTAATGGAGTTTCACAGGTACTGCACAGTGGTTGTCTTTGTCCTCTCAGAATATAGCATGAAGTAAGTCTTGTATGACCTATTCTTAGTCTGGTAATTATGGTTTGTTCCTTCCGACTTAAATCCTGAAATGTGTTTTCTATTTCAATTGATGGTTTTATTTTTTGAAGTTGTGTTTGCTTACTCATCCATTCCCTTTTGCAATTTTGTAATATTTTTTGCTTGAAGTGATTTTATTGATCTTGGAATCTGACAGGTATGTCCTCAATTTCTTCACTATTAGCTGCCTGCTTGGCGGCTTCGTCTACAATTTCGCTGCCTTGAATCCCCAAGTGACTGGGTATCCACATAAACTTCACTGTATTACTTTGTTTTTGGAGCCAGCTTAATGAAGCCTGAATTCTTCTGACTAAAGGATCTTTGTTGAAAGTGTTTTCAATCGTCTCAAGTGAACTAAGAGAGTCACAAAATATTAGTGTTGTTTGGATACCCAGCTGATCAATATATTCCAAAGATTGCCAGATTGCATATAATTCGCACGTATATACACTCGAATTCTGGGGAAAAGTCCAAGAGAATTTTTGATTGTTACATACAAAAGCGCTTCCACAACCTTCGTCTGTTTTCGATCCATCCGTATATATAAGATGACATCGTCTCTACTTTTCCACTATTAGATTACTTTCTGTCATATAAATGTCTTTTGTGTTATCTTGTTTTTTATAAAGCGTACATTCTTTGTAGACTTGTGGCTTGTCCATGGCGCAGTGTCAAATTCATCGATAGGGTATGTGCTGGCCAATTCTTCCTGTAACCTTCCAATTAATTCATGAAGTCTTCGAATTACTGGTCTGGTAATAGTGCTTCGGCGGTCAAATACGTCAAAATGTTCTTTTGAGAACATCTTAGTATATACTGGATGTGACTGTTGAGACCACATTTTAATTGCGTAGTTAATTATCAGGGTTTGTCTCCTATATTTTGAAGGAGGTACTTCTGTTTCACTGCATGAAAAAAAAAATGGGCTTTTTTGGAATGCTCCCAATGTGAATCTCAATGCTTTTCCTTGAATTGATTCTAAAATTTGTAATTTCGATTCTCGTGCGGATGAATATATGATCGAGCCGTAATCAATTTGAGAGAGAATTATAGATTCGTACAATGTTATTGGCATTTTCCTGTCACACCCCCAAGTTAAATGTGCCATAACTTTGATGAAATTTAACCTCCTATTACATTTATCTGCAATATATTGAATATGTTCCTTCCAGTATAACTTTTTATCTAATATTAACCCAAAAATTTTGTGGAATTTTTTTTGAATAATTCCTGCCCCATTCAAGTTTATGTTAGGTTCCCGATATGGTTTTCTCAGTCTGCAAAAATGAACGAGGTGGGTTTTGTCTGTGGAAAATTTGAAACAATTACTCTCTGCATTTTGTGCAATTTGGTCAACTGCCTGTTGGATTTTATTTTCTAAATGTTCAGTTATATAAAATATCTTAAAATAACATTAATTTAAAATAATCCCCTGATTGGGGTAAACTGTATTCAAATTTTGAACATTTTTAGTTGAAATTGTTCAAATTTTGTCTTCAACTAATACACGAACACGTGTTAGTATAACGGAAGTTAAAGTGACACTACTTCAATTTTCAATTAACAAATGACAAATGACAATCTAAGTGAACACAGAACTCAAGTCATCCAACATGAGTATAAAAATGACATTGTAAAATTTTGTGTAAATGTAAATATTAAAGAACCCATTTAAATTCGCAAAAATTGTTGTAAATAAAGTGATTCAGCAATGTCCCAAAACAAATATCTAAATTTCCTAAATAAAATTGTAAATAAATAAATTTGATAATAAGGTCTAATGAGAACCCAGCAAGTTATAAGATGCTGAAAAAGATTAAGGGTCTAATGAGAACCCATTACTAAATCTAATTCAAAATAGAAAATTTACACATAGGTCAAGAGAGATTCCAAAAGCAAATAAATTAATTGAAAAACTATAAAATGCTAGTGTAAATCAATGAAAGTAATTATCTGGGAATATTTCCAAATAACAAATTTTAATAAACATTGTAGTCTGGTAGACTCCAATAACAAAAAACAAATCATCTAAACAGAGAAAACGGATTTGATTAAAGTCTAATGAGTACTCAATACTCAAATCTAATTCCAAAAACAAATAAGATTATGGGTCTAATGAGAACCCGTTACCAAATCTAATTCAAATTAGATAACCAATCAATAGTCGAAAGAAACCACAAACACATTAACCATTTAAATAATGAAGTATGTGAAAACAAATTACAAAAATTATTAAAAACAAAAATATATTAAAACCCAAAAAAAAATTTTATTAAGTGTCTAATGGTCAAATTATATATCAAATAATATCCCAAAAACCAATGTGAGTCATTTTCATTGAGAAAGATCTGATTTAGAGTCTAATGAGAACCCATTACTCAAATCAACTACTAGCCAGAAAAAGATTAAGGGTTTAATGAAAGCCCATTACTAAATCTAATTCAAAAAACAACTCCAACAAGAGTCCATAAATATTTAAAATAAACAAATACTAATAATGAATTTGTAATTTGAAAATGATGATGTGGATAAATATGAATATCATCATAGAGAGAAATTTTATGGATATACTAATTAATCTTTTAAACGTCTATGCAAAGGAATATTAGATCTATTTAATTGTAGTTGTTTATTCAAACAAAAACTATTGTCTTGCAATTCTTCATTAATTTGTAAATCTTCAAGAAAATCTAACCTATTAAAATTTTTAGAATTAACTTCTTTTAAAATTATTGAATAATCGTAATTCAATAATTATTTTAAATTAATGTTGTTTTAAGATATCTTATTTTGTGACGTCAATGTATTGTCGAAAAGTTTCTTGTAACAAATACCTGACGAGTAAGTAATTCTTCACTTATTTCTTATTTTACATTTTCTTTCACTTTTATTACTCATATGCAGGTATAGCACTGAAGATGGCTTAATAGCCGAAAGCGCTCTGCGATTTAAAAAATTAAATTTTTACACAGAATACAAATATGTTTTCTTGACTTAAATATATTTGACGCTTGGCCGGACTTCGAATTTTATTATAGATTTCCATTAAGTGCAAAAGTGGTGGCCTTAACAATATTGAACCAGATTCAAAACCAATTTTGTTCACTTTCTAAAAGACATCATGTGATATTTAACATGTGGAGCAGGATTTATATAGTTTTGTTTCAGAAGTGGAGCTGTCTAAACCGAAACTAAGCTTTCACTAACTTTACGTTTTCACGCTATAGGGAATATGTTAGTGGCTGTTGCTGATTTTGTAGGAGTATCAGAAGCGTCCGCGTCTCGTGAAATAAAATTGCTCTATCGCTTTCTCAAGAGCGGACTTAATCACTTAATCAAAATGCCACAAAATAGGAAGGAGAAAGTTATAGTTGCAAAGGAACTGTACCCAGAGAAACGTTTGCCGCAATGCTGTGGAGTGATTGATTGTACCCATATTCGTACCTGATCAACTTCAATAACATTAGAACTTGGATATGTGAAAACTTGTGTGGTTTTTTCCATAACAAAAATAATTAACCCAACGCTAATGCTTTTTTTTGTAGGGGGACTAGATCCAGAGATATATCGATACCGTAGAGGATATTTCTCTCCAAATGTCCAAACAGTATATGATGCATCTTTTAAAATTAGGAATATAGTCGCAAGATGACCTGACAGTTGTCATGATGAAATAATTTTCAACAATCTCAGAGTGGAATATAATTATTTTCAGGCTGGACTGGAAACTCTCATTTAACAGGCGACAGTGGTTATAATCTATTAAAATATTTACTAACGCCCCATGAGAATCCCAAGAGTAAACCAGAAATGTTATACAATGAGTCTTGAGTTAGAACTCGTTATATTGTTTAGAGACAATATTATAGCGTATGAAAAAGTAGATTTATAATTTTTTCCAATGAATATTATAGTGGCAACTGCCGTATCACACAATCTGACTATTGAAATGAATGAGAAGGTGCCAGACGACTTTGACATAGAGGTCCAACAAGATATACCAAATCATGAAATTCGAATAGATGATGCTCAATATCGTAATTTATTCATAAATGATCATTTTGATAATTAAAAATGTATATATCTGAACAAAACTTTTGTTTAAAAAAACATAGTGTTCTAATAAAAAGTAATCCTACAAAAACACTATAATTGAACAAAAATCAATAAAGCAGTATCCATTCTAATTTCGTTTTCTATAAATTTATCTGCTGTTTAATTTGTATTTCTAACAGTTTTATATCTCAGTTATGGTTTTCTTGTTTACCCATATTTTCATTTTGTAAATTTTGTAACTTTTGTTGGAAATATTTTTGTTTCAGTTCATATGAAGAATTTCTTCCAAAGAATTTTCGTTGCTAGTTCATTGTGAACAATCAGATTTTGTGTTTCTTCTATTCTTTCTCCTTCTGGTATTTCACCTTTCTTTTGTCCAATAATAATTATACACTTTTAAGGCCCTTCTTCATCTGATTCTACAGAAGAAATGATTATATAGCTCAAATCACAAAAAACTCAAGATGTTAGTCTATGAATTTAGGTCTACCTTTAAGAGGTAATTCGTTAACTACAAATTCAAGATCTGAATTATTTTCGGGGAAAATTTGTTCTTAAGTATCCACAACATTATCATCACACTGATTGTGGGAGCCAGAAACTGTTATTTGATTTATGATTCTTAATATTCCATCATGAACATGATTATCATTTGGAATTGTCGATGGACCACCTCCTGTATCGTACAATCTTTGGTTTATATTTTCAGAAAATTTCCAGTACCAGTGTTCAAATTATCGTATTCACTTTTCAATTGCATTCAAGTGAACCTTGTGTATTTGAACCATAGAATTTATTCAAAATTTTGATCTATGATTCTCCCAACAAAATATCAGAAATTTGAAGTAATAACTTCAAGTGTGTTCACAGTTATAAAATTACCCGTTCTCTAGGAAGTATCTCGCTTGTTGCCTTACTTTCAATAAAATGTTTATATTATGAAATTACTGGAACCAACGATAACTCTTTCGGTACACTCATTGCACAGGATTGCATTTCTGCCCTACAAAGCTAAACCACCGTATTTGCAAAACAATGAAAATGGCGTAAAATAACAATTAAACTTCAATGTATAATAGAGCTTCACCTAATGGCTTCAAATTATAGAACCTGTATTACAGTAGAAGAAATGGACGAGTAAATTAATTTTTTTTTTGTGAAAACCTTCATATTTGATCACTTTCATAAAATAAAAACCCATACGGTGAATATCGTTATGAAAAATAATGCCTTATACTAGGGACAATACCGGTATTTTGATAATACGGTGATTGCAGCTATATTAATTGGGATATGTACTGGGAAAAAAGGTAGAAATGCCGGGATATTCCTAAGGAAACGACCAATTTTTTGCAATCCAAGTATAGTAAAGCAGCTATACAGTTTTATTTTAATATTATACACAAATATGCGGCAATAATAACTTTAATCAAGTTAAACTAGAAACATCTTAACATTGTTTTATATTGAAACATTTTTTTCAGGTAGTCCCAGCCAAAACTTTCTCTATTTTCTGGTGTTATAATACCAAAATTTTTTAGGATGTTTTCCACTTTACTTTTTCCAAACCCGTTAGGTTGTGATTTGGTTAGGTTAGGTTGTGATGGGTCTGGAATGTCCAAAATATATTTTTTCTTGCAAAAAATCGAGTTTTCTCCAATTATCATTATTATTTTTTCCAAAATATACATACATATACATACTCATTACGTTTAATTAATTTTTCAGTAATTTTAGAAATGTACAGTTTTGGAGTTTCTTTTTTAACTTCAGCTACAGAAGGCAAATGTTTCCAAAGTTCTTAAGTTTCTTCAACATTGACCCTTCTTTCTGACTAGATTTTATTGGCACACTAAGACAATTAGAAAGAAACACGTATGAACACGCCCGAAATATTATAGACGCTACGCGTAATACCCGTATTTGAATTTTACCAAAGAAAATCTACGTATTTGATTGCAAGTACGTGTTTATCCTATAGTAAAACAAAAATACGTGAACTTTTCTTAGCATTTAAGGTATTTTTTGCAAATACGGGTAAAAAAAGGATCGTTTTTTAGCGTTTTTGAGCAAAATACGAGGTTATAGCATAGAAAAGATCCAAGTTTTTAATATTTTTATTGTACCAGACACAATATCTCATTTTTCGGTTTTTTTCTCAAATACGGGGGTTTAGCTTTGGACGGCAGATTTCCATCGTTGCTTCTATTCTTCATGCTTCATAGAGTTTATCATGAAAATGGCTGTTGAATGAATAATTTCTTATCCAACACAATTTCGTACTTATCAATGGGGATGGGCGTTTTTTAGTGAATGCATGAATCATTGTATCAGTTGATCATTCCAGAGAGAAATGTGACGCCTGTGGTTAAAAATTATTTCATGTCCAAAATAGACAGAATAAACGAAACTAAATCTGCGAAATTCAATTATGCAGAATCGGATTTTTTTCCATAAGGTTTCTATGGGAAATCAACAAAAATCTTGTGAGCCGGTAAGTGTTCATTTCGACCTTTTTTAGTTTTAGTATTAAGTTCCGCATTTTATAACTCAAAACCTTAAGAATAGTGGCTAGTTTTTCGAAGCTTCCGATCCAACGCAACACACTAAACGATTCCTGAAAGATGACAGATATCAATTCTTATCCATACATATACAAGATAGCCATTTCAAATGATCCCTGTGAAATCGAGATATTGTAGAAGCTTTCTTATAGTTAATTGAATTTTGGTTTGGTTTTTGGCTAATATTTTGAATCAGTTATTTGAAATTGGTCAATGCGGTATTAATGCTTGGCAAAATTGGTTTAGTTTTATCTAATTCAACCATTGGAAATGGACGACCTGTATAGCTGCGATTCGGAAATTTGACGAGAATGCATTAAGCAACTCATTCAAATGTACCGCACTACTACGCCATTGTGGTTTATGTTTCATTTGTGCTGTATCGATTTTGTTTTGCAAACATGCACAATGTTCGTATCTACGTGCCACTGGTATATTTACCATACAAAATGGACTACATCAACACAACACAAATGATAGCAACTATCAAATTATCAGAGTTTAATTCCTGACATTAAAGTTGCAAACGTACAGAATATCACGTGTGTCCATAGACATTTCGTATTATCTTTTATTAGGGGTCACACTTTACATAATCATAACCGTTTATGTTTAGCTTACTGAATTAGATTTTTTCTTATTAAAAATAACATTTCTTGGTTTCCATAGTCACTTGCACAACACTATTATAATATTTTATGAATAATAATATATAAAAGAAAGTTGATAATTTGCGATAATTTTGTCATAGATTCCGAAAGCGTGTTGCTCGGTAATAACCAGACGCCAAAGGCGCAGGGTTGTTTTCCTAAGGGAACATGCTTGAGGAAGTTATGACAAAATTATTAAAATCAATCAATGTTCGAGGTTTATTTGGTAAGATAATTTACTATGCAAAGAAATACTATGGGGGGTATTATTCTCCATCAATTGGTCGATGACATAATCATTGATTGCTAATTGGCCATTTTAGAACACGTGACTGAAAATACACAGTTTTAATAAGTACAAATGTCAAATAAAAAATTATCGGCTTAATATGCTGGAAAATATGTACATAGTTCAATTAAATCATATCTCAATGACACGCGATTGGTACACCAATTTTAACTAAATTTGACATATATAAAGTGACAATTCATAAAACTTGTTGACTCTATGAAACGTCTTACTTTTCGTTACCAGTTACGAAAAGTGAAATATTCCCTAACTGGTGATGGGAGGGGAATTTCGCCACTAATTAATGATACTTGATTCCATAGTAATGAAAGAACATCTTCAGTCTTACTGGGCGACTTAAAAGGAGGGACGAGGGACGCTCGTAGGAATGTTTCAAGTAGCTTGAATTTAAATTCAAATAATCACATCCTATCCAAAATTGGAAAAAATATTGTATGAAACACGTTGGAAAACACTATTTTTCATAATTAGCGTTATTTTACGCAACGAGTGAAGCAAGAAATCCGCTCGTTACGAAAAATTGTGCTTTCCTCAACTGATTGCACAAATAACTATTTTGTATTTCTTAATTCCTTTTTGTATTCTATCCATTTTATCTAATATCATAACAACAATTCTTACATTTTCAACTTTTGCTCAATCCCATTCCCATCACTGCGTTACATACATTTCCGTTCTCTTGTAGCTATTCTTCTTTTTTTCGCTCCAATATTTTTACCCAGCACAATTGCAAATGTCCCACATATACTTTTCTACCCAGTCTTGTACATTTCTCAATGATCTGATCAATATGAACAATAAATATCGAAGAGCTTAGACTCCCTCTTTGTCCCATTCCCATATTTGTCTAGAAAATTTCTGTTATATTGTTATTTCTCATAACTGCGTTCCATTTTCTTGTACAGGGTGGCGCACCGAAAACGAAACAGATGCATTTACTGGCAGATGATTCCTTTTTAAAAAAATCCCTGGGACCCGTCGATTTTGTTTTCGAGGGGGACACAAAATTGGCATAAAATCACAGTAACATTTGCAGCCCCCTAAGCGGGGGTGGCACCATCCCTAAAATCTTAAATGGAAAGGGGGGTCGAATGATCCATCATTTGAAAGGTCTTTCAACTCCCTTTACAATGATGTAAAATTCATGTACTTCAATTCAGTAGTTTTGGAGATTTATTGATGTAAAGTTTAAATACATCATCGTAAGAGGAGATCAATACATAGCAGCAAAGTTGTTAAAAAATAAAGAATGAACTGACCTGTCAGCCGAGTAAATGTTGAAAATGACCACCATTACTTTCCATGCAATAATAAAGATTTTGCTGAAAACGTTGCCGGACATTTTGCAATATTTGAGGAGTAATTTGATGGCACTCATTCACAATTCTTTGTCGCAAATCTTCTAAGGATGTTGGCTGAGTAGCATAGATTTTGCTTTTTAAGTAACCCCACAAAAAGAAATCCAAAGGTGATAAATCTGGCGATCTTGGGGGCCATTCAACGGCACCTCTTCTACCAATTCATTGACCTGGAAAGGTCTGATCTAAATAATGCCGAACTCTTAATGCGTAATGTGGTGGGGCACCATCCTGTTGGAACATCAACATATTCTCAACGTATCGACCATCATTCTGATTTTCAATTATATCTGTTAGCGCAGGATCTATGGCATTTTGCAGTAATTCCAAATACATTTCACCAGTCAAATTTCCAGGTAAGAAAAAAGGACCAACCAAATGATCGCCAAAAATGCCAGCCCAAACATTTAATTTTTGTGGCTGCTGTGTGTGTACCTCATGGTAAATTCTGGGATTAGAGTCCGACCAATATCGACAATTATGACGATTTACTTCGCCATTTAAAAAAAAGGAACATTCGTCGGAAAAGCAAATGTTAAATAAACATTGTTCATCGTTTGTAATTCGTTCACTCATAACTTCACAAAATTGTAATCGCTTATCAAAATCGTCTTCATTAAGTTCTTGTACAAGGTGAATTTTATACGGATGAAAATTATGTGCCTTTAGAATCCGTTGGATAGTACGTCGACTAACACCACACGAAGTTTGCAATTTGCGGGTACTTAATGTAGGATCTACAATAACTTGCCCTAAAACCCCCACTTCTGTTGCTTCGTTCCTTATAGGATTCTCAATATTACGTTTTTTATTGGCGACTGATCCAGTTTCCCGAAATTTAGCTACAAGTTCTACAACATATTTTCGGTGCACATTATTGTTCTCATGTCGCTCATTAAAAATTTGTGCTGTTCTATTAGCGCACTGATTATTTCCGAAAAATATTTCAATAATTTCAACCCTTTCTGCCGTGGAATATACCATGGTTAATTTATGTAAAAGCAATAAATGATATTTTAACAACAAAGATTGGTCAAATCAATCGCAAACTAATGTACTATTTCCTATTTAAAATAAGTACGTGGCATTCTCTACTTATCTTTCTTCAAGAAACAACTTTTTTTTTCACAAAGGACACTTCAATTGCTATTTTTATTATTAATAAACCATGGGCGTAGTAAATAAAAGCATTTACTTATCAAGAAAATGCTTTTACTCAAATTTCTTCTGAAAGAAGTACAAACTAATTTGATGTACCTATTAAAGTCTACTTTAAACTTTAAATCAATAAAACTCCAAAACTACAGAATTGAATACATGAATTTTACATCATTATAAAGAGAGTTGAAAGACCTTTTAAATGATGGATCATTCGACCCCCCTTTTCATTTAAGATTTTAGGGATGATGCCACCCCCGCTTAAGGGGCTGCAAATGTTAAAGTGATTTTATGCCAATTTTGTGTCCCCCTCGAAAACAAAATCGACGGGTCCGAGGGATTTTTTTAAAAAGGAATCATCTGCCAGTAAATGCATCTGTTTCGTTTTCGGTGCGCCACCCGTATATATATTGTAACATGTTGTACCTTAATAATAATATACTATGGTAAAACAAGTCTTATCGTTTAGTTTACTAAAGGCAAATACTTGATAGATTCTATTTAGAAATAGTGAAATAAAACCAGAATATAAAAAACAGATTATATTAGATCATAAGATTGTTTGTAACTAGTTTTAAGTTGTGTAAGTGGCACCAAAGTGATTCTTGAGAATTTCAAAAGTGAATTTATTTTCAAGTGAACTTTCAAAGGTCAAAATTCTAAAAGAAAACAAACTTTTGAATATTTGATTTTGACAAGAATGTCAAAGTAAACAAACCATTGATTACCTGTTTCATAAAGTAGGACAGGAATTACTTGGAGTAGGTTTGTTTTAATCCTGGCAGAATGAACACAGAAAAAAAAAGCTATTCCATTGTTGCTAGGAGACGGGAGTTTTTTGAAAGGAAGAAGGAAGAGCCATATTGTTTTTTGTTTGGCTTCTTTTTAAAAATTTTTGAATATAACTGATTATATCCAGTACCATTTTCACCATTTCTACAAGTCCTAGCTCCAAAGTTCAAGACACATGGTCTAGGGATGATTTACACTGTCCAGTAGCTGAAACCACAATATTTTATGAAGCATACCTGAAAGAAACAGGTACATGAGATTACCAGGTATCAACCCTATAGTATTTTGCAAAATATTCGCATACTATACCTAAGTACGTACAATTTCGTTAATTTGGCCAAAAATATCTAAGTACCTAATACACAACATAATGAACATTGAAGTAAATTTCTCGGAAAATCTATCTAAATTCTGAAAGACTTTCTTAACAGCTGATGAAATGCTGTCGATATTGATCATATTTATTGAAAAACCAATTATTAATTATAGTTGAAGTTAGTTCGTATTAATTGAATTTGAATTACGTGTTGTTGTATTTAAAATTGTAAATTAAAATATAACATAACCTCTAAAAAAAGGATTCCTAAATACAACACGAAATTCAAGATCACAATATTTATTTGACACCCATAAGATGGTTTTATTTTAATTTTATGAAATATTTTAAAACTTACAGACTTACCTGTTGTTTAAGGTCACATAAGAATTTATGTACGTGACATAAAATCACGTAAACTAGTTGAACATTATTCTTATGAATACAGTTACATGTTTTATTTTGTTCCTCATTATGTATTTCAGCAACGCATGAAATCATACCATTATTATAATAAATAATTTCCATTTTGTAACACTACAGATTTGTTTTACTATAAATAACTTTTCTTCTTTTTCATTTGCTAAACGTTACACCATAAAAATAAAAATAAATTACACCACTCTTTCATATTTCTATGACACTACTGTTTGCCATAATCATAGAATAGAATAACATATTATTTCGGTCAAGGTCAAATCTTTTCAAGGAACTCATGCTACAGGATGACAATACTGAAGCACGACCCATAATGAGAATAAGATTGTTGTAGTTGGGAATTATCTTTAAAACGTATAAGTGTACTCTTATAAGTGTTTAATCCAAGCTTTCGAGTGAATTTTCACCCATCATCAGGGAAGCTACATAAAAATATATTGTTGAAAATTTTTTGAAATGTTTTTTTAAAAAAATTTTTACTTACAAACTTGTTGAGATTGTAACGTGAAAATGATAAAGTTAAAACATTGATGTCCATCAGCAACACTAAAAACTGTCTATTTTTTATAAAATAACACTGGTCACATTTTATAACTGTTTTTAAAAACTTATTTTATAATTACTTAAAATACATTAAAATTCATTTTGTTCAAGTTAGGTTATCAAACCACGTAAATATATTTATTTTAAACTGAAAATTCAATACATATAATTCTGTGTGAAATCTTGATGTTATCCTTATTAAGATTATATTTAGAAAGATATGGAACTCTCTGAAACACCACAATCCAACAATGTGCCAATCGCAACCATTTAACTAATGAGATCAATGGTCACGAATGTCCACAGTGCAAGACCATGAGGAACATTCAGCTAATGAGACTGAGAGTCCCATAATGTTCCAGAGAGGTCCATACCCCCATTATTACTCCTTTCTTGAGAATCTAATAGTAGTAAATAAGCAAAAATATCACTAAGATGTTTAGTATCAATTCTGTGGTTCATGTTATTAGGGTTTCTTTTTATATGTACCATTTCTAGAAAATTTCTTTCAGATTTAAAATGCTCTGTATCCAATATCTTGACAGACTCATAGTTCATTAGATGACCTGTTTTATTTACATGTTCAGCCAGAGCACATCTTTCTGGATGTAATCTACAGTCACTTTTATGACTAGTGATTCTATCTTTTGAATATCTTGATGTTTGGCCAATATATTTGGCATTACAGTTAGAGCAGTCTATGCTGTAGATCACATCTGACTTCAGTTTATCTGGAATTTTATCTTTTATTTTTGAAAATAAATTTCCTACAGTGAGAGCAGGCTCAAATGCAATTTTTATGTTTAATATATTCCGAATAAGATGGTTAAAGCATCTTGCTATGTCTCTATGCAAAGGTAAAGTGATATATTGGATTAATTGAATGTTATGTTCATTTGTTTCATTATTGACTGGAGCCAGAGTATCAACACCATCTGATGTGTTCATTGTATCATTAATTTGTAATGTTTTGAAAAGAATCTTTTTTAGAAGTGGTTCTGGATATGAGTTGTCTCTAAAAAGGTGAAAAAGGATTTTTATGTTTTTTTGATGGAATGATTTTTCACTAATGGCTAAGACTCTTCTTTTCATTTGCTTAACTAAGTTAATTTTCATATTATGATTGTGGTATGACCAATAGTTGATATATCTACCAGAGCTAATAGGTTTCCTATACCAATCAATCATGATGTTGTTGTTTTGTCTTATAACCAAAGTGTCTAAGAAAGGAATGGAATGATTTTGATTTTCAGTTTCTAGGGTAAATTGTATGTGTGGATCGAAAGAATTGAAAAAATATAATAGCTCATCCAGATCAGTTTCTGGTGCTGCTAATATGATATCGTCCACATATTTTTTAATGAAATGGAGTTTGAAAGGAAGAACTTGGATAACAAAGTCCATCACCATATCCATTACATAATTGGCTATTATTGGTGAAATTTGACTGCCCATTGGGGTTCCAAAAATTTGTTTATAAAATTTTTTGTTAAAAATGAAAAAATTATTGTTATATGGTTTTAAATGAAACTAACTATTTCTAAATGACTCCACGATATATTTGTTAAAATGTGTAAATTGCAATTTACACATTTTTACAAATATATTGTGGAGTCATTTAGAAATAGTTAGTTTCATTTAAAACCATATGATGAGTAGATTCCACGAAGTGAGGGTTTATACAGTTAACCAAATTATTGTTAAACACAAAAGATAAAAGTGAGACAAAAGACTCCAAATCAATGGAGCAGTGTGCGCTATAGAAGGCCATTTTCTTTTAATTGCTGTTATTGCAATGTTAAGATATACATTACTGAATAAGGAGACTACATCGAGACTTTATTTATTTTACCAGAGATGTGATCTACTATGAATGAACCTCAAGAAAATTTGACAACAAAGTTTTGTAGTCTTTTTTTTTCTATTATGTTGAAAAGGTAGCTGGAACGCTACCAAAACGTCGAAATAAAAAATAAAAAACATTATTGTGGTTTCATTCCCAAAAAATAAGAAACAAAATAATAAATAATGCCACAAGGAAGATAATAATATATTTAAAATGAAGCTGTATTTATGTTTCGGAATTATCCAGTTTCGAACTTCAGACTGTAAAAAGTTGGTATGTGAATTTAGTTGGAAGATAAAAAACTGGTTACTCTCCCTGTGAAACTTTTGATTAGATGCCCGTTTGCCAAATCAAATCAAGCTTGTAGTGGAGTCAGTTAACAGTCATATCTTTTAGAACAATTCCGATGTAAAATGTGATTTAAAATGTAATTTATTTCAAACCCTGCGAACTTCGTACCGCCCCAACAGTGAATTGATGTCGTGCTAGTGAATAGCTCAACTTAATTAAGTATTTAATGGAAGTTATACAATGAATACAAAATAAATATCAAGTTTAGTACTTTATTGAGATAATAACACAAAAAGAAATCAATCGAGTGTCAGCAAAACAAAATTGAATTAAACTATGTAAGTACATATTGTGCAGCCTGTGGAGCATTTGGTTCAATTCTCTTCATTGAAACACCTTGTAATATACGATTTTTTTTACCAGGCATAAGTGGAAATAAAGCGGATGATTTGCGACGCGTGAACCACCAACAGTCAAGGATTGGCCTTTGGATTTCTTAACCATCATGACGAAAGAAAGACAAATCGGTAACTGAATTCGCTTAAACTTGAGAATATCCCTTGGCATCATAGTAATCTTAGAAATAAGAATTAACTCATCTTCAAATTTTCCTCCGAGTATCGTCGCCCGAATCATCAGTCTTCCTATCACCAAACACATTCAATTGCATAGTTTTGTTGGTTTAGACTTCGAAGCATGATGACTATCAAGCCCCCTTCAGTTGTAAATTGTGCCGTGGTAAACCAGGCACATCCAAGGAGTTGAAAAATTCAGTTGAATCATCAGTGGCTCCACCTTCATTTTTTGCATAGTTGATAAATTTGAATGAATGCGGCGTACCAATAAATTAGGACAGCACTATCCAATGCGAAATACTGAGGGATTCAAATCAACACTTGGAGTATTTCTTCTTAAACTAC
This sequence comes from Galerucella pusilla, assembly GCA_910591695.1. Classification (NCBI taxonomy): domain Eukaryota; kingdom Metazoa; phylum Arthropoda; class Insecta; order Coleoptera; family Chrysomelidae; genus Galerucella; species Galerucella pusilla. The sequence continues at coordinate 20,273 of CAJUYI010000166.1, forward strand.
TATCTCATTGTTGATTTGTGCGATTAGCTCTATATTTATAAAATATACTGACCCTGACTGGACTGAAAAAATAATCTGGAATCAATTGATTCGATTTTTTTCCAATTAAATCATTTTTTCGTTTGTCAGAATATGTTAATTGATTGGAGAGAAGAGTTTACCGGATCGACGAGATGGCCATTGACTGTTTGACAGTTACGAACCTTATAATTATTTTGTAGGGAAATATTCGTTCCGTCAATTTTCTAATATTTTGGATGGTTATTCTGTTATTTGGGTCGGAGAAAATGCAACAAATTAAAAGCCATTGAAATCGGTCCAGCCGTTCTCGATTTATAAGTGTTTGAACAGAATCGACTTTGTTCTATGTGGGGTGATACAGCACAGCTCAGTGGTTGTAGGCTTGTCCTTGACTATGAGCTAAGCTTGGATTTCAATTATCAATCCATTGGACTCTAAAGCAGTTTACTGACTGCGACTGGTGTTTTTGGTGAACTTTCAATTATTTTGAATAGATTATATCATTTGACATTGTTTATTAATTATAATGTAGATTAACGGAAGAGGGAACTATAAGTGATGATAACCAGTTATGTACCTATGGGACATGATGAAAACTGCCAATCGCAATTTATATATTTCACCATCACTATACTGAATTTGGCTTTCTTGGGACAAGAAATGGTGTTGGTCCTAACTATATAATTGGAATCATTCAACCTTTAACTATTAAGGTGGAGTCTATTAGACTCTGACGGGCTTTGAATCGTTTCTGTCACTTATGATTTTAATCGTATATTCATGCGGTCATCAGTACCTTCCTAATCCGTGTTTTTCTGATATTAAACCAAAGTTGAGTGATTTTGAGTGATTGTACATTTAGCATCAAAGGAGTCTCACAGACTCCACATCAGTGAGTACGTTAGAAAACTCATTAAATATGCTATAGCAGTTATAAAAATAATTTCTCATTACCCAGGAGTGAAAGTGAAAGTGAAAGACCTAGCAAAATCTCTTGTCCAACCATATATGAAGGACCGCCTTAGGAATCCTAGAATATCGAGAGAATTACGAACACCTATTAGTAGAATCCTATGCGTGGAACTTCCTCTACATGTAGAATTTGTCCTCGAAACACGAAAATATTGTTATATCTGTCCATCCTAATTACACAGAAAAACGAAATACTTATGCAGTGACTACCAGAAGCCAATATGCCTCTTGTATTCGAGAAAAATATGTTCACAGTGTCTCGAAAAAAGGAATTAAAACATATTGCACAAACTCTTGTTTCAGACAAAATAAAAGTTTTCAATGTTTAAACCATTCTTTGTAGTGTTAACTTTATGAATATCCAAAATTAATCGAAGAAACTGAAACACCTGTTTATCGCCCCTGGTGGATTCGGCCTTAAATTAGCGCTGATCGATGAACACGTTGTTTAGTGTTTGCAATTGTTTTTGGGCAAATTTAAACAGTAATATTTTGGGGATACGATGATCGTTTTTGTCACGTTTTTCAAGCAAATAGATTCTGTATAAGAATTTTCAATCTTCTCTAATTAATTACGATCTTTATTGGTAGACCTAGAAGTATCAGGATGATTCATAGGTTTTTTCAATGCCACTCTTGCTATAACTATTTTTCCAAATCTGTACCCACCACAATCCAATCCTAAAATATGGCTGATGTCCATCGTATTATAATTTAACGCACACCAACTGTACTATTCAACAATATCTGAAATGTTTAAAAGACAAACGTCACCTTATCAATTGATGGAGTGGAGAATGAAAATTGAAACGGCAGTAACATGAAGGGTTTCACTGGGAAAAAATTTTGAATAGATTTTTGACAGGCATCTTCAATTGCTTTGTTATTAATATTAATCCACGATTAAACCTTCACTTTAATAATTGAATCAGAGAAGAAGAAACGCCGCATAACGGCTCCACCCTCTGCGCTATTCTATTATTTAGGTTGGGTCGGATACAATTTACAGGAAAATTATTACACGCGTTCACAACTTTCCTTTCCAGTTAGTTCCACTGTTGTGGTGGAAAGACTAGATTATTATTTGCTTGTTACAAAGTTTTGTGTATAACGTGAATCCACGTGGAGTTAAATTTTAATTTGGGACCTATATATAATACGTGGAAATTTCAACATGTAGGTTGTTCAGTAAATAATATTAACAAAACATAACTCTTGACTCGCTCATCTTTTCCGTCAGGGTAAAACTGACTCCAATATTATTACCATGGACGTGCGAGCGATATTGTTGTCTTTTTTCAACTGGGTTTACGATGTTTGAGGAGTTTTTTTTTGACTTGGGGAGGCCAGCATGAGGGAGCTTACTTCCGGCGACGTTATCGACTACTTCAAACAAGTAGGATGTATGACGAGCCTAAGTGCTGTGGGATCAGGGATCAGATTATTTTATTGACATGCGCGTTGAAAACGACTTAAAATTGCTGAAAGTCAGTTTGTGATATGTGGTTGGAACAAACTATAACGCACAGTACAAAAGCTAAAATATATAGGTAAATGAGCAAAACAAAACCAAACATTCACTAATAAGATTTTTTTCACTAATTTTTTCACCAAATAGCGTTCATAACAAATAACAGATTTGTTGAAAGCTGCACTTTTTAATTTTCTCAAATTTGGTCGGGTTGAGGAAAAAATGGATAGCTATGTCCAAAAAGTCGTAAACCATTTTTATAACACCTTCGAATACTAACAACCAGAGCAGAGCTAGTCGAACTGTTGAACTTACGAGAAATTTGAAAGTTGAAGCTAAGGTGAATTTTTTTAGTTCCTCTTCCACAATGTTGGTCCAAAAGGAAATCGTTGGTGGAAACATTTGAAATGAGACCATTTTTTGGGGGGTTTTTTCAATCATTTGTTCAAATTGTTTTTCGTTTGCTGCTCAGCAGTGTCCCAAACGATGATAGAAGAGAAGCCCCATAGGAAAAAATCAGATATGCTAAATCTAGAGACCTTGCGGCGACTTCATTGTATCTCCTCTATCTATTCACGTATTAGGCAAACAGTATTAAGGTACACACATTCATTTCACATGGACTCACTTCCCAAAAGCAGCAGAATGGTTCGGTCAATCTCCATGAATGTTGTGCGATTTCTTCGTCGGTGTTTCGGTTTCAGGCACAACGTTGTTTCAAATTGTTTACAAATTTGATGTGTCCTATGATGCGGTACAATAGTCTGAACATTAAACACATTCAATATAAATTGAAAACTACCAAAAATATTAACAATAAATAAAATAAATTGACGAATGGGAAAACAATTCTACATAGAATTATATTTAATAAATTGAGAATTATTATAAATTGAAACCCAAATCAAACCAGCAAAAGAACTTACAAGAATATGAACAAATAAAATAAGAAACAACACTGTAATTAAAAATCTAATCGCTTCAAGAATTCTCAGTAGCTCCAAAAATTACAATTTATCAAGAAAGAAAATTACACACAGCCTTAACGCACACACAGCCTCAACGCACAAATTTATACTAAATAAAGAAGACCCACCTCAATGTTCCCAATGTAATGAAAATATGTCCATTAAACATATTATCCTAGAATGTCCCCAGTTTGCAATCCAACGAAGACAGCATAAGATCCCTAACTCCTTACAGTTAGCTCTCGGAGACCAAATTAACGATTCCTTGGAATTCTTCAAAGCCATCAACATGTACAATTTATAATCATAATGTAACTGATATATGTAACTGTAAATGTAACTAGTATATGTACTGAACTACCAATAACCCTAGTGGTTGACGCAGTATGTTAAATAAAAAAAAAATTACATTTATTGAAAGGCTACTTACTAGATTCTGCACTATTAAAATTAATACTAAATTTTCAAATTTTCTGAAATTCAAATAATAAATTTTTGAAATGTATCGTTACATGAGTTATTATAATTATTAACATAAAAGTTGTACGAAGCCACTTGTACTAAATTGTATATAGATGAGAAATACTTGGCAAATGCGTTTGCAGTATTATTTTCAGCTCTGCACGCACTCCTATGAATAAAATTTCTGAATTTTAAGTCCGACCTTTTTCCTTTATTATTATTAGTAAAATTTACAAACTCCTTAATTCCAGTTTCTAAATGTATTTTTTTTACTACACTTCAATTAATCGTTCCTAACTCAACTCTATGAACCATCAATCAAAATAACTCGAAATGGACTTCAATCCTTTTAGACCAGTCGAATTAGCTCACTTTGAAGCAAAAAGAAAACAAAATTGTTAACAGGATGGGAACAGTTGGGAATGGTGAAGAGGCGTATAATAAACGTGAAAAAAATAAATGCGTGAGCAGGGGTGCTTCCAGATATATTTGGGGGGTGGAAAGGGGTGGAATTTTGGATTATTGCGATTTCCGGCGAAAGTTGACGTCGAAGAGAAAAATATACAACAAAAAAGTGGTAGATCATAAAAAGGTCTACAACTTTTGTATCAATGATTTTTTCATATAACCTAAAATCTCCGAGAAAAATGCGGAAAACCGCTTTTATCGTTTTTTATTTTTCATTCATACAATAAGAATTTTATTTCGACGAAACTTGGTGGGAGTATACTTTTTTGTGTCCGAAAAGTCCACAAATTTTTTCAGATAAAAATATCGAGAGACTTCCGAGATAATCACGTTTTCCGGCACAAAAAAAATGTTTAAAATGGAAATCCTCCTTCGGAAAATTGTCGTAGAGGCTTCATTCATGTCGCCATTTTTTCTTCTTGAGTTATACTTTCTTGTGAAATATCAAAAATATACAGTCTCCATTTAGAAACATGCTCAAAAATTGGAAAAATCCAAAAATGAATTCTGCAACTATCTTTTTTTACTAAATGTTGATAATTTGTTTGAATCTCCAAATAATTCTTGAAAACTAATTGAAAAATGAAGAGAGATTCTTTGTTTCATTATTTTATTAGATATTCCAATTTTCAACAGTATTACCTACTATGAACATACAAGTGGAATAATGATTTTTCCTTTGAATCTCCCGCTGCCCGTGTTTAGTATACAAGATTCCATACAGGAACCGCTGTCATCTCCTCCCAGTTCCCCGTCTCTCTTTCAGCTATATAGAACAGCTGATCCCGTTAAAGCGTACCCAAGGAGGGGGTCGGTCTGCCTGAAAGTGTCGTTTCTGAGTAGGTGTGGGATCACGATAAATATGATTTTCTTTTAGTGACGTCTCCCAAAAACTGACGATAATCTTGAAATTTTGTATCACGTCATACCTCTTGCGAGAAGTCGAAAACGATTTAGACCTAACCTCCGACGCCGATCCAACAATTATGCACGTAATGGTTGCAAGTTGATAACACCCACTGATGGTTCGGCTACACAACACTCGTATAAAGTTTTCTACCAGGTTCAAGCGTGGCTTGGAAAAGAAACGACACCAACAAAGTGGGGCCGGAAAAAAGTTATGGTCAATAATTCAAAAATTCTCATGCCGCCTTTTAGAAGATTTCGATGAATCTGAAGATAATTCTGCTAAAAAGGAGCAGCCGGGCCTTTTCTTAATCAGTGAAAATCAATTATCAGAAGAATCATCAGGTTATCCGAGCGATATTGAAGAAGGAGAAGGAGATAATAAAATTACAAATAGAAGCAATATTGACAAAATAGATGATTTGATAAACCTCAATTGATGTAGTTTCATCAATTTACTAATGGTTGAGAGGTGCTGAAAAGGAGCAGCCGGGCCCTTTCTTAATCAGTGAAAATCAATTATCAGAAGGATCATCAGGTTATCCGAGCGATATTGAAGAAGGAGAAGAAGATAATAAAATTACAAATAGAAGCAATATTGGAAAAATAGATGATTTGATAAACCTGAATTGATGTAGTTTCATCAATTTACTAATGGTTGAGGTGCTGAAAAGGAGCAGCCGGGCCTTTGCTTAATCACTGAAAATCAATTATCAGAAGAATCGTCAGGTAATCCGAGCGATATTAGAGAAGAAGAATTAGAAATAGAATTCTGTAAAAAAAAGATGGTTGCAGAATTCAATTTTCGATTTTTCTAATTTTTGAACATGTTTCTAAATGGGACTGTATTATTTTATTATTTCACGAGAAAGTATAACTCAAGACGAAAAAATGGCGACATGAATGAAGTCTCCACGACAGTTTTCCGAAGGAGAATTTTGATTTGAAAAATATTTTTTTGGTCCGGAAAACGGGATTATCTGGAAAGTCTCTCGATATTTTCATCTGAAAAAATTTGTTGACTATTCGGACGCAAAAAGGTATACTCCCACCAAGTTTCATCAATATAAAATTAATATTGTGAGAATGAAAAATAAAAACAGATAAAAGCGGGTTTTCGCATTTTTCTCGGAGATTTAGAGGTTATATGAAAAAATCATGAATACAAAAGTTGTAGACCTTTTTATGATCTACCTACCACCTTTCCGTTGTACATTTTTCTCTCCGACTTTAACTTTCGCCGGAAATCGCAATAATCCAAAATCTGGAAACAAACCTGCTCACGCATTTATTTTTTTATGTTTATTATACGCCTCTCCACTATTTCCAACTGTTCCCATCCCGTTAACAATTTTCTCTTTGTAAAAGTGTTATTTGCCTGGACTATTTATACTTTTCCTTTAAAAAACTTTTGTTCCTGTAGAGAACCAAACAGGATATTTTGTGGCAAACCATGAACGTAAAGTAGGAAAAATCAAAGGACCCAGAGAAGAGCCTTAGGGACACCAGTTTCAAGTGTCTGCGGAGCTCAACATTAATTTTCGATTCTCACAATAATGTTGCTGGCTTGAACGTATGATTCATGCCAATTCAAAAAGTTTCCACGAAAACACAGCTTAAATAACTTTTGTCTCCTTGTGAAGGGGATAATTACGGTTTTAAGGTGGTTCACAGACATCTGTTCCCTCTCGCACCACTTGTGCACTATGTTCAGGGCCATTTGAAGGATATTAGAAATTATCTCTTCAAATTGGCCTCTAATAATTATTACTATATCATCAGCATATCCCTGCACATCTATCTCCTGACTAGATAGTTCACCCAGGAGATCGTCAACCAGTTGTGACCCCAAAAGGGGGGAAAGCACCCCTCTCTGTGGGCATCCCCTGGCCGCCACTCTCCTTACCATACTCCATTCAGTGATTTAGTGATGTATCGGTTTGATAATATGCTTTTGATCCAGTAGCGGATTGGTTTGCAGATTTCTCTTCGCTCTACCGTTCTCCATATGGATTCTGGAAGAGCGTTATTGAACGCCCCTTCTATATCTAGGAAGGCCTCCAGCGCTATTTCCTTGTTTCCAAGGGAAGGGCTGATATTCCCCACTAGATTGTTTAACGCCAAATCTGTCGATTTGCCCGTTTGATACGCATACTGCGAGGGATTTAACGGATGCTCTCGTAGCCTCCCTTCCCTAATATGCCTGTCTAGAATTTTTTCCAGACATTTCATTAAGAACGAGGTCAGGCTGATCGGACGATAGAATTTGGGAAGTGAATTATTCACTTTCCCCGTTTTCCGTATAAATACAACTCTTGCCACTGACCAAACGCCTTAGAGAGATAAAAAAAAACAGCAGCCACATGCTACGTGGGACATAAACGTAGCAGGCAGCTGCCGGCTTCGGTAGGCTGTCCCGCAAAGGGTCCTGAGACTTGCTTTATCCCAGGGAACCAGCGAAGGGACCACTCCCACCAACCAGTTAGCGCTCGCCACGTCCGCGCAGGTAATTAGAAGGTACCCGGGTTTTTGAGTGCATTTGACGAATCACACTTGAGGTCCGTTATCTGCCACCTCCTCGTATGACTTCATAATGGAGTGCTGGAGAGCTTTATATACGTCCATATAAATCCCACGAGTAGCTAGGGAAGTTTTTGTCAACCTCCTCGGAGCCCCGCATGAGGAGGTAAGGCTGGGATACAAGGGGGTTTCGCCTGGTGCCCCCAGGGGACCGTTCGAGGCCACATTCCCCGTGACCATCCAGTACATCGGCACGGTACCTTCACTTGGGGGAGTTGGTCCGCGGTGACAGCTTTCGCAATGGATTTTAAGGAGTTTTACGTCCTGTTAACTGTTATGAATAATTTTCAAATTGTCATTCTTTGATTAATATTTAAATTTAAATTTAAATTTAAAATCAACATCAAAAATAACAATACAAGATAATAATGTAGGAAACACCAAGTAAACAAAAAACATCAATCCAGTATATCCTCCCCCGCAGCTTCAAAAAATCTTTCAACTCTCTAAATTTTTTGTAAGTTTCTCGCAGCATTTCTGGGGTAATTTCGTTACCGGCATCAATGATAGCTCATTTCAAAAAAAATCTTAATAGTTAAATCGGGGGATCGGCCCGGGGAAAATATTGGTATATAACCTCCCATCCAGCGCCCAGGAAAATATTTATCCAGCCATCCTCTAATTAGCAAAGTCGGATGCGACGAACATATCCATCATGTTGAAAGTACATTTGACGCCTTTGCTCCAGAGGAATATTTTTTGATTCATATATTAAGAAGTTGTCTAGCAAATACAAATATACCTCCCGATCTAACGTAACTTCCAGTAAAAACGGTCCGATTATTCGATCCAGTGGAACCGCACACCAGACATCAACTTTCTTAGTAAACTGACTATTACAGTTAATCCTGTAGCTCGGATTTTCACTAACCCAATATCGACAATTTTGGGGACTCCGTTTGTTGTAAGCGTTGCTTCATCAGTAAACAAAATATTGTGAAATAATCGGTCATGCATAAGTTTTTCACCAATCATCGCATAAAAGTGTAACCTTGTGTCATAATCATAATCTTGCAAGGTATCAATGAATTTCGGTTTGAATTGATGAATTTTGTTTTGCTAAAATATTATCTGTGAATTACTCTTGGAAAAACCAACCTCCACTGCTGTTTTTCGTAGACCCAACTTGGGATTTTCCCCTAACAAATGCATAGCTAGTGCACTAGCTACATCATCCTCCTCAACGTACGCCTTCTCCAATTTCTTTTTGTCTTGAACAGATCCTGTCTCATCAAACTTCCACTAGATTAATACATTATCTTCGAACTTAAAGCAAAAGTTCATACGGCTTCCATAAATTGGCTATAAAATCAGGCAAGTTTCAAAAAACCCGAATTTTATTCAATTTCATGGGGTTTCAGAATAAGCAGAACTTTTTATCACGAATAACATTTTTCACTAAAACTAATATTTCTAATATTTTTCACCCTTCCGTGGACACGCTGTATATTACTATTTTTTTCAGTTGGCAATTTTCAGTACTTATGATGATCATCACGCACAAATTATCAATTCTATAGAATAAACTGTAATGTTTATTTTTGTTGGAATTATTATAAACCAAACTAACTGTTGAACTTGCCAATGCTGGTTATGGTGAAATATTCATATACATTTATTGAATCGGAATGTGTGAAATTCTCACCAAAATATATCAGAATTATAATCACTCCGAATTTCCTGGGTTAGTACATTCGTATACCTAAAACTTTAACAAAAGAGTGATTAATCAGAGAATCTCTTGTTTTAGCCCACTGTATAATCCAAAAGTTATTTATTTTGTATATTGTTACGGTATGAATCGGCCTATTACATCCGGGATTATATTATTTGAGGATAGAGTAGGTACTGGATAACAAAGACTCAAATTACTTATCGTATACTGTAATCCCTTTGCAGATAAAATTTTTCAGTTGTTAAATTTTCGACCAATAGTCTGTGTCCAGCAAGATTGATTGGAAATGAGTAATAATTATGTTAGTTTCAAAGCAGAACTATGGTTAACGGAAAAACTTGGTATATTTAGGTATTTTCCAGAATGTTATTTTCTTCAGCAAATGATTATTTGCACTAATATGAAGAACAGAATATAGAGGGAGTTTTAAGTGTGGAACTCCCCAATCATCTCGGAAACGAATCGCACGATTTTTACAGATTTTGGCGGACAAAAATCTTGTTATATGGCGGATATGATGGTGGTATTCACATTGTTGTGAGATCTTTCCATTTTCCAGAATAATGATGAACTTTGATATTCCAAAATAATACTCCTGTATGTTTTTGGTCTCTAGAAATTCTTGAAAAGTACTGAATATTTTTCATGTGATGTTCCCCACACTCAAATCCACAATTTTGGAGATATATCCACATTCACATCATCTCTGCAGAAATTGAAAAAATACATTTGGATAACTATGACTGCTAGAATAACAACTTTAACGTTCCAATAAATTAGTACTGTTGGTTTTCATTGAGTCACAATGATTGATCGTATATCTGGAAAATAACTAATCGAGATTCGAGATCGAGATATAAGGACATGGTGATATGCGTAGAAGTCGAGCAAAAACTTGTTACATCTTCAATAATTTACATCCTTACTGAATCCTCATAACAAGATAAAGTGTCAGTAAATTGGTATAAAAGTTCAACGAAACTGGTTCAGTGAAAAATTCATCAAATTCAGGTTACAAAAAAACTGCATCAACTGGAATCAAATTTTCAAATCCTGTTAAAAGAAGATCCACACTTAAGTACTAGACAAATATCCAGGGAACTTGAAACTTCGCAATCATCCGTCATGTGAATTCACAAGATATGATAAGATATGATATGAGGCGCAATTATTATATACTCTGGCAGGTTGATGCAGACGAAAATTGACCGAATACCACACACGGTCTAATAAGATCCGGAATTTTTTTCCTCTAGTGGAAATTGCTAACTGATATAGTATAATTTGGTAATTGATGAATCAATACACATGATTTCCTCATTGTCCATGTCAGTAAAAAAGGCTATAGTTGAGAAAAAAGTGAATTAACAATTCGAGAAAATCCTTCATTCATCAGTTAATTAGGAGAAATTTGCATAAATCGTACTTTATATATTTCATTATTTCGTTGTCCATATGAAAACAATCCTTTGGTAGCTCTTCAGCTAGCTATATGTACATCTTGGATACATAGTTGAAGCTGCAGAGTGATGCAATGGGTGAGATTTAGGGAAATGAGGAATAAGTCGTATCTCCTATGTCTTGAATCGACTAATATAAGGGAACAAAGATTTAACTTAGTCCAGGAAATACTCATTTTTTAAAGAAAGAATGCTTTGTGACTGATACGACTTATACAATTTAGGAAGATTAAATTTCCACCTGTGCCTCTAAGCGAGCACACTTCTCATCGACCGATCTTGTACATACAAAAACTGCGCCATATCGTCAATTTTGCCTTTCCCGCCAACTGAGCAAGGCCACTCTACGGATTAGTTGTTGATATTGGAAATCATTCTACTCAGCTGAGCCTCAGATTACTGCACTGACAGTAGATTTTCAGCTGGAAACGTCTGAGTTCATTAATAGTTCAGGTCGACTTTTTTTCTGAGCTGCTAGTCCTATTGCTTTCCACACCTCAACATCCTGGGGTTTTTGGATCCTCTGTGCATAGCTTCACAACACCCATTCTGTTACTCAAGTGACCTGTTCCAGTCTGTTCAGTTTGTTGACTAATTTTCTGTTAAATTTTCCCGGAGTGATCTAATGCCTCGCATTTTGAAAGTATATGTTTGTTTCTAACCCCTCAAGATATTGTCCGTAGGAAAGTTCTCAGTAGTATATTCTTATTTTGTGAAGAAGTCCCTTCACTGGACCATAACCATTAAGAGGACCCGTTATTGTTCCGATTTAATCCCTATTTATATTGGGTTGTTGTCTAGCCCTGTGTCCTGACGGATATTTGAGAATTATTCCTTCTTATTCTGTTTTCGTTTGACCGTTCTGTATGCCTGTTAGATTTGGTAGATCAGGTGTTCCATTGCACTCGAAGCCACAGTGTCCCGGAATCACCAGGAAGAAGTTTGTAGACTTTGTTGTTTGCATAACAAACTACTGGATAAATTCACATAGTATTCTATTATATTCTGATTAGTCAATTCTAAGTATGTTATATTGTAAATAGACTGTAGGTAAGTCTAATTTATCCATAGCTATTGGTGAAAGT
>CAJUYI010000166.1:37340-55128 GCA_910591695.1 Galerucella pusilla
CCAGGAGCCATGACAGTGACTCCGAAGATTCGCCTGCGTAATACAGCCCAGTGTGGACACTCTAAGAGAACATGAACTGACGTTTCATCAGTCATGCCGCAACCCCTACATAGGGAACTTTCCTCTACTCCTAGATTGTAGGGGTGCTTCCTCATACAGCAGTGCCCTGTTAGGAGTCTTGCTATCTTCCTCAACCTACTCCTTGGTAGTTCAATAGCTGCCCCAGCGTGTCCATCAGTCCATCCCTTCAGTAGGAGTTTGGATTGTCTAGGACCCTGCAGGGCATTCCAATGAGCGAGGTGTTGGTTCCTCAGCCACTTCCTCGTCTCCTTGCGTATCGTTTGTTTTGTTAGGCCGAGGGTCGGGCCCGGGCCGCAGAAAGGAGCTGCCGCCCCTTCCGCAGCCAGTGCATCCGCCATTTCGTTGCCTTCAAAACCAGAGTGAGCCGGAATCCATTCTAGCCGCACTGCTTTCTGACTTGCAAGATCAGCAAGTCGTTCTCGACATTCGTCAGCAAGTCCCGAGTTGATGGTAAATCCACTCAGGGCTTTAATTGCTGCCTGACTGTCGGTGTATATGGTTATGCGTCGATCCACATAACCTCTGTCTAGGTTTATCTGCGCACATTCCAATAAATTCTTTAATACAAAAGTTATGGAGTATGCCCACCATTCTTGTCAATACATTTATGCAAGCGTAGTTGAAAACTTAAAAAAGAGTCTCTCAACATTTGTGGTTGAATATTTTCTATTACGTTTTTTATGTTTTCTTATGTTTAGCTTCTCGATGTCATGACTAGTTCAGAAGTTATGCGCTGACAAAAATGTACGGAATTACTGTAGTCAACGAATTGCAGTCTATCTTTTAAAGATAATCTGCTCCTCAAGAACATCTTGAATTGCTATAAAACCATATCTTTTTGAAAATTAGAAGCTTCAGCCTATCTGACGGTACAAAAACATACAGGGTGTTCAATTTAAAATGTCCAAGTTATTGATCTCCAAAAAACTCTGGAGCCTTGGGAAAAAATACAAAATTGGCAACAACGTGAAAAAAAATTCTCAATTCCTGAAGCCATTCAGTCAAAACCGCCTTTCGATATCTTAATCGGTTTCCAAGTTATGGGCTCATAAAATATGTCGGAATTCAAATGATCACCCTGTATATTATTAAAATCGGTTTATAGCTTGATGAAAACTTGGAGATTATCTACAGACATAGAGGTCCACCGCATAGGCCGTGATTGCATGTTAATTTAAAAAGACAAATTTTATGAAGATCACCCAAAAAGACAGCATAACTTACTAATAATCGAACTTTTGAGAGATTCTCCGTATATTTGATACACAGATTTAAGTCTACATTAATTTAGCGATAACGATAAATGTTTTTTTTATGCTGCTTAAATGGGAGAATTTTTGTGAAACTGGACTACCTATTACTGTTATTTCATCCAATTACGCTCTATTTCGGTGGACCTACAAGTTTGTGAATAATAGACTATTCCAGAATGACGTCACACGTCATTGACTGGTTGGCCACATTATTCCGGAGGACACATAATGCATTTAGTTTTCATTGCCTACTGGTCAACAACGAATGATAAGCTAGATTTTATTTATTAATAAGATATTTAAATTATCTGAAAAGCCATCGTTGAGCGTGGAATCCAAGGAGCGAGCAATAAGGAATTTTTTTTTCGATTTTAGGTTGCTTTAACCAAGAGAGGTGACTATTTCTTTAATTTGAATCACATAACTCGTCTATTGATTGCTTTTTTCGTCATTTGGCCTTTTAATTAATATTTAATTCAATTCAGAGATAGTTTACTGACTGCGCCATTTGTTTTTTGTGAAATTCCTATTATGAAGTGAAATAAATATCACATTGACATTATTCCACCACGTCTGTCTGACAACCAATTGACTTCCAGCACATGCCAAAAGACAAAAAATTGAACTTCAACTGATTCGTTGCCTCCAGAACAATATGGCCGACCTTCAAAGTCATGTGCTCTGGAATGGAATATTTGCAGGTTTTTTCCGACGCAATTTCTCTAAAGAAATATTTTTTTTAAAGCTGTTACACAATCCGATCCTAAGATATGGAAGACTGCCGTGTTTATTTTCCAACCGGTGCAGCACAAGTGACACTACTGGAAAGGAATTAAAACGTTCATAATAACATGTAATGAACAAAAGTTTGCAAAGTTATGTTCTCGTACATGATTAGTTCTACTTTTTTATGCAAGTCAAAGGCCATTAAAGCTTAGCCCTATAATGTTGACATAATTTTACGGAGTATAAATGCTGTAGGTTTCGGAACTGGAAGGAAGATTGTTCAGCGAGGTCTTTGTGTTTTTTGAAATCCCATTTTTCTCATTTTATTTCGTAATTCTTTCATACCAAAAAAATACAAAGACATATAGTTTACATATTATTAATTAAAGTGATTAATTGAACATGACTGAGGTTTTAATTTGGACAAACAAGTGAAATGACAAATACGAGGAGTAGACAACGTACAGCATAACGTGATATGAGTGTTACGTTGTAACAAAGGAGGTATAACCAGTTCAGAAACAATCTTTACTCGTATATCCAGTAATTAAGAAGGTGATGTCACGAAAATGCTATTCCCCAAATCTAGAGTTCAAACCGAAAAATATAGCAAATACATCGTTGCTGGAAAGTCTCGCAAAAAGGGATTATCTTTTGAACGGATAAAGGTGATGTTATGAAACTCTATGATGTTATTTTGCTTCAGCCGTCAGCGCTTAGCGAAATATGGAGTGACTTATATTGGAGGAGCATTTTTGTCTTTTTAAAAATAATAGCAACAATTAATTTATCAATTTGAAACAGAACACAGAGCCAGCTGCTGCAAATGCAATACGCATTTATACGGATGGTTCAAAAATGAAAGAAGGCTCAGGATGTGGAGTTTTCTCGAGAGCACTAAGCCTTAATCTTAAGGCTTAGTGCTCTCGAGAAAACGAGTGGGAATGGGAAACAATACCAGCGTGGTTCAAACAGAACTGGCTGGTATCTCGATTGCCACAAAAGAACTAACCAGAAGAGGAATTTCTGGCAAAAACATAATATTCTGCACTGATAGTAGACAAGCCCTATTAGCCTTGAACAGACGTGTTATATCGAGGCTAGTACTAGAGTGCCACCAAGATTTAGCTGACGCATCGGCAGATAACAATATTATTCTGAGGTGGGTTGAAGGGCACGACAGGAGTGAAGGAAATCGCATTGCTGATTCTTCAGCCAGGAAATCCGCTGGACTAAAAATTCTGGAACCCAGTGACACCTACGGCCTAACGACTTCGACAATTGCGGAACTAGCCAAACGTTACACCCATACTCAATCCCTTAAGAGATGGGATGGAATCAAAGGATGCAGTTTTGCCAGGATCACCCCGGGCGACCCTGGGAAGCTGGCGCCAAAGAAATATTTGGCGATGACCAGGAAAAACCTACGTTTAACAGTAGGATTTATGACTGGTCACTGTCAACTAAGGAAACACCTCCATATTATGGGGCTAGTGGACACACCTCTATGCAGGATGTTTGAACAGGAAGATGAAACTGTCAGGCATGTATTATGCGAGTGTCCGGAGTTATCGTCAATAAGAGAGTGTGTGTTCGGTGAGTCTTGGACTACACCTGCCGATATAAAGGAGATGTCTCCTAGTGACCTGTCCACCTTCCTGAGAAGGACAGGATGGATAATGACCTAGGAGGACAGCTCCTCGGGAGGATGTACAATGGGTCACATGTGGCCTAAGTGCTGTGTGCCTACACCTACTCACCCTCCCTACTCTACAGAATCTGTATTTTGTCGTCGATTTAAACAGAAAAACAAGGAGATCTTTGAACATGCCAAATGAACTCGCTTGTTCACGAAATGAATCAAGGCCTGTATCTTCAAAAAAGTATCAACACCTACAAAAATTGTTACAATGGGTACCATCACGATTTCACAACTTTTATAACAGTTTGAAACAAGAGAAAGAGAATTCTCACGACGATTCAGAAAACTCTTAAGTTCTTGTTACAGCTTACATTTCATAATTGTCTAATAATCATTATTGAATATCACTGTATGACTTATACACACTTTATAAAATTGAAGACAGGAATAGGTAGTCTTTGTTCAGATGAACAGATGGTTTGTATATATCATTATTTATTGAAAATAAGCAATTATTTGCGACATCTTACATGTCATCAATTTAAGGAAGCTCTAATGATGACGTGTCGATAGTAATTACTTAGCTGACTTTTAATAAATAATTATATTTACAAACTATCGGTTCATCTGAACAAATACTACCTGCTCCTGTTTTCAATTCTAATAATACTGACTCAATATAAAATACTTAAAGCTAACGTGTCTATCTTGTAGTGAAATAACATTTCCCGAATAATCAAATTGTCTAATATCGTAAGTGATATTGCAGCCTTGGCATGAGGACCAGTTCATAAACGGGACTTGGCATAAGGACAAGTGTCCACAAACCGGACTTGGGATAAAGGACAAGTCCATGAATTGAAATTTTTATCCTAGTCAGACTATGCCAAGTCCGTTATACAAAAAAAAACAGTAAACGGTGCAAATTTTAACTTCACAAGTCCAAAACCAACAAAAACACGAAGCAACTAAAAAAAGTTGCCAACTGGCTCAGCGAATTCGAAACTCTATAGAAAATAAAATGTTCTAAAAAATTCTTCAAAGTGGAATTTCTCGAAAATGAATAATTGGACTTGGAATACTTTGGTTCTGGGATACAGAGATACAGATACAGAATAGCAATTTATCACTATTGAGTTTGAAATATCCGAGAATTGGCTGAGGATAATTTCGATAGACGACTACAATATTGTGAAACAGAGAAAATTGAGATTTGAAACAATTTGATGTGATCAAGCCACTGGTTTGAGGTCTGTACAGAGCGTCCACAAAAAGTTGATGTATTTGCGGCTTTGGTGAAAACTAATCAGATCGGTCCTTTTTTATTGTTGAAATTTCGCTTACCGGTGCTGAATATCTTGATATACTAAAATTATACCTGAAATATTTCGACTATTTCCTGCTATAAACGTATACTTAAAACTAAAACAAGATAGCACATTATCAAAGAGACATTGAGCAATATTCTTAAACAATGTTCCCTCCAAGATGGATTGGTCAAAGAGATGCAACGGACTAATTAACGACCGATTTAAAGAATAGCGTAAGTAAGACTCGAAATTTAAGGAATTACCAAACAAAAAATACCTACATCCATAGCCTCAGAGAGACATTTTCCATCATTTTCAAATGGTCAGCATCTTATGCTTAAAAACCGAAAGCTAGTCGTGCTGGTTTACTTCTCGGTAATGGTAAATTCTTGAAGTCCTATAATGTTGACAAATCTTATCAACATATTGTTAGTTTAAACTCACCCATTGAAAAAAGAAAATGAGAACCAAGATAACTTTATTTATTATTGAGAAAAAGTTAATATTTTTGCACAACGATTATTCCACAGACCCAATACAATCAAGAACACTCGAAAGCACACAGCATGGAGCTTAATTACTAAATATAAATGACAAAACCGGAAGCGGAAGGTTGGCATTTTTAGTTCCACCCACTGATACCAACTTGAACCCATTTGTTACGTGACCCCTGATCGGCAGTTTGTGTCATAACAGAAAAAAATGTTAGTGGTAAAACATAGCTCAACCACTGGTCCTGTTACCAGTGGATTGACCTGCAGTGTTACAGCATACCCTGAATATAAATGACAATAACGAAAGCGAATCCAGAAGAGTAAAGCTTCGCATTGGTCATCATATATGTCATACAATCACATGTAGGCATGTTTCTTATGTTCTTCACAGATTTAAATAAGATTAAATGGGCCTCTTTTCCATGATATTCAAAGATTCAAAGTAGATTAGAGTTTGCTTGTAGGTTGGAATTATTTTTTTAAATGATATTTTTCTCGTGTGTATCACAACTCCATGTTGAAATACTTTTTCAGTGTGAGTCGAGTAAAGCTGTAAGCATTCATTGGGGTTACATGAAATAGCAGATGTATGTTGAATGCCATATTTATATTTCATATTTTGTACTTTATTTATTATTACACACAAACTGAATCTTTTCCTCACTATAAAAACAAAATATATTTTCTTTCAATCTTTCATTAATTGGTATTAGAGACATTTATTATCATTATTATTAACTTCAGTGTATGTCAAAGTTAGCTGTCACCATTTATTTTTGTCGCTTTAACAACAAAGGATTTTCTCTGGGCCTCAGTTCTTGTTTTTGTGTGTATTCTTTGGTCACGATTGCTAAGCTTGAAAATTTATCAGGAAAATCCATAAATAATAAATTTGGAATTGTTCAATTCAGGCAGTTATACTATTCATCCAATTTCACCACTCAAACTTTGTTTTTGCTTAAGGATATAACAATATATTCCGTAGTATACCGTAGTATAGCACTTTTAAATCACAAAACTAAGCTCTTTACCCAATTAATTAATACGAGACTAACTAACTTTGTTGAGAATAATGAAATATTACCAGAGTGCCAAAGCGGCTTCCGCAGAACACGCAACTGTGAAGACAACATATTTGTGCTCTACGCTATAATTAACAATTACCTTCGCCTCCCTTCAAGAAAATTATATACTCTATTTGTAGATTTTAGAAAAGCTTTTGATTCGTTAGACCATCATATACTCTGGGAAAAATTATATTCAAACGGAATAAGTGCAAAAATTACTAGAATACTAAAAATAATATACAACCAAGCAGCACTGTTTATAGAACAAGAAGGTAACAGTTCAGAGAGAGTACAAATAACCCAAGGTGTTTTACAGGGGGACCCGATCAGCCCACTACTATTCGCGATATTCATTTCCGATATTGATAATTATTTTCAGAACCAAGGCAGTAAGGGAGTTACTCTTGATGAAGGGGATAACATACGGATGTTGTTATACGCTGACGATCTGGTACTGTTTGCAGAGTCGCAAATACAAATGGAAAAGAGCCTGAGGATTTTAGAATCATACTGCAACACATTCAAGCTTCAGGTAAATACAGAAAAAACAAAACTAGTTATATTCCGAAGGACCCCAATATTGGAAAACAACCCACGTTTTCATACCTTAACAACCCAATAGAAATCTCAAACACTTATGAATATTTGGGAGTGGTCTTTACTTTCAATGGACTGTTTCTAAATAATTTTAAATCACGAGAACGAAAAGCAAGAATTACTCAAGGTACTGTACTTTCAACTATAAACTCGCAAAAATTATCTTCTCTTCAGTCTATTAAGACTCTGTATAACAATGTCGTCATACCCACTTTCACATATGCCAGCAATATGGGGTCTGCGTTATCTGGATCAAACTGAGAAAATACAGACATCTTTTTGGAAAAACCTCCTATTCCTCCAGAGAACCACTGCCGCTTATATAATAAGAGTCGAAGCCAATCTGTGCAGGCTAGATTATTATCTAATAAAACAGGCAATTGAATACTTCATCAGGGTAAAATCTCAAAATCACTCAAGGTACCCCTATAGAGCATTATTTCGATTAATAAAATTATATAACTCTGGATATGGTCATCACAAATACAATTGGTTTGTTCAGTTGATTAATGTTGTCAGTATTTATTGTCCATATAATGCTGGCCTTAACACTGACTGTATCAATGAAAATTTTAAACATATTGTATTAGCCGAACATCTAGCTAAAAACATGCAAAATGATTGGAATAAAATATTACTTAGTATTCACCACCCTACATATAAATTCTTTCTGCAAAATAATAATAATTACAATTATTTAAGTGGACAGTCACCGCTTTATATTAAAAGATTAACAGCCCAACTGCGCACAGCAAATTCACAGTATTTATACCTATATGTGAATAACTCCTCTCATACAATAAAAACCGACCAGATGTGTACAATATGTAACCAGCAGGCCAATGAATGCCTGGAACATATCATATTTGACTGCCCATTGTATGCTGGATTAAGAAATACAGTCATAGGAAGACGAAAGCATTCAGACGATCTAGATTGCCTTCTTAATTCAAACGATCTCTTACTTTTGAAGCAATTGCATGGTTTTATCAGCGGAGCAATGAAAATTAGATCATTCATTATTAATGATTAGATATCCACAGTATCTCTACATAAACAATTTATAGTATAGGATTAGTTATGGGAATTATGCGTTTGTCTTATATATATTTTTTTTTCTTTTCTGCTCTTCTCTATTGCTGGACTATTATGTGCTGTACGCTGTCTTTAAAAACATGTAAATTTTAATTTTATGTCATTGTTTCTTGTAATACCTTTTATCTATCATGTTAGTTTAGGAGTATATATGTATTTTATATTTACTATATAACCGACTCCTTGTTCATGTACGTTGTATAAAAGAACAATAAACTATTCTATTCTATTCTATAACAATATATTCACATTGATTGGGGCTTAGAAGAACTTAGAATTACTCATTCCAAATACTCAATAATATTGAATAAGAATGTCTTTATTCAATGTGAGAGATACCCCACTTTTTTTTCGGGAACGATTTATAGCGTGCAGTTTCCCATGATCGGGCTTAAAGGGACAATATAAAAACTTCAAAGCTGGTAAGGTCCCCATTTCTCCGCAACGTTGACTATGTGCGGGGCGATGACTATACGTCCTGGAGATTACACAAAAAGCTTTTCGGATGGCAGGAAAAGTTTGCAACTTTAAAGCCGATGGAACGATCGATGGATTGGATTTCGTTAAATCTTTCTTATAGTATTTCCTAACACACATGACCATTTTGCTGTTTTTATTGTGTTTCAGTGTTATTTGCTCAATATTAACTGCCGATGGTTTTTTATTTTGGAAATTGGAAATTTCTTGTTAAAAATCACCTTAATTGTGTGAGAGCCCATTCACTGTCACATCAGTTCATGCTGATATTCCAAAAATGACAAATTTGGGGATCACGTGTTTTCCTATAGCTTCCTAACCTTTGGAACAGATACAATACGAGTGTAATGATCAGCTGTGACTTGTCTTTGTCAGACTGTGAATCCGAATTTCTGTAGTCAGACCCGGTTCAATTAATTGAATTAATTATTTCACGATTAAACGAGCTAACCTTAAGTGAAGTTCGATCGTAATTGCATAATTGAATTTACTGTGTGGACCCTCATTTTGTGGAATCTACTCATATTACTTATGCACGAAGTATCCGGAGAGGAATTGTCCAACCTGATACGGCTCATCCAAATGGCTCATAGAGTGTCTCCAGGGAGCTAGGTCAATCAAGGAACTTGATCTCTTTGAGCTGTAAGTGCCTTACCGATCAACCAGCACTCGGGATGAATAAGGATCCAGCATGGAAACCTGAATAACTGCTCGCGTATGAAAAGGACTAGAGAAGTTAACCTCGATGGAAAACCAGCAGCATGAGGGAGGCAGCCATGTTGTGTGCTTCTAGGAAGCGGATGCCACTGCGTTCGGAGACCGTCGACAAATTTCCAGAGGAATAAACATCCACCAGTAATGCGTAAGGCATCGTGTTGAGGGTTGGAGCGAAACAAACGATTCCATATCATATTCTAAACGAATTCATTGTGGCATCTTGCTTCCATTTAGCTGCTTCCAAGAGAAACTTTTCAAACTCAATTGTTCACACACAATGTGCGATATTTCGTCTTTTCAGAGGCTTCTTGCTTTCTTGATCACAAATGCTCGTGATGGATCTTCCGCACAGATGATACTTCTCTTCTTGAACTCAAAAGTCGCCACCCTCTGTCTACGGTTAGTAGGATTTTCTTTGACAGTTCTCTTCTCCTTTGAACACATCTTCCCACAACTTTCATGAATGTCAACTATGGTGAGACACTTCTGGTTCTCCTTTCCACTACTTCTCTTCATCAGAGTTTCGAAACTTCGCTCTTTCACTGTAGTTGAGAGCTCACCATGCAACGGTTCCTCAAACATTCCGGGTCATTCATATCTGTAATGGATGATTGACTCATCGGAAGCATCAGAAAAAATCCATTTATTATTTACTTTTTTCCACCCAAGCTATTTAAAACAGTGACTATTTTTGAAGTAATTATTTCTATTAGACCAGTCACGCCTAAAATGTTGAGTAACGTAAGAAGACATTTCTATACCTGATTAGCATATTGCCAACACGTTCTGAATATTTTCTACATTGATATTAATGTTTGAAGTTTTTTTGTCTGCCAAAAGAGAATCTCACCTCCTTAGAGGCTAGAAACTCAGATTAAAAGTATTTAGAACCAAAAGGAGGTATTAAAAGTATTTCCAGTTTTCTCGGAATTAATTCCTGGAAAAATCCTCATTTTACAGGACTATTTTTCTGAAATTAGGCAATTCAAATCAGTCAAACTTCTTGATTGTATTAATGATATAAATACAGGGTGCGGCATTAGTGCAAGAAAGTCCCATTACTCAATAATAATAATAATAATAACTTTGTCCACGAGCACCTAATAATAAGTCAATATTTTACCTCCTAACTGAAGGTATATGGTACCCATATATCAACTGTCGTGATTTATGGTTCATAATACACTGTAGTGTATTATGGTTCATAATTCACGACTAGAGATGGGGGAACAATATGGAATAAACTATTAAATCTTTGTATTTTGTTCAGGAAATTTGTTTCTGACATATATCGTATCTATAAAATATTGTAATTTGTAGTATTAATAGTTTTATAACGATATTTTCTAATATTAAGTATTTTAAAACATTATATTTATAACGGTACGTTGTATTGATACTTTCTACAGTATCGCCCATCTCTATATATGTCAAATTATTTGAAGTAGCTGCCACAACATTTTGAGGTTAGTAATATACCAAATCGCTACTGACTTTTCTTTATTAATAAATAAATTAAGTGTCGTGGACAAAGTATAGTATTCTACTCGCAATTTATGGCCATAATTCACTTGGGTGAATTATATAAATATATAAATTGCTCGTTCAATAATATACTATTATTCACTCAATAAATAAATAAATATAAAGATTTGAATAAGTATACATGGTGAAAGTGAACAAGGTACTCTTGCGATAAGTGCAAGCACTTGTTTCGCGGAGAAATACACATGTGTAGTAAAATATAAAAGGTTAGATGGGAAATATAAAAATACAAAATGTAGAGAAAAAAAAATGTGAGATAATATGTATAATATAAAAATATGAAATGTAAAGTATAAAATGTAGATAATAACAATACAATACAATACAATACAAGGATCGACGAACGATACAATAATACCATACAACGAAAAATTAACAATAATAATGTTAAGAGTTTACAAGAACATGTCTAATAAATACAAAATAGGGTATGCATGTAGAAGCTTCGCAATTGAAACAATACATTTCTAGTTTGAAATTAAAATTAGAAATTATGAATCAATACATTTTTTATCACTTAATCGAATAGTCGTAGCATCTCAGTTCTTTGGCTTTGAAGGATGTACTTCTTCAATGCTCTTTTCAATACTATAGATTTAATTATTTCTGGTATGCTATTGTATAATTTAGGGGCGAAATAAGTATATGAGCGTTGAGCACCGACCCTTACCATTAGAGGAGTAATAAAGTGATTCCTCTGTCGAGTATTATACTGATGAGAGGGAAGCAGTGCTGTATGTTTGCTTGCGTGATATTTAATACTAGTGCATAAAAAATACAATTGTCTTATGTCTAACATTTGTGTTTCAGAGTATAGATCATTAGAAGAACATCTATTGTTCTTACAAAATATCAGTTTCAAAAATCGCCTTTGCATAACTTCAATAACATGAATATGAGTATTCAGAGCCCCACCCCACACTGCTATTCCATAGCGAATGTGACTTTCCACTAGAGAATAGTACAACGTTTTCAAGTACTTCAGTGGCAGGATTTCTTTGAGTTTCCTAAATTTGAATAATATTGTCCTCAGTTTATTAACAGTATATTTAATATGAAGATTCTATTTTAAATGAATATCAATAACTATACCCAAATATTTCACTTAACGCTCTTGGTGTATATGGAAAGGTGTTTCAGTAAAGATCGTTAAGAGATCGAATGGAGGCATTCCAACCGAATTACAGCAAAATGGAAGGTAACATGTTTTATCAACATTAACAGTTAACAACTTTTTATCCAACCACTGTTTTATGAAAGGAAATTCCGTTTCAGCTTTAATTTTCAGTGAATTCCAGTTATCGGCTTTATAAAAGATGGCTGTGTCATCAGCAAAACCGATTATGTTTCCATTGTTGTTCAATGAAAAGATTCCATTCATGTATATATTGAATAAAGTTGGTTCCAGTACAGAACCTTGAGGTACGCCACAGTCGATCTCCATTTCGCTATTCAACACATCATCAATTCTAACTCTCTGGCTTCTTCCCGTCAAATAACTTTCAAACAATTTTAAAATATCACCCCTCATTCCAATATCCTCTAACGACTGTAGGAGAAGATGATGACTGACAGTGTCAAAAGCTTTCGATAAGTCTATGAATATGCACAAAGATGGTTTACTATTATTCCAAGCATCGAAATGTCTTCCCTAAATCCAAATTGGCTGTTTGAAATTATTTTATATTTATTGAGAAATGAAATAAGCCTCTTTCTAATAAGTATTTCAAATATTTTCGATAGGTGGGTAACTAAGGATATTGGACGATAATTTGGAACTTAACGTGAAAGACGCGAACAAACTTCATTTAAAAAGAAGTTAAGTATAGGAAATACTTGAAAAAGAAGAATCCTGTATATAAAAAACGAATATCGCGCTTTGTTAATAATTTTGGACAGTAGTAAACTATATAAAAAATCAATTGATCGTTAATACACTTTTTGTTATCAAATCTATCGAGGGGAAAAGCAAAATGTGGAAATATACAAGGTGTTTCATTTAAGAAAAGATAACTTATCCTGCCAATATGGGTGACCCTGTAAATTTTTAAATATTTTCAAAATATGATCCTGTGTATGGCTTAACTTTCATGTCATTAAAGTTTTTCCGCATTTCCCAAGACAAGTGAGTAATTCGACTTCCTCGCATTAATGCCGCACCCTGTATAAAGAGAATATCAGAAGGGTGAGTGGGAGGTCGCGTTCACTGATTTTTTCGTAGAAAAAAGTCGAAACGCAAATTAGTCGAAAAATATAAGTCGTACTGTACGGTTTTAACGTAGAGCAGGATGATATAAAAAACGATCATTAGGGTATTCCCTACCTTCTGTGGAAATTTCAAGTAATCCATGCTGAACGAAAAAATTGCGAGCCAAAATGCTTCATTTTCTGTACTATATTACATTCAACTATTTATATTCATTCAAAATTATATTGCAATTCCACACTATGTAAGCTTATTGAATGATCGAAATCCAAAACTTGTTAAGCAACACTCGACATCTTTGTACGCCCATATTTCAAATGAGCTGCATGCTCTTTATAACGAATTTTTATAGATCTGTCGCCCAATATTACTCCATATCACATCCATTACAACCGATTTTATAAATACACAATTCTTCAAATTGTTCGATTTGCAGGCTAAGTTTAATCCCGTTTTATCAAAAATGTTTTTTAAACCTTAGGCAATAGTTCAAATGTGAATAAGTAAGTAAAAAGGTATCTCGAAGATATTTCTGAAACCTATAGAAATAATTCAGGGCATCTATTCCATTCCTATCATACCCGTAAATACATATTACCCCAATTAAATTTTTTCTATCGCCAACCGTCAGTAAGTCCGTCAATTATCAGATTGATTTTCGGTAGTGAACAAACAGTTTACCTTATCGTACAATAAAGTACTTTTTTCTACAATCACATTGAAAAGTAGGTTTTTCGCTGGCCATTGACAACAAAAAGTTGACGTTTCTTGAAAAAAGTTACTTTACGCTCGTTGCCCATAACAGCCGATACTACAAACACTATTGTATTGACAGTGACAGATATAAAAGTTTGAAACATATTTTAATTGACATATTTAAACTGACTGATTTCAAAAGTTTTTATAAATTCTACATTATATTTGTTTTTAATAGTTAGAATTGAGTGATTGCAGAAAAAATGTTGTATGTATTACGAGCAAAAACGTGACATTATTGCATTCGAGTATAATTACTGCGCTCCGTTTCGCGTCGCGCGGTAACCATTACTCTCAAGCAATAATGTATCACTTTTCGCTCTTAATACATGAATAGCTATTTCATTCTCCCCCTACGAAAATATTTTTTTTTAATTTAAATTGGCAAGGGAATGCGAAAGTGAAACATGCTAGGTTATCGGTAGCTAAGTATGAAAAACTTTCGTTCCCTGGAAAACGGACAAATAAAATGTCAAATTGATTGTAAAATATTCATTTAGATTGGAAACTAAGATTTTCGAGTTTGATATCCATCATTTTTCCTTTTTATGGATGCCTTCAAGCGGCCAGATTTATTCAATGAAATAGTCAATTTCTACATTGAGTGTTCTGACCATAATGTAACAGGGGACAATGTCTTTGATTTTCCTAAGAAAAATACCAATAATACATCTTCAGTTATTGTGGACACAGCTTTCGTTGAACACAATTTGATGAAATTTTCATAGGCTTGATTGTAACGGACCTTAGATTTTTCCGGTAACAAACTTCTGCACGCAATAATTGCTGCTTCTTCAATGGAATTCATTTTTAACTAGATTTTAGGCAAATATTAAACTTAAAAGATGTAGACTTTATGCCAGAATAATTATTTGACAACTGTCGAAATATCAGTTTGCGTTAAATGCTTAACAACACGAGTTACGTACTATACATTACCTACGACTTACCTGTACTTGTATTTTTCATAAGAAGCATAAGAAATAACAGTTACATAATTAGAGGTACTTGGTAAACTCCACCTCTATTACCAATGAAAGAAGCACATTAAAGAACTAACGTTTAATCATTATTAATATATTGTTGATAATCGAAAGTCTATTTTTCAATTATAATCAATACATATACTTAGCACTGAGTGCTTTTCATAGTTAAACGTGGCCATATCGAATGTTTTCAAATAGTAAATTTTGAATAAAATGATGACGGCTATTGACAGTCGCTAAGATGTTGCTAGGGAAGCCGTGCGATTTACTTTACAGCTGTGCGTTTTTTTACAGTGCGTAATAGACGTCATTACATTTATACCGACTGTGTGTTATTGACTGATTACAGGGGGGGGGGGGGTCGTAGGTGAATAACTATATTTGCGGCAGGTAAAGTGAAATGCGGCAGGTAAAGTGAAATGCGACAGGTAAAGTATTTTGACTTTGACATTACTCGGAAATCATCATCTGTCAGTGTCACGCTTCTCCCTCTTACGGCTGGATAATAGTTTTCTTGCGATTTTTCCATAACAAATTATTGTTGGAACTCATTTGACTTCAGAAATTAATTTTTATAATGCTTCAGGGTGTACCTTCAATTTAAATATAACAAATAATAAGAAGTAGATTTGTTCTATATGTGCTGTTTACTTTGTCATAATAAAATGCAATGGAATATACCTCATTTTTTTATATTCTGAATTCTGAGCAGTTGGCAATAAATTTTTGTATGCACACTTCACGTCTTCATTGGACTTGCCTGTTATTCGCCTCGCTGGCTTCTCTCGCTCGTCTCATAATTTCTATAAAAAATCACTTTGCTGCCTTGGTACAACAATAACTATTATTATTATATCTTCCATCATTAAAAGGGAAATGCGTTTGTCTATGTACTCAAAAATGAAGACTAACCATTTTATATTGATTTAAATGAAAATAATGAGCCAGAATGTACCTGTGAGTAGCAGTATTTTTTTTATGAATATTAAATTCTATCAATTACCATTCATAATTACCAATGAGTCTAAATTCAACTTTTGCTTTACTTGTAAAGAATACTGCAAAAATGTTAGCCACATAGATACGTACCTATACAACACTCTAGGAAAATACTCAAACTGTTTTTCTGCAGCCGCCCGAAAATAGAACTTTCGGTATGATTTATTAGATCGAAAATGGAACTTTACACAAATCGTACCGAAAGTAGCTATTTTCGGTACGATTTTCTAACTTTCGGAACGATTTCTTACTTTCGGAATAATTTTCAATATCTATGTAGGCGGCCTCAGCAATGACATCTACGGAATTGGTATTATGACATCGCTTGTCAAAATAAATTTGTTGGAAGTTCAACTGTATTTTCAATTTTCCGATCCAGAAATGAAAATCGACAAAAGTGACGAGGAAATAATTATTCCACATAAAATCAGTGGAGCTGCTAACTGTTATAATTGTACAATTAATGTAGGTACATCAGTAATATTTATAGTATCTATCCCTATTATTTTTCAATATTTTACATACTAGCAGCGGCAGAAAAAATATTGTACGTAAAGCTACCCGAAGTTGATTTTACGAGACTCGCTGCCTACTCATCCTGTGAAATATCACTTTCGGGACTTGTTACGTAAATAACTATTTCTAGCTTGTCTCTAAAAACAGCTTATAAATAAATACATGATAATGTAGTATTTTCCTCTCATTGTTTATGAAATGGGTCCCTATACTGAGAATAATTATTCTAACCCACGCACCTCTTTGCCAAACGTAATAATCTGCGATTACTTCGTGACTTGAATTATTTGAAACAAGTGAATCCTCCAAGTAATGCAGGATCTGTGGAATTGGCACACTAGGAAATAATAAACGAAATCAACACATCCCCATCTTGAATTGCCGTATCTTAAACTCTATCAATAAATTCCAGGGAATTTGTGACTACAAAACTTGATGGGTGAATGTTCAAACTACTTTAATTACTAGTTATAAATATCAAAACTAGATGCAGAAACCTCATTATATGTATAAAAGGTTCAAGAAACATTTCCAACGAATTGAGATTACATTTAGTAATAATTCAGCAGACCCTTAAGATGGAATATTTAATTTGGAAAAGAGTATTAATGCAACAAGTTGTGATGATTATGACCGAGAGGTCCGTAAAAATTCGTTATAAAGAGCATGTAGCTAATCAAAAATATAGGCGTGAAGAGAAGTCTAGTGCTGCCGAACATTTTTCATGTTGTAATCATTCAATAAGCTCAGAT
Organism: Galerucella pusilla; assembly: GCA_910591695.1. Classification (NCBI taxonomy): domain Eukaryota; kingdom Metazoa; phylum Arthropoda; class Insecta; order Coleoptera; family Chrysomelidae; genus Galerucella; species Galerucella pusilla. The sequence goes on from CAJUYI010000166.1 coordinate 54,560, forward strand.
ATTGTGAAATAGTTAAAAAGTGTATCTAACAATACAATGCATTTGGAAGCATGAAAATAGTTGAGTGTAATAATAATTTGAATTGTGACCAAATACCTTCTAGTCCGGGGAAGTAAGGCCGGAAGTTGTTGTGAAATGGGAAAGATTTCCACCAGATATTCAACTTTTTTGAACGAAAGTAGATATAGTATAGACTTTCTAGATTTTGTGAGAAGTTTCCGCTCGAGCTTGCGATGCAGCTTGCAAGCAAAGCTTGGAGCACGTGAAATGCAAAAGTCATATGTCCATAATTTTTTTCAGTTTTGATTGCCAAAAAAATATGGGCTTCAAAATTGTAGGTAATTCCATACCATTCAAGATGACGTTGTCATCTCATTTTTCCATTTACGTACTGTCGATGGATGAATAAAAATTCAACAGTTGATTAAAAGAGTGAACCGAAGAAGGCAGTAGCAGCAGGGTGTGTGTATTGAATGACGTGCGCGGTAGAACGAAGTTTTATGGTTCTCATAGGGTTTAATAATACTGTCTCAGTGGCTATTGACTTTGAATACTATTTTCTCTGCTTC
>CAJUYI010000166.1:70711-83064 GCA_910591695.1 Galerucella pusilla
ATAACGGTATTTCTGGAATTGAACAAGCTGATGAACTCGCGAGTAGAGGCTCAGCAACAGCATATGTTAGACCAGAACCAGCTCTAGGGACCACAGAGAAGGTAGTCCGAGGGCAAATACAAAAATGGGTACAAAGCCAACATAGACTTCAGTAGAGGAACACTCCAAAGAAGGTACACAGTGAAACCTTCATAGATGACACATGTGTAAAACGGGCCGAAGAACTACTGAATATTAGTAGGAATAAGCTAAGAATTATTACAGGTTATTTAACGGGTCATACCCCGGTAAAAGATCACCTGCATAAAATAGGGTTATATAACGGGGACCTCAGCTGCAGACTCTGTAGCATGGAGACCGAGACCGTAACCCATATCTTATCTGACTGTGAGGCACTGGACTGAGGGGACAAACAATCTTCGAAGAAGCCAATGTGCCACCTGAAGTATATGGCACACATCCAGTGGACCTATATCGTCTACAAAAAAAACAGACCCTCTTAGCAATGCTGCGAGTGGTAGACATCCTGGTTGAACTTCAATATATCTCTACTTCCGATCCTTATCACTATGTTAATATTTTTTACCATATGTAAAATCTGTTTTTCTTGTTCCCCCTGTGCAAGTGGCCATAGTTGCGGAACACGTTAATTAAAATAACAAAACAAAAACATAAAAGAAAGAAAAATATCAATTCAACTATGGCGATATTGTTTTCCTGTATTTTAATGATGTATAATAGGTACTTCAAAAACTTTTTCCGATTTCACATATCATGGAGTATATTAAAAAAACGTTAAACAGAGTTCACAGGACTTTTTAGAATCACGTTGGTGGCAAAATATCTAATTTCAATCCCATTGCAAAAAGCGTCGGCTTTTTAATGGATAACGGATTTTTTTTATGTGACACAAAGAGGAAAAACTGGCTTAATTTTATTCAATGTTTCATTGTTTCGAACAAAATCAAAGTTTGCTGAAAAGGTAATATGTTTTCAGTATTTTGTCCAATGGATTGATTGTAATTGAATATTTCATTGAATGGATGCTTATTTATATGGCCGGAAAACTAATCCAGCATACTTGCACCCAATCAATACTACATTAAGGGAAGTGAAAAACGGATACATGGTGTTCAAAGGGAAACAAAGAATCATGGTGTTGGCCGTTGACAGGACATATCTCCGAGCAGTGGCTCGTTGAGGCATTGTTATTGAAACCCAATTGTGTTGACTATTTTTTTTTCCAAAGCCTTCATAATGGCAGTCTCTTCGCAGCCATGTTGATAAAGGAGTCCTTGGACGGAAAGTCGTCCTCTCTTGCTCTGTTGTACGCATCGGAAACTACGAACACATCACGCACACGCTATTTCAGGCGAATCGGTATTATTTTTGCCGGTGCTGATGATATTAATGGTGGTGTGGGTATAATAGTCGATACCCTGCTACAACCAGTACTGGTACTCTGGACACTATAGAATTCTACTATTGACACGTCTTTCGTGGACAATTTGAAAACTTCAATATATTTCATAGCAATAGGTCAGGAATAAAAAAAATACTTGGAGACAGTATACAGAGTAAGACTTTTGACTTATGTCGACTGAAATAGTAGTAATTAATACTGTAGAAAGTGACTAGTAGGATTCTATAGTGTGCAGAGTCCCAGTACAGGTGCGCAAATTAGTTATAGTAGGTAATATCTATGTCCTTGGAGGCTGGTGCTCGTTCCTTTGGATTATGTGAAGATCATCAGTCATTTATTATTAGATTAAAGCTCGTGTGTAAGACTTTTGTAAGTTGGCTCGCATCAGAGGCGCCTCACTTGATGTTTGGTCAAGCCAGTAGTCCGAGAAAGAATCACCAGGCCTATCCCGGATAATTCAGCTCCAGAGTAGTCAGTCTGATCCGAGCTATTGTTGGTTGATATCAGCATAGCGTGAGCACGCTTTTCGTTGGTACTGACTGCTCTAAACGTTCCGGAAGAATCAAAACAGTATAGAAATGACTTCCTGTCTCTTACTTCTTGTCTTCAAATGTTTTGAAAATCCGGACTTAGTTTATACTTCTTGTCACATTCGGGCACTAGACAGGGCCGCGCTGTTACGCACAACTCTGGAGGTCAATTGCGCAAAAAGTTCTTCCAACATATCTGGAATCTTCTTTGATGATTTATAAATTGACCCTTTGCTCGAGGCTGGTGTCTTGCTGGGCGATGTGGTTTTCACAATACTCGCTTAGACGGGCTAGGCTCGAGATGATCTCCTGTGTTTCATGCTGTTAATAAGTGAAATTTAGAAAGGGGGGATCAATCAGCTCAAGAGATACGTCAATGTGTGCCTTTGGTCAGATTTTCAAGCAACAAACTGGGCTTAAAACAAAACTATTCACAGTCTGAAAAGATCAAACATTTTTCAGAGTCCACAAACGACGCTGTCTTTTGGTGGAAAGAGACTAGACACTCGCCAAAGTCAATAACGAGTGACTGTCGACAAAAATATTGCAGGGGAAAAGGGGAAAATAATACTTATCCCAAAACCCTTCGGACAAAGTTACGTCCAAAAAGCGAGTTTTTAGGGTATGTAGGAGTTCCCAAAAAGCAACTACTTTGTGTTGAAGATGGTAAACTGACGCAAAAATCACCGTATCCTGGTTACTGTGAATTATTCATATGGACTATTCTGTACAAAACATTAACTACGTGGCTCACTTTGTACCCAATCACTCATGCGTGAGAACATATTCCCACTGATATACCTCGCAAGCACATGAGCTCGTGTTTCCTCTGCAACGTTCATACAGGGAATTATTATTCAGTTATGAAATCAAACAATTTTATTTTGTTAAATCTACATTATATTAAACTTAAAGTGACGCGTTTCGCTAACACACTTTTTCAAACGAATGGAGGTATAATAAATTCTAGTTCTAGTTCTAGAATTTCAGAACACAAATGTAGTTATGACAACCAAAAATTAGATTCCAACTATTCAAATCAATTATCAGCAAACCAACACTCTTTAGATTCAAATTTTTAAATTTTGCATATAGAAACTAAATCCTTCAAATTAAATATTTTAGAAGCCCTAGAGATAAATAAAAAAAAATATTCAGATAATCTTCTCAACGACCAACTTGATATTAACAATTCTCCATTATCAAACCTTTTACCTAGAAAGATTCCTGTAGGATGGTTGTGAATGAGTTTCCAGGTGAACTTGTTAAATACTTTAGTTAATCCCATATGTAGACAAATTCATTTCATTTCCTTGTAAATAGATTATAATTTTATTGTTAAATATCCGTATAATTTAGTATTAAGGCACTGAAAAAGCTACTGTGTTAGCGAAACGCGTCACTTTAAGTTTAATATAATGTAGATTTAACAAAATAAAATTGTTTGATTTCATAACTTACTATGGATCTACATCAAGTAAAAGCCTCATCTGTTCAATTATTATTCATATCTCAAATAGTAAGAAAGTTGAACGAAAAAAAATTTTAATGGGAGCAGCCTGTGGATTGGAAAAAATGTTCTTAAAACAAAAATTCAGAATTGAAGTTTGTGGTCATTTATTTAAAAAAAGGACATTGCTACGTATTCCAAGCAAAAAAGACAAATTTATCCATTGATTGAAGGTTTTTCACTGAATTTTCTTCCCATTCTCGGAGTGAGCAGTTTTTCCGAGAATTCAACCCAGTTTTCAAAGGTGGTGTTTTAAAAAATTTCCCTAAGCAAAATTCTTGTTAAATCTTCGTCCCCAGAAATTGGAAAATTTGATTTTGAATTTTAATAACTAGTATTTGAAGTTCCATCCGTCAGTTCATTTTATCAATTCTACTCTAAACTTTCAACTGTCTTCCAACGATTATTTGGTAGCTAATTCCATAGGTGTAGGCAGTTCACTTCTTTTAAAGAATGCATGCCATAATAGTTGTTTCTGTCCAACTTTGTCAATGATAAAACCAAAAAACCCAAATATTGTTTACCGTCTAGGATAATTTTTTCTCAAATAGTACAAAAATTTTACTTAGAGCTGTTATGCTTTCGACATAATAAATATTCCAAAAGAGACATGTAAAATGATTTTATAATTTTTTCATTTTTTTCAGTTTCTTGGCACAAAAAATTCATTATTTTTTTTTGGAAAATATTGGAAAAATATCAGGTTGGTACAAAAGTAATGAACAAGTGAGATAGCAATATCGATTGCTCCAGATCGGCGGCTATTGGTTAAGGAACTGTGAATAAAGTGAATAATTTCATAAAGCCGTCAAGCTTTTTGTCAAATAGAATTATAGTTTGTGGCTAGAAGTGGCGATGTCACTATTATCGCATATATAACAATTTCTTCACTAAGATTGATGTATTTGTGCTCTTAGACCTTCTGGACGGATTATATCTACCTCATACTGATGTAGCGCAAATACGCCGAAGCCTGTACATAAATGATATTGTCCTTTCGTATTGAAAACTGGAATGATTGTTACTATCTTGCAAATATACTAACCCCATTTATCTTTCAAGTGTAATTCAATGCCCTTCGTGGCATATTTATAGATTTGTTGTTGCCTAGTAAACGGTCTTTGGTCTTTGGTTTTCAGAGACCATGCAAAGCGTTATACGTGTTTCACTATTACCTTCGACAGACATAACAAGTATCCGTTCTTTATCATGTTTATCGTTGGATTCAAGCGTTTTTATTTCCAAAATCGCTTTGAACGTTGGTCACTTTTTCATAAATACTTTTGTGTAAAAAAACCTATTCATCCATTTCTTTTCAGCAGTAACAATATTTTTCACAACTTGCATTTACATTCCATGTCACAGCTAACTATGCGGTGATCACGTACTAAGAAAAATGAAAATGGATTTTTTTCAACCGTAATCAAACATTTGCTGTTTTTTCATATTTCCATATATCACGAAAGTTTTTTTTCACTTTTTATCCTTTAATACATGAAAATTATTCTATTATAATAAATTAGCATTTTTATTCAATTTAGAGGCAGATAATCGACAATTTACGACGGTAAGTGCTTAAATCAGTCCTGTATTCGATAAATACGCCGTCTACATACATATTCGAGACTTTCAAAAACATAAATTTTCACAAGAGGTTGAATCGAGCACAAGACAAAAAAAAACATTTTCCTTGGGTTATTTCATTTTCATTTTGAATAGGAAGCCTGCAACTGAATTTTTGAATAGTTTTTCAATTTATTGGAGCAAATTGTTAAATATAGTGGAATGTAACAGCTGTGGATTTTTGGAAAATAAAAAGTTTAAAGCGATTGCTGGTCTTATTTTCTTGTTTTGTACAATATTCATATTTTTCCGTACAAGTACAAGAGAAGTTTGATGTATTAATTCTCGTAAACTCAACTTCCGAAAAACATCGTCTAAATGATGTGGAAGAGAATGGAGATCTTAAATCTCACAATGCACCAAAATATTGTTGGTAAAATTTAGCTAATCCACATACCACATTGTAACGGTTTTTTGGTGAGCCTATAGCATACAAAGACGAAAAAGATGCAGTTTGAGTAGTGATTAACAAACATTCGTACTTCAATATCAGTTTAGTGAAGAACATCAATAATTTTTTGGCAAGACTTTTTTTTTCAATTTACTCACATTGTCACCATAGGAGTAGGTTTTAAATACGACCCAGGGCCGTTAGGTGACACTCGGCTTTCGTGCCTTTTATAAGTGGAACTTTGTGATTTTTGCTCAAACGCTATCTAAAATTGGAAAATAACGTGAAGCCATATAGCGCAATATTGAGATAAATAAATAAATTTAATTCCAAATTAATCCATATTAAAATTAATACAACCGTTTGAATAATAATTATTGAAAGTGGGAAACATTTTACTTCATTAGTAATGTACTTCTTGAACTATGTTATTTGAAATTAACGTATCTCCACTTGGTAGCGGAAGTAGCAGCTGACGTTGGAGCTGGCATTCCTTCGATATTCATATGGACATCGTGATTATATGAAATTCAATAAGCAAATTTCACATTATTTGGTATTCACAACCCATACAGTACAGGATATCCTTGGGACGTCCATATTGAGTCCTAAGTTGGTTCCAATGTCCCAGACCTTATTTTCACGTACTGTGGACGTGAATTTTTCTTGTATTTGTTATTGTATAATATCTCGTAATTTGTATAACAATATTTAAATGAATTTCGAGTAACAAAATGGGGATATAACTTCTTTTGAGAATACACCTTTTCACCCTTGCACATTCACTTAGTGATATCTGGCAAACATGTCCATAATCAAAAATTCATAGCTATGTTAGTGTTTATATATACTTCAATTCCTCTTGCTTGTATGTTATGTAAATTGGAAATTTATATCAGACAAGCAAGAGAAATTGAAGTTTAAGTAAATAATGTCCCTACTAATATATATTTTTTTTACGACCGTGCGTTCTAACCCACTTTCCCGCAAGCATTTTAGTTTTGAAAGTGTCACTTTCCCGCACTAGTGCGGGAAAGTAAAATTATGCAAATTTTGACCTTATTAGATAGTTTTTTATTTTGGAAGTAACTATTGTTACAACAGGTAAATAAATATATAAGACTATATCTTCCTGGTTAGGTTAAAATAAACGAATGTGTTGCTTCTGAAAACAAAGTTTTATTTTGTTAATTTCTTATCAAAGAAAACATCAGTACCCTATTGTAACAACTTTACCTGAAAACAAAGAAACGACATTCAAAGTTTATTTTTCCATTAATTCTAATCTTTGTACACAAAATATCTTCCAACAAAAGTTTACTTCTTTTGGAATTTTTCTTGACACTATATTCTAATGACAGACTAAAAAGTTTAACATTTTTCCAACAGTCAGGCAAAGCGTACTAAATTAAAAAAAATATTAAAGAAAACCTATTTTCTTCACAAATATTTACGAAATAATCCATCAAATAAAATCTACATCTTTTCTAGCTTTTTGTTGCATTTTGAATTTTTTGAAAATATAAAATGATGGAGATATTTTGTTATAACCCTGTACATTTTTTAAAGTAGTATCACAAAACAACTATCAAACCACCCTGGATTGATATAGGAAAAATATGTAAAATAAAATTATTTTATCTACAAATGACTTGAAACCGTTGCCGTCACCTTCATCGTCATCTTTATGTGACCTGCAACCGATGCCATCCTCATTGACGTCATCTACTTACCAGTTAACACCAAATAACTCCACTGGACCGGCAATTTTAAGTAATTTACAAAATGCAACAAATTGTGTTCTCAATCTTAATACTTATAATAATTAATAGTTTTTGGTTGAAGTTTTGTACATGTATGTTTAAATAAAATAACTTTTGAAAAATGGGTTCGTATACTTTTTTGTATATACGGTCGTAGAAAAAATAATGTTCCTAACTCATACGTGAAGTGTCTTTCCCGCCCTTGACCGTGCGGGAAAGTATCACTTTCCGCACTTGTTAGGAAAATAACTATTTTTTATTGGTGAACCATTTCACCTATTTAAAGCACGTCTCGGCGTGTTTAAATCGAACTTTCAAACAGGCGCGTTTTTTAAAGTTACCATGGCAACATCAACAACTCGAGAACAGAGGTCTAAATGACAATTTTTTTATTATTGATCTGACAAAAGTATTTTGTAACGTCAAAACATACATTCGAACAATAGTTAACAATTTCAATTTTATGAATGAAAATGGAAAGTACAGTTGGTATTGTTTGAGATATTATTATTTTGATTTTTCAAGTCGGGGAAATTGTATTTAAATTAATAAATCTTAAAGACAAAATGCAAATTAGTTTATGTTTTTCTCATTTCCATGACAACGCAAGGTATACTGACAAATTCGACCATTTTACATTATTAGTTCTTTTTTCCATTTCTACTTGTTGTTGTTCTGGTAGTGATAGATACCAGTATTTTTAATTTCATAGAGCACCAATAAAAAAAAAATAACGTAAAGTATTCGTGAATAACTAGTATCTAAAACACTTGCTCTATATCGACATCCTGTTCAGGTACTCAAGAACTCAAAATGGACATACTCGGGATATACGAATCCAAGGCGATTGGACGTCTCCAAAACGTACATAGAACGTCGATCGTACCAAAGCCGGGCGAACCCAGTACATATGGTACGTCTTCGTGGGACGTCCTCCATACGTTTTGATGACGTACTTGTGCTATATGGGCGCATCCAGGTATACGGATGGATTTGTAGTCCCATCCACCTGTGGGTCGTTGTCTTTTGCTTTGATATATCGGGCCTAAATCGAGTCGTGTTGAGATATATTTCAACCTTTTGACTCGGGCATTATATACCAGTCCTAAGGTAGCACGTTTGTGGTAAATAATCAAAAAATGCTTCAAAGATGCTTTTCCGGAATAGCACGACTGAAACATAATTTTCGCAGGTGGATTGAAAATGGGAAATGGAACATTTCTGACGTTATTTGTCGACATTCTTGAATGATTCGCTAACATTGATTATTCATAGATGCTGGCTGAGTGACATAAATTTTGTTTTTCAGATATCCCCATAAAAGGGGTCCAGGGGTTTGAATCCGGTGACCTAGGTAGCCATCCCAACATTGGGCCTCGTCAACCTATCCACAGAGCAGAAAATGATTCGTTCAAAATACGTGTCACATTAAGAGCGTGATGTGGAGGTGACCAATTCTTTTGAAACGCTAGCAAAGCTTCTGATTTGGTATTATCGTTCTCTACTATTCGAGCTATTTCGGGATTGATAGATTCTTTCAGTAATTGAAGCGTTCGACCGAATATCGGTCCATGTAACAAATTTCCTAAGATATAGTTTCAATTGGAATGAGGATCTACGTAGTAAATATTTTCGATGTAGCTAGTATACCGCTTTTGGCACCTCCCAATACATGATTTCGAATTGTAACAACGGTCTATGTTACATCAGGTCGCAGCCGGTTGCGGATTGTTTTTGTATTTTACGTTATTATGTAGAACACCGTTGTTGATGAAGACACCACTTTGCCGTTCTTTGCCATCTCCCAGTGATATAAGTAGGTTGAATAAATCGAAAAGAAAAACCGGGCAGATAAGCATGAGAAGTTGGGAGGATGTGTTACATGAAACTCCTAGAGATTCAGATCTCGAATATACAGTGTGACCTACTTTGTTTTGAAGCACCCCCGTAGAATCCGCATTTTTCAACCAATTTTGTTTCAATTTTTTTTGCTAGATTCAGTATCAAAAACAGTATTTTGGCACAAACTTTCATAGATTAATTACTATTTTCAAGGTCCTCTATGTTGATTTTTCTTTGCCAAAAAGACAAAAGTACATTGGGCAATTTTTTCTCTCAAATATGACTATACCACTGGATTCAAAATCATCAGAAATGTAAACTACCAAAATTTTATGAAAAAGTTTTCATTCACGACAAAGTTATTACAACATGAATTTTGATAAAAGTGGTATATTCAGTAATATTTTACATGGAACGTAGGCAAATTTTGAAAATGTCATCATGGTAAACAAAAACAAGGACTAAAACATACTGCACAGTAAAAATTCGAAGCCGATAATTTAACCCGTTCTGGAGTTATAGCTTCTGAAAGTAATGTAAAATTGTGCTTCATAATTTTATTTATTCCACCTGTCACAAGTAGGCTTTGATTTTGGAATTTTATTTATGTCAGTCAGTAAAATTTGTATGAAATAGTGAGTGCTAAATGATCCAAATATTCAACTATTCAAGACTAAGTTGGAATTGTACTTTTTTGTGCTTACAATGACAGAAGTGAACGAGAAATAATAGAAATAGGTAATCGGAGACATCCAGATCGCCGTATCTGCGGCTTTGTAGTGCACAAAATTAAAAGAGTAGTCATTGAGACTGGAGCAGTGACCAAACGTATTTAAGAAAATTACAGGCAAGAAATTTTAATGACCGTATTGTCATGGACTACTTTGCCAACAATCCAAATTATTAGGCACAATTTTACATTATTTTCAGAAGTTATAACTCCAGAACGGGGTAAGTTATCGGCCTCGAATTTTCACTGTACAATGTGTTTGAGTCCTAGGTTTTGTTTAACATGTTGCCATTTCAAAAAATTTGTCTACATTCCAAGTAAAAAATTAATGAAAACATCACTTTTTCCAAACTCCTATTGTAATAACTTTTTTATTATACTTAACAGAAAATACTACATTTTCAACTGTTTATAAAATACAGTAAATATGACATTTTCGGAACAGCGCACGGAAATTTTTTCCCGATCCCTATTTCCGTGCGCTTAATAATAAACATAGATATCCATAATACTAGATATCCTATGGCAATCAAGATAACCAAAGCACACACGAACACTCCGCTTCAACATCTTTAGCAGAGTCTTTAGTTCAACATAAAGAAATGCAAAAGGGATTGAGCTCCAACAATAATACGAATTGTACAATAAATATTACTATTAATAATAACGGTTCTGTCCAAAATTAATTTTCTTAGAATTACCTACTTGTATTTTTTTTGTTAATTTGAGTTGTATGTGCTTACATTTTTACTGTTTTAAAAATAAAAATAAATATTCCCGATTTTCTTAATAATTTTTTGCGATATTTTTTGTTTATGTTGATTTCAGGTACCTAAGTATAATAAAAAGATCGTTCATTACTCGTCCAGAAATGGATTTTCCGTTCTTGCATGACTTCCCGAATTTGTCACGCGCATACGGAAAAATCCTCATTTCTGTACTGGTAATGAAATATACTATTTCCTACGATCACACTGTCTAGTTCTATGGAAAGTGGCCTTTATTCATACGCGTACGGGAAAAAAACTTATCCGTACGTGTACGGATAAAAAAGCTGTCAAATGAATTTTTGATTAAGATTGACCACTGGCAAGCTGTCAAATATATAAGTTTTAATTAGATTTACCTATGTAATATCTAAATTTGAAGCGATCTATTTGAAAAGTGAAACTTTTGTCATTTTCTTGATTAATAAAAAATTAGGGCGTGGTCGAGGATCGAACCCGTGTACTCTCCGTCAGAAGTCCAATGTCGTACAAACTAATCCAAATCACCTGTTATAATAGTAGGAAAATGTAATCATCTTGAAAGGTATTCATGATAAGTATGTATGAAGTATGATGAACAATAATAATTTCACTTTCAATTTCTATAATTATCCAACCAATTAATAATTGTAATAACCTACCTATATTGTATAGTTAAACTACTTGAATTTTTGACACTATTGATAGTTATTGTTAATTTTGAAATCAATTATGTTGACTTTACTTGTAACATTTTGTGTATTAATATGTCAGATGTTGATTACACATTATTTGGTGAAATTATCACGTGATCGTAGGAAAAATACTGTACATGACTCGTGCGAAAGTGATTTTTCACACTCGTGTGATTGTCGCACTCGGCTCATGCCTCGTGCTACAATATTTTTCACTCGTGTGAAAAATGTCACTTTCCGCACATGTTATGTAATATACTATGTCGTTAATAAAAATTTTTTCATCAAATATGGGTAGTTTTCAAATGAAGATGAGAATTACCATTTAAATTCCCCCCGATGAGCAATGGTCCAACAATATGGTCACCAAAGATGCCACACAAGACGTTCAATCGCCCTCTCGATGTGAAACGGTTTTCAAACGAATCATTTCCTGCTCGATGGAAGGGTAGCCGAAACCCAATGTTGGAGTGGCTAGATTGACCGATTTAAACCTCGTAGACTTTTCTAATGCGGTTATCTGACTGCATTGCCATATGATGAAATGAACACTTCCAACGATACATGACATGACAAGAAAATAATAGATACTCAAATGTATAAGCTTTTGATATGACCAATTTAATTCATCAGAACTTTGGCACAAACCAGACTTTTTGTAGTCTGCATCAAAAATTAAAGTTGGAACATATATTTTTGATCTGTCCGATATACAACGTTGAGAGTATCGAAATTTGGATGGAATCACCGATCTTGTCTCCTAGATATAATAATAATAATATGTCTTTATTCATTATTTACTTACATAATAAAATAAAATAAGCGGAATACTGATAATGAAAAGGCGAGGTTCAGCTGAAAGGAGCTGCTTTTAAACCTAACCGGTAAAATATACACATAATATTATAACTCAACAAACACATTAATATATCATAACCAAAGAAGAAACAAATAGCAAAATCGGGTTGTGGTACGTTGTCACTGTTGCCTTTCCAAAAGCAGATCCTTTAAACGTTTTTTGAAATTCTTCAGGGTAAGTTCCTTGAACTCCATAGGGATGGAATTATATAGTTTCGCAGCATTATAGGAGAAGCTTCGTG
>CAJUYI010000166.1:83464-122304 GCA_910591695.1 Galerucella pusilla
CACATGCCAGGCATCTTTTTCCAAATCTCCAATTCCATAAGATACACCATCTACAATAAGCTTATTTCCTCTTATGTAATATTCCTTGTAACTTCCTTCTTGTTTAGCAAGTGAGAGATGTTTTCTCAAAATTTTAGACTCGCTCCTTTGTGTCGGTGTGAGATCATGAGTGATAGAAATATTTGTTCCCTTCAATCTTCTGCAATTTCTTAAAACTTCTTGCTTTTTGAGATTCGAAACAAACTCAATTTTTATGGGACAATTGTCTGACTTGCCTAGCGGGTAAATGTCGGCGAAATCTTTTGTGTCCAGGGCCACGCCAAGCAGGCCTCTGAGATCCTCACACAAGATATCTGCTGCTACCTCTTCTCTCTTCTTATTTAATCCGAATATCACAATGTTTCTCTTGTTTTGGGCTCTCTTCAGGTACTCTAGTTCTATTTTTGGTTTGCTATTTTAATTTTCTAAATTTGTCACACTATTTTTCAAATCATCAATTTTTAGTAGAAGTCGTGTTTCACCAGCTGCGATGCAATTTTTTATTTCGGTCCGGCTGGTCAGGATCTCCTCACGAATGATTTCAATTACTTTTTCCAATTCGGTCATCTTATCCGTATATGACGACCCCAGAAAATATTTGCAGTCTGGCAATACCGCTAAGCAGAACGACCTGATATCAAGTAAATTTCAGGGTACAAAGTCCAGAAACGGACGAGACCAATTCAATAAGATGATTGTATACAGCCGCGAAAATAGTGGAAAACTTGATAGTACTCACTCGTATTATGTGAAGATACGTAATAATAGATTGTAGTTCTTCTGATTATTTTTAAATCACTGGTAATTATAAAAATGAGTAATTGATAACTCTATAGATTAGACGTGGTTTATTTCAACGTTGCCAATTCACGATTCACGATCGATAATTCAATGTATTGTTTTAGTTAATATCAAGTTTTCTCGGATTCAAATCATCGATAATGGATGAATATTTATTTTTTATTGGCTTCCAATTTCTCTCTAGTTAAGTATTGGAATATTATCTTTGCCGATAAAATTTTTGATAGAATAGACAGAGTATTTGGTCTGAAAATCAAAAACTATAGTTTCCGGGTTTTTACTGAAACGCGAAATTTGAAATATTCCAATCTCACATATTATATAAACGGAAAGGCTCACGGCTCTCTGTTTATCATTGCCATGGGAGCAATGAAGTAGTGAGGACTTGTGCAGTAGGTAGTTCTAATATCGTTTATCGACTTTTTCCTGAAAATATATGTTGAGAATTCTTTTAAATATACCGATCACTCGTATGTTATAAATCTATAATTTGAAGGACGTAATGTTGTGGATATTCGAAGATTTGGATGTAAAGTATTATCTAGTTATACAAAATAGCTATATATTTTTGGGATGCCACATGGCTCTGTCTTTTTTATTTATATTCTTGTAACTCACATTGTTTCTATATGCAGCTTCAGTTTGTTGATTGATATTTTTTTGTGAGGAATGTAATTTTAGCCATTTTCAGTTTCTGGGACATACAGATCTGTGAATATGTATAAGTTCCTGGGACACACAATTCCGTAAATATAAGTTCCAGAGAAACACGATGCATTAGATACAATTTCCTGAGACACACAGCTCCGTGGGTTCAATTCCAGGATTATTCAAGTTTCCTGGCAAAATTGTCAAATTGGGGAAGTTTCTGCGCAAATCACGGTCCTGGACTGGACAACGTACACCAATGTTAATCTTTTTTTGCAATTCCATATTTTTGTATCACTAACCCATAAGTAAACATGTAAATTCCAAACCTTTTTTTTCGTTCCGCATTTTTTACTTATCACATATAAACTATATTTACATTCAGATCAACGTACCTCAGTATTTTTTATAGACCGATAACAACATTTTCGTGCAACCGGACGCAAAACAAGCATTTTGCAGCCGCAACAGAGGCCGCAAAATGATATTTTGCGGCCGTTACCCAGAGAATGATATTTTGCCGTCGCCGTCACTCTGGGTAACGGCCGACAAAAATTTTTACGGCCGTTCCCATAGTGACTGCCGGCAAACTGAACGCCACTACAGCATTTGACATTTCTGAAATATGGCAATAACAATGTATTTCGA
Organism: Galerucella pusilla; assembly: GCA_910591695.1. Classification (NCBI taxonomy): domain Eukaryota; kingdom Metazoa; phylum Arthropoda; class Insecta; order Coleoptera; family Chrysomelidae; genus Galerucella; species Galerucella pusilla. The sequence goes on from CAJUYI010000166.1 coordinate 85,601, forward strand.
ACCAAAAACTAACTGTCTTTTCTAAAGTGACATAATGTTTATTGAAATTATGTAATTTTCACGGTTGCACGAAAAATATTGTGTATACTATGGCCGCGAAATGTTTTCGCGACCTCGAGAAAAAGCATTTTGCGGCCTTAGTATACAAATAACTATTGAAGTCTACCTCTTTCATTTCCAAACTAACTGATCAGTTGGACAAGAACCTACGCTTTTCATTTATCACTTTTTTCATCAACGCTCACCGCCGAGAGCTCAAATTGTGTTTCAGTATCTAATTGTATATCAATCATTTTTTTTTTCACAGCTATAGCTCTATATTCCAAGTTAATACTATAAGGATTTTAATTCTTGCATTATACATGAAATTTGTGTTGGGGATGCAATTGAAATAAAATAAAGAGCTTATATAATGCTGCTGGAGTTGGTGTTTGTGTAATTTATGGAGAACTGTATTGTATATTCTCGTACATAAATTTCAATCGGTAATTATATTTTTATTTTTTCGTAAGGGGTCCAGTGACGGCGGTTTTTCAACATGTACATTCATAAGAAGTGTATTTAAAACATTTATTTATGATTTAAGTGATTACAGGAAAATACATGAGATTCCAGTATTGTCCGTACCCTGATAGCGAGCAGTTGTGTTTGAAGGAACCAGTGAGTTATCAAATTAAATAGAATCTAATCGGTTTACCGATTAATCGAGTATTCATGCATTTGTAGTTTATGTTATGTATTCACAAAGATAAATCACAATTCAACATTTTGCTATTCTAAACTTTATTGACGACTTCGAAACAGTTATAACGACTACTGTCAGATTGACAGAGCAGACTACTTATAGTACATTACCCCCATCTTCAATGTTGAAGATTCAGTTTGGAGGGACGTTTAACTAGCCTTCTTAAACGAGTAACATGGGGATGAATTGGGGAAACTGAAATTTCATTTGAAAAATCGTTATTAATATTTCCAATCAACCTCGAAGGATTCCAATATTAGCTTTCGGAATTTCAACTTCTCCTACATCCTAATTTGTTACTTCAACATTTTCTACTACTTTAAATGACAAAGGAATTTCAGTAGACACTTTCGGAATTATATTGGTCATATTTGGGGTTTTATTCATGCTATTCGGAACTTCACTTGATTGGGAAGAGACTATAGTTGGTAACAATAATTCATTGATACTAATATTCAACTGTGGGCGCAAGTTATCAGAATGAACAATCCTAATGTCATTTCCAACTCTCACCAAATATGTTCAGAAACTTTTGCCACAATTTTGTTGATTTACTCCTAACAAAAACATTGTCATTCAATCTGTATAAATTTACTTTCATTTTTGTGTCGGAGTTGAAAACTCACATTTTCTTTGTTATTTGATAGAATTGTGGCAGGGTTTTAGTAAGTCGAACCCAGTTCTTGGCCTGATCTTTTACATACATTCAGCTGGGGATATTCCAGTTGAAGGGGTATTTCTGTACGTGAACAGAAAATTTGACAATTTTCGCAATATATTTTTTCTCTCAAATACTTCCATCTTTTTGTGGAAACAAACTTTTCTCCAGGCCTTTTTTTGAAGTTTGCACACCGCGCTCGGCAATATCATTGCTCTGTGGATGGTATGGAGGTGGCTTCACTGAAGAGAGACCATTTGCTTGGCAAAAACAAAATGAAATACAACGAGTTCAATGGTGGACCATTATTTGACTGAACACTGAAAATATTTTTCTTTATACATTTATAATTTCAGGAGCATGAGTACTATTACTGATTAATTTCACCTCCATCCATTTGGATTTTTGGTCAACATGCATAAGGAAGACAAATTAATTTTTTGAAAAGAAATCAATGTGCACTACATAAAAATTGTGAGGCGCGTTAGTCCAAGGTAGTAGAGAAGTAGCATTTGGAAAGTTTTGATGTTGCTGACATACAATAAGCATCTTATTTCACAATGGTCTTCGTGAAACAACATAAGGACTTGTGAACTTTCTGGAATAACAACCTTATTACCTATCAAAATACAGTTTCGCTCAACAGACAGTTCATTTCTCCGCTCAAAAAAAGTTTTAAATTTTAATTCATCATGACTGTAGGCCATCCAGATAAAATGAAATCTCTAACTTCACTTAAAACCAAATCTTTATTTGGTTCTTTTGCTATATCTAGAGTCGTGAATTGCATTTTTTCCATTTAACAGAAAGAATTCAAAAAATCTGAGACATCTGTATGATTTTTACGGGGTAACCTAGACAAACCGTAAGCATAAATAATTATAGCCCCATTCTTATACTGGATTTCATTGTCATGAAGGGATTAGGTTATGGCCCAACGAGTTATTCTCGAAGCTACTAACACAGATACTCCCTCATTTTCTTTAAATATGAACCTCAAAGGTTTGTGGTCTGTTATCAAGACAAACTTCCGACCATATAGATACTTACTTAATTCCTTTGAAGCAAAAATGATTGCCAATGCATCTCTTTCTAAATTACTTTATTTCTTTTCTGGATTAGACAAAGTTGCAGATGCAAATACTATAGGTTTGTCTCCACCGTTTATATGGTAACTAAGAATAGCCCCAACACCACAACTACTAGCATCGCAGGTAACAAAAATCGGTAGCTCAGGATTGTAATGAGTGAGGTCACTATCTGAACTTAACAAATTCTTACTAAGTTGGAAAACCTCTTCACATTCCGTACTCCAATTTTTTAAGAGATTAACATCAGCTTTACACAAATCATATGATAATTTCTTGTTGAAGAACGCAACCACTGGTTGGAACACTAGTGGATTTGCCAATTTATCTGGTTAGAGGTAGAGTGCTTCCGGTGTCGGTGATTAGCCTCAGCCGCAGAAATAAACCGACGTTAAATAACCGAATAAAAAAACTATCTATTCAAAGTTGTCAAATACTTTAGTTTCTGCCACCAATCATTTAAAAAAATGAGTTAATAGTTTTTTGCTGATAATGGCGAATGATAAATCATTTCGATAAGTAAATCTGTACAATCCGGGTGCAGTGTTTCTACTATTTTTAATAGCCAAATTTAATTACCCAAAATTTTACAGAGGAAGCACTTTCAAGTGAATAAAAGAATAATTTGATCTTTAAGAGATGTAGTTAGATACCGAAGGAAGTTAATTCAGAAAATTATCGATTGGTTTCTCAGACAGCAAGTTTTTTTTATTATAATGCTCATAACTAATAGATCTAAGATGTCAGTAAGCGGAGTGTTTCTTGTTAATTTACTAAGAAATGATATTAAACTGATCCGTTGCTTATTTTTAAATACTCGTTTAATAGAGCTGCTGGGCAAGGATTCGATGGCTTGGGAAGGAATGATTTAATTTCAAGTGGACTGTATTTCTTTTCTCTTACTTCCCTTCTTTGCTCTCAGGTCCCTCGCAGAAAACCTCCGTTGATTATAAGCTTTATTGTGGAAGTACAATGGATAATTACACGCTTTTTTTAGAAATTTACGATTATATTGATAATTCGTATCTAAAAATAAAAATGACATCTCATCATAACAACGTTCGCTTTTTTTTATATAAATATATAGATAAACTTTTATATGTTCAGTCATCAATGATAATTTACTCAGAAATAAATAATGTTATCAACGAAGAAAATGCACAATTTACTTAGCCAAGCAAGTCTGTTAAGAATTATCTTGAATTCTTAACAGCTGCTATACTTTGATACTCAATATAATTGTCGTAAGTTGTCTGAAAGCGAATGTTTTTGTTACCTATTATTCATTTAAAATAATGAGGCAAAATAATTTGCAACTGCTACTCGATGAGGAGAGCACCTCAGGTGTGAAATTGGGAGACCAAATTAATATCCGTTCACAGAGTAGTCTCACCGGTTCACGGGTAATCCTACTTTATTCAAGTTATGAAAGTTATATTTAAATTAATGAGATAACAAATGAAGTCAAGAAACCTAATATAGGAGAGAAGAATCGAAATATTCGACCAATATTTGTGTATACTGATTCCTCCCAACGGAAGTTATCCGTCGCACATTGGGTGTAAAAATTTGCCTTCCATCGGTGATTGATGATACAGGTTGTCGATGAGAATCAGATGTTGGTAAGGCAAAAGGACTTTCTACTCACCGTCCGGTAGATATTCAAATACTCCAATTGAGTTTAAATAGTGCCTGTCTTGGTTTATTATTTAAATTCGAGCAATCTTCGTACTACCATACTGGTTTTGGGTGGAAGTCATCATATCTGAAAGATAATCAATATTGTGAACATCATCTTCTCTGTGTTGACCAACGTTCCATTCTCATACATTTTGAATTTATCTGTAAATGGAAGTGTTCATGATTTTTTTCAAATTAATCAATATATGTCGAATTTTGAACGATTGGCGGAAAAATAGTATACACACAAGATTTTTCCAACGATCACACCGACATAAAATTTATTTGTACTTAGCAGTTTCCAGACTGCAGTTTCGTGTACCTATGTACGTGGACAACACTTATTACATTATTGTCAGATATTTTTCAGATTTCCCTATTACTCATTGAATTATTAGGAAAAATACTGTTGGATGCTTCAACATATTGGAAAATCAACAAAAATATTCATCTATTCTACAGTTTATATCAAAATAACTACAAGCTCCGTTTTATCTATAAATAAAATTAGGTGTGCGCCAAAGTTACTTTTTGCTTAACAGTGCCAATAATGTCAAATTATGACAGCTCGCGGGAAACATCAACTTCACGGTTAGATTTAAGTGTGCAAAAGCCTACTTCGGGTAGTAATCGTAGGAAAAAGTATTTTCATCACTCATGAGATAAAGCCTGGCAGACTTATTCTGGTGGATCCTGTATAGGAAGAAATTCAAACTATTTTTCACAAAATTAATTCAGTATCCAAATTATATTCGACATTCTAGATTTTGTAACGTTACCTTTCCAAATTGTTTCTCGTAAAAGTTATTCCAAGAAAACTGCTGCTTTGGTCAACCAAGCAATCAAAAACCTTTTCATAGAATATTATATTATAACGGTGTGTAATGTAAACTCACCTACCTCAAAATATTGATGTCAGACCGTGATAAACCTGTCCAGGTGAACATATAGAGCTTTAAGAAGTTCATGTTAAATTGATGATATCCCTTAACTCCTTTTTTCTATGAAACTAGAAATTTATTTAGTGCCTTTCACATTTTGATAGGTTTCTAATACCATCAATCATTTTTTGTGTAAACTCATTAGAATATATCAGAAAAATATATGAACATGATTTCTCAGGGGATCTCTCATCTCTCATCGCTGAAAGAATATTGATGCTTCTTTGAGAAAGTTAATGCTTCTTGGAGACGAACTGTGAAAATCAAAATGAATATATCCAATTTTCATGCTATAATTATTTCATTGAAATTAGGAAAATCAATAAAAGTGTATATTGGATACCTAAGCTTATATCTTCAACACGTTGAATGCCATTTGAGATCAGCGTGGTCTCTTTCACCTTTTGAACATTCTGGCTTTACAAGACCTCTGTGATTTTGCTGCATGAGGTCGCATATGTCTCACGTAATCTATTCGAATAGATGGTAACACTAAAACCTTGTCCCCACGATTCAACTACCATATTTGGCCTGTTAGCATGAGCAGTTGTATGTAACAGGACAGAACCTGATCGTTTTTTGCCATATTCTGTATTATCTTATTTGTGTTTTTCACAGTAAATATTAGATGAAAAATATTCGAATTACGTGAATTACGTTCATATGAAAAACTGAAATGACGAATAATCTCAATACAGATGAAAGTGAGAATACATATAGTGCTTTATGTACCGGGATAAACATTTCAAACACCAATGTTCATCGCACTGAGTATATTTAAAAGTAGTTTGCAATATTTCTAGATGCATCCTTCCATTCCTGGATTTCAGTTCTCAGTAACAATCAACACATCTTTTTTTATTACTACATCTAAGGTCTACAAGTACATGGTTTTTTTGGAGATCTACGGCGTTATTTGTAATATTAGTTTCAAGTAAACCATTGATTACTCCCTCTAATGGACATTTTTTCATTAGCTATTTGCTGTTGGGTTGAAAAAGTAATAACAGGAGAAATTCCAGTTAATGATTCTCGAGCAACTTTCTGGTACCACTTCAAGCTTTGGCGCAATGAGGTATCTTAGATTTGTATCTCATCGGAAATATCTATGTATGCCTCACACTTACTCCTTTCCAACAACTTTGAGATTTATTATATATTTCCCTTTCTTTGGCTTCGTAACCAAATCAGCTTTATGTTTAGTAACACCTCATGTTAAGGCATCCATTTTTTGTACTATAATAACCTGTAGTAGGTAATAAAGTCCTTTTTCACATTCTACGACAAGTGTTTCCCTTTTTTTAAATTTCTTAGCAATCACAACTTTGAGAGAAAATACTCACTATTTTTACGTAAGGTACCGACCAAGTAAGTGTGTTCTTAATATTCCTGTGGCTAAAAGTTCAGAAGTATATTAATTACCTACCTAACCTTTTCATTGCTGTTTGGGTCTTTTGATTTTCTGCAGTATATTTTTAGTAGTAATACCTCTAGGGTCTTGATAATACCGAGATAATTTTGTCATAGAGAATGCTGAAAGCGTGCTACTTGATAATAGCCCAAGGCCGCAGGCCGAGGGCTATTATCTTTGAGCAACACGCTTGAAGCATTCTCTCTGACAAAATTTTGAGTATTTATCAAGACCCGAGGAGTATTCGATATGATAATTTTTTACTTTGTGGATATCAAAAAATCGATTGTCAATCTGACGTTCAATAATTTTCAATACAAACTTTATTAGTTTTAATCAAATATTATTCATTTTTATTTAAAGCTACAGTTGTGAAAAGTACAATTGGTAAATCAATTGAATCGTTAGATGCAATACCAAAGCTTCGCGACATTTCCAATCTAGTTGTCAGTTTGACGTTTAATTAATTTTCAATAAAAAATTAACACCAAACTGAAAACACCACATGTAGGGTATCATCGCTGTAATACAGCGGTGATTGGATGAAATTTGACACATGACTTGAGATTGAGTAATCTGATTGGTTATTATAATTAGAAAAATCATCAACTCAATCCTAAATCTATGCTTTTTATTTTCAATATACAGCAGAATTCTATCCATTCTCGAAATGGTACCACTGACTCGTCAATGCAAATCCATTTGATAACCTTGAATATTTCTTGATGCTGAAGACTGAGACTGATAGTATTGCCAGACTGCTTATTACTCAATATCTTTTCATGGGGTGGTTAGTGGTAATGATTTTCCCCCCCTCTTAGATGTTAGAATCATCTTCTGAATCGGGTATATACTCATCGGAACTATCATTGTCCTCGAAAGGTTCGTTTAGTTCTTCATCCGAAAGACAGTCTTGCCGTGAACCTTCTGGTCACTACATTTCTTTTCCAAAGGAACTTAAACATTTCACAAGATAACAATAAGTCTGCGTGACTGAGCTAATCGCTACGTTACAATTTGTTTTTCCTGTGGAAGGGCAGATACAAATTTTTTGCCTACTCGTTGATACTCATCGTGTTTGTTATTTCTAATGCACTTTTTCATACGCTCAGCTTTTGTCTAAACATTATAGTAGTTACAGATATTTCCAATTGTTGCTATATATACGATGATGATGATGATAACTCAAGGCATAATAAATTCAATTGAGCGTAGGGATAAATTGAAAAAGCAAAGTTTGGGAAGTAATAATCTGAATATTCTGCAACAATATAAGCAGTTCCGTAATCAATTAAATGAAATAATTATTAGAGCTAAAAATGAGTTTTATGCAGACCAAATTCAAAATACTAAAAAATGATATAAGGAAAATTTACAAAACTGTTACAGAGGCTTCTCATGAACATACAAATAAAAATCTAATAATGGCCTCGATATTCTGGATTCAGATAATAAAGCTTTTATAAACAACAAAGAGAAGGCCAATTTCTGCAACAAGCATTTTTCAGAAATTGGTTTAGATATGGCAAATAAAATAGATACAGCAATACATGAGTCAGAAGTATTCCCAAATTTTATGAGTTCTATGGTACTAAATCCTGTTGATGAAAATGATGCGATACAATGTATATATTCCCTAAATAGAAATAGTGCCCCCGGTTATGATGGAATAACTTCTAAACTAATAAAGCAGTGTCATCTGTATATTTCAAAACCCCTTATACACATAATTAATTTAATCTTCGAAACTGGTGAAATACCTAAGAAATTCAAAATTTTATTTATTATAAGCCCAATTTATAAAAATAAATGCTTTAAAAAGGATATATCAAACTATAGGCCAATTAGTCTTATTACTAGTTTCGCTAAAATTTTTGAGAAGTGTTTGAAAAACAGGTGAGACAGTTATTTAATTGATAAAAAGGTACTAAATTCTAATCAATTTGGATTTCAAAGTGGTATAAGTGCATGTGATGCAATGTATCAGTTAATATTAAAAATCAATTGGATTATGACAAAAAAAGTATAGGCGTATTTATTGATTTGGCAAAGGCTTTTGACACTATCCTTCATGACAAGTTATTAAATGTTCTTGAACTGGGGGGAGACAATGGCCGTGCGTGCAACCAAAACACAGATAACTGCGTTCACCAGAAGAAAGAATTGGAAAGCCCTCTGACGCTTTAAGGCGAACCTATAGGATTGTCGGGTGAAGTAAAATATCTTGGAGTTATCCTAGAACCAGATATAGAACTTCAAGATTGTCTTCAAAGATCGAAAGGCGCTTGAGGAGGAAAACACACCACCACTCAGTAGAGCGAATGAATTGATCTGGTACAAAGACGGATCAAAGAATGAGCTCGGCACCGGAGCGGGCATATACAGCAAGTCGAGCAAATATGAAGGAATCATCTCGCTTGGAAAATACGCATTGGTATTCCAAGCAGAGGTCTATGCAATACTTGCATATGCAAGGGCAAATAACATGAAAGCCTACAACAACGGGCAGATCAGGATCTACAGTGATACTCAAGCTGTCCTTAGCATTTCAGAGCTCTAAGGTAACATCCCGGCTGGTATGGGAATGCAGTGATGAACTTAAAAGACTGGCGACTCGGAACAGTTTAACACAGGACCACGATTCACGAACTGATGAACGATCACATCACGTGAAAACTTGACAGTTTCGTATTTTTGATGCAAGGATCTTTCACATCACTTTTCACTTGATGAACAGCAAGCGATGTGTGATGTGAAAGGAACTGATGAAACATGCGCATGTGTGTTATAATGTGACAAAAACTTAGATCTTATTTTTTTGGGGTTAGGTAATTTCTTCTTTTTTTAAAAGTAACATTCGGCGTTTGCCTAGTAAACTGTCAAAATACAGTAAATTTCACTCTCATCGGTGGAGGACACTGATTGCTGTAGAATACATTCTTTTTTTGTCAAAACATGAAGGGACCGTTCACATCAGTAATCACTTCACTTATTCAAGAATACTGGTCCTGTACTGGATCCCAGGTCACAAAGGAATCGCTGGCAATAAAAAAGCTGACGAACTCGCAGGAGTAGGATCGTCCACCCTGATGGACGGACCCGAACCAGCTGTGGGCATTCCCAGATGCTCAACTAGGTCATGGTTAGAGGGATGGGTGGAAGAACAATATAATAAACACTGGAAGAATACGCCCAGGCAAACACATAAGAAAGAACCATCAGAAAAGTAGCGAAATAACTGCTCTCAATAAGCAGGAGCAAACATAACGTGGCTACTAACGGGACAGTTTTCCACAAATGAGCCCCTGAGGCTAGGGCTGTACAACGGCAGAAGATGCAAAAAGAACACCGAAACAGCTCTGCATATACTATGCAACTGTGAGACGCTGGACCACAGGAGGCAGAAACTGTATGGTAGACCCCAAATGACTCCAGAAGACTTCTACAACCAACCAGCAAAGAGCCTGTATGAGCTAATACAGGGAACGGATTGGCCGAAAAGGCTGTAGTCAGGAAACAAGAAGGATCCACAATAAGCTCAGGAGACCGAGGTGGTGCTGGCAAAGGGACGGTTCTTAAAAAAAATATTTTCCAATAAATAGAGAGATACCGTTAACGATAAATAAAATAATCGCACATTTATAGCAATTACATAGCTTTTGTGGCACCCTCTAGAAAATACATCGGAATGGATTACATATTATGATTTTCCAGGCCCTCAAACCCCTATCTTCAAATTTTAACGTTTGTAAATGGAAAAACTTTCAATTTACTAGGGAAACACATTTTTGACACTCCAAATTTGCCACCCTGTATCTTTTTTATCATCATTTTAATAAAGGAAGTTGCGTCAGACTGTTATATTTTCAGGCCAAGTATCTTCCATTCCACTTTGGTCCATTGATTATGGACCACCCTGTATAATTGAGTATGGTCATGGAATTTGACCGATTGATTGACTTATTGCTCCTATGGTTTGAAGGAACCATAGCGTTGTAATTTTTATTACAAAATGTAGTCTTTTTGTGGGAGGTTCTAGAAAAAATACTTCTGGTCCCGACTATTGGAAAATGTATATATTTTACAACTGTTTCTTCGAGTATGATTACGTTCGTTATTTATTAATGACTAATAGGCGTGGATAATTAGAGCTCATTTAATAACCTTTTTTTGTGTGTCATCGATTGCTAATGTCTTTTTAACATTGCGTTGGAAGAAATGTAAAAAGGCAGGTCTGTGATTAATACAGATCAAAATATCATAATAATGAACCGTTTAAAGGTATTACAAACGTTAATCAGTTAATGTTTAGATTACGCGCAAGCGCAACCTATAAATCCGGGAACATTACATCATTCGAAATAGGATTTAGACGTACCTTTCGTAGCGGCAATGTATTTTATGTCTTTTGAAAAGTGAATATTAATCCTTTTGTTATAATTAAGAAAATATCATGAAAATGTGCCTAGATGTACGGAAAAATATCAGATTTTTTCTCAAGTATTTTCAGTAAAAAAAAAGCTGATAATTATTAATTCCATAGCCTCTTCGAATTTGACTTGATACGATCCTTATGATTTCATTTATCAAATTTAAGGTAAGCTAAAATATCAAATGAAATGAACGACAAACCGAAAGCTTTTAAATATACGTCAAATACGATGACGTACACCAAGAAGGCTATTGAATATACTATACTAAGTCACATGGCACGGATGAATACGACACATATTGAAAGTGATTTATATACAAATGTCGGATAAATAATATTATCGCTTCGTTCCGTATTCAAAACCTGCACTTTTGAATATTCATTTTTGCAGTCTGGCCTCCATACCACAAGGATGTGTTACCTTAAAATCCAAGCTATGGTATAAAGGCCCGGAAAATTTCCAATTCGATATCAACAACTAATCCGGAAACTTATCAAATTCAACTGTCAAACACCGCCAATGAATACATGATGAATACATCCACAGCTCCGGTCATCAGTTTTATAAACTGCACAAATCGATACTTCATTTTCAATAGCCCATAATCCACAAAAGTGAAACATATACATATACGTATACATATACAAAAAATTGCATTTCACGCACTAATTTCCGAATGAAAAATGTAGTATTAGATAAAACTCATCTTCTACTCGGCTAAAAGTGTCCATGGGCGAAAAATACTTGCCCTCAAAAATAGTCGATTTTTGATTCGGAAATTGCGAATATTTCTTAGAGATCGACGAGAAAATGTGATGAGTATCACGGCAAATAACTGTTTATTGCAGACTCGACTATGATAGACAGTTTTCAGTCCTTGGTACCCAAATAGCTATCGGAGTATGGTGTAAACTGCTACTAGTTATTTCAAGAGGTTTTTTTTAAACATAAGTGATATGTTGGTTTAGATTTATTGCCTTTATGAAGCTAATTATAGTGATAAGCCTGGTCTTGGTCTTGCAAAATGATATATACACAAGATCATACATTCACTAGCAAGACCAAGACCAAATAAACAAGACCAAGACTGAGAATGCAAGACCAAGACCAAAGTGAAAGACTGAGCTGAACATTACATCCTTTATTTTGATATATATGAATATTCGTCTTAACTTCAATATATGTTGTTAATCATTTTTTATAATTCATACTGAACAAAATACTCGAGAAATTTTTGAAATTATTTGAGCAAGACCCAGTCGAAGTCTAATTGCAAGACCAAGACTACAAGTCTTTGAGCAATTCCAAGACCAAGAACGAACAAGCAATACGGAGACCAATTATTACAAGACTACTTGCTTCGCTCATCACTACGTGAGTTGTGTGTGATATATCGGTTATTACTTTGGGTACGAGAAAGGTCAATTGAATTTTCTCCAAGTCGGATGAGACACTCAAAACGAAAAAAATGCAAGATGAGATAGGTGGACAAAGATAAGCTGTGGAAAATACGTTATAGAGCATTCAGGAGCGAAAAAAGGAGCGAAAGGTGGTCTGAGTCGAAATTGGAATGTAAAGTACTGAGTCCCATAGAAGTGGTGTCCGTGAAAAATACAGAAGCAGCAGAAAAAGTCAGCCGCCGCCCAAAGGAAACCCAAGGAATGAAAAATGATGTACGAATCTATTAGACAAAACAAAAAGAAGACAACACACAGATCACTACCCGTCATCTACGGAGCATATACAACTGCTGTGAATAAAGACGAGGTTTATCCGAGAGAGGTTCGGAGTAAAATTCCATGCAAAGGACCTGAGGACTACAGGAACTCAAACAGGTACCCAAATGAAGAACGGAACAAAATGGAATGTTAGGTTAGGTTAGGTTTGTGGTGAGTGGGTCTATAAGGCCCTCCACTGCGACTCACAAGAGTCTATTGTGGCTCACACCCATTCAGATTTTACCAAACAAATTCAGCTTCTTAACAAAGCCGATTATTTTATTTGGTGAATGATATTTCAGGTCCGAGGGCGAGAGAGAGACTCTGCCAAACATCAGATACCTGATTCGAGCCGCGGCGGGGCAGGCACAAATTATATGCTCTGCTGTTTCATCATTTTCCAAACAAAGACGGCAAGTCGGATCTTCCGACAGTCCAAGTTTTAGCATATGATGATTCAGATGACAGTGGCCTGTTAAAAGGCCTGTTAGACAACGTAGGTCATGCCTGCTATGGTCTAACATTTGTTTGGAGACATACTTCGAAGGATATATAAAAGCCTTCGAATGAACCAATCCTGGTAAATTATGCCAGAAGTCTAAAGCTCTTTTTGCTGTCCAGGTATTTAGTGTTTGTTTGGCAAGACTAATTGCGATGCCAATTGTAGGTTCTGGTCCGATAGAAACACGTGCGGCACCCTCCCTTGCAAGAAAGTTTCCTTCCATGCCAGAATGGCCAGGGATCCAGACCAGCAATACTTTATTGAGTTCTCCTTTTGAGGAGAGTCTTTTTTGGCAGTCTAAAACCAATTTCGACGTTACACGGCGAGAGCTAAGTGCTTTTAAAGCCGCTTGGCTGTCCGAGAAAATTTTTATTGTTCTATGTATGAGATTGGCTTGCTCCACTCTCTCCACACATGAAACAATGGCGTAAATTTCCGCCTGAAATACTGAAATACGGCATAGGATCCTAGAGAGGTTAAAATTTCTGAAATGGAATGTAGACCTACTCACCACGAGAAAAGAAAAAAAAATTGTCATCCGGATACTAACAAACAGCGAGGACGTCAGCGAGCTACAAGAGGAGCTCAAGAGGGATTAGAGAGAGAGAAAGAGAGATAAGCTTTATTTCCTCCGATGGAGAAGATAGGACTGTATCGATTGTTGGAAAAGACTTGCAAAGAAAGACTGGTAGCGAGTAATCATATACCGTCTGTTGAGCTAGAACATGGAAAATTTTATATTTCATTGCATTTTATTTGATAATGATTTAAAAAAATATATAGTTTCTCGAAAATGAAGCTTTCATTTAATTAAGAGAAAATTCAGAAAATGATTGATAATTTTTATTCACCTTTCAATTGTATCCAACAATATTTTAAAGCTTTTCAAAGCAAGGAGTTTCAACAGAAAATTCACCTAGTCGCTAAGCACTGATTATAATTTAGCTTGATTATGACAAGTATAACGGAACCGTTGAGCAAAAATTTGGTTTCTGAATATAATTTTATGTGAAAAGAGCCCATTTCATATTCATACATGCCTTTTCAAACATCAGATTCGCTCTGTAATACTTACCGAGAAAGTCGTTATACAACAAATGAACAAGTCTTTAGAAGTACCTTAATATGTTTTCAAACTTAACTTTAAATTGTTGGTTTTCAAAAGCAAGTGTTAGAGAAGTGGAATACTATTATTCAATGAAATAAATGTTACTTCGCTAAAGTTTCCCGGAATGCTTCATGGAATATACGAAACTTCCAGAGATTTCTGCTACACCTCTGGCCCCCAATTTATTCTCCATATTCCTCATCGCTGTTTTTATTGTACCGGAAAACCACTACTGCATTTACAGTTCGTGAGAAAGTGATAATCACTAAGATTTATTGGATAGAAAATCTTGTTACGGGCTTAAAAACTGAGCCATATTGAAAATCATATTCATTTAAAAAAGCGCTGATCAATTAAAATTCAGTTCGGTGGAATTTAAAAAATGAAGAATTATTATTGAAATTATTGTAATTGGCTTTAGTTTGAATCTGATCTACTATATGGGGCGATCTTGACCTTGTCCCAATTCAATTCTTTCATTTATGGTCTGTACCCTTACTTCGTGGAATCTACTCATATTACTATTCTCAATGAAACTGGAGTTCAGAATTAACTCCATTTCAATAAAAAATATATGAAAAATTGAAATTTATAATTATTTCGAAATTCAAAAAATTATCGTCAGAATGGCAGAAGTTACTTTTAGTTTCATTCAAAACAGTAATTGCCTTAATGTGATTGGTAACCACCTGTCTGAGAATCTTGCTTTTTTGGTTTAATGAGTGATGTATGGTCCGTGAAAGTTTTTAATAACTTTTTTAAATCCTTGGATATGTTGGCCATCTATATATTCCATTTTTATTGGGGAGCCTTCATTTGTCAGACCTGGAAGACTCAATTTATGGATGAGTGGTGATGGTCCTTGGATAACTAGCCTCAAATTTCACCGAAGGTTTATACCAATATTTTGAGAAGTTAGTCTAAATCTTACAAGTAGTTAGTGGACATGTTGCTTCGAGAAATATGGCATGGTACCAAGCTGGAGCCATCAAAAGTACAAATAAAATCTCTCCAATAATAATTCCATATTTGGAGCTGTGCTCTGAAGATATCGGGGAAAATATTGGACACAAATACATTAAAGAGTTAGTAGTTGAATTTCAAGAAACTGGATCTTTTGGTAATAAGTAGAGGACTGGTCCAAGTTGCCTTACTGACGCCGATCAGATAGAAGCTCTTGGTCAAAAATAGCATAGAGGTTGCCATTTGAAATATTAGGGGTAGGTGCCCTGGAGATCAGTGTGTTAAAAGTAATACGACAACAAACGCCTCAATGGTTGTCCCCTTTGATATGTAAATTGTCGTGTTTCGCAAAATTTTAATACTGTCATTAATGTAGGCAATATCAAATGCCGATGTTATTAAATTGATACCCTATATGTATGAATATAATAGTGAGACCCATGTTAACGTATGGAGCAATTGCATGGGGACCGAAGGTTCTACAAGCAACGGCCATCCAAAAATTATATCAAATACAGCGAATGGCTTGTTTAAACATCACAGGAGCCATGATAACAACACCAACCGCAGCAATGGAACTAATTACTGGTCTGACCCCTCTGGACCTGCACGTCAAGGAGGTTGCGTTAATGGCCATGGTACGATTTCGCACGGCTAGTGATAGCCCTGAAGTAGGAGTGGGCCAATTGAGGTTGAGCCTATGGCAGGAAGCGCTCACTGCGCTACCTCTGCTGCAGGCAGCCAACGATGCAATTGAGCCCAGGTTTTTGTTCAACAAACCCTACAAAATTTAAATAAAACATAACACAGAGCCAGATGCTGCAAATGCAATACGCATATATACAGATGGTTCAAAAATGAAAGAAGGCTCAGGATGTGGAGTTTACTCGAGAGCACTTAGCCTCAAGACTGAGTGGGAAATGGGAAACAATACCAGCGTGGTTCAAACAGAACTGGCTGGTATCTCAATTGCCACAAAAGAACTTACCAGAAGAGGAATTTCTGGCAAAAACATAATAATCCGCACTGACAGTAGACAAGCCCTATTAGCCTTGAACAGACAACGTGTTATATCGAGGCTAGTACTAGAGTGCCACCAAGATTTAGCTGACGCCTCGGCAGATAACAATATTCATCAATGAGTTGAATTTATTGAGTAACAACAAATGTATTAAGTGAGGAAAAGTATGCAATTGAATCCCTTTCATTGACAGTAATGGGTTGCTGAGCGTGGGGTACGGATTTTGATTATAATAACAAGCACCCTCTGGCAGATTTGTTTGTTCAAGCTGAACATGTTCGCTGGTCCACAGATAGTTATAGGAAAACATTGGATCACTCAAGGACGAAACATGATCAGAAAAATATTTCATTTATGTTCTTTGTATCAGAATCAAGCCTATAAACCTTCAAGTTTCAATAAGAAATTCACCCAAGGAACGTATCTGTCAACAAACACCTTTCAGTACAACAGAAGTTGAACTTTCAATTTCAAATCTTCACAGTGGTATGGTGTTGAGATCTATAAAAAATATGTAGTCTTTATAGTCTACCGAAAATTAGTGTCAAGGAGCGCTATTCTGTACGCGGCATTGACAGTCGTCAGTATCGGTATGTTGACAACAGCCATCGGTTGCGCGGCCGACGGGACTAATATAACGCTATCCTGTATGCCACGGTTTTCGACGCTCGGAATTGCAACCAAAACTTATCAGCATAGAAGTGACGTCACTCGATTCGGTACATGTGGCCAATGAGCGATGAGGGAAACTGTCAAATTTGTAAACAAACAAAAGTGCACGTTGAAGATTAGAGGTTATATTTTGGTTTCGTTGGAAGGTAGGGTCATATAATTAGATAATAGATAGTGATAGTGACATATCTTTTATCTGTTAGCATAAACTATACAATTCATGTTTATATTAACATTAACAACCTCAAAAACTCGAAATTTAGAGTCAACTAGCATTGAAGAATTGATCTGGCGTTAACATATATCTCTTTTTTTTCAAGTCTCAAAGATATGATAAGTACAGATATTAATTATTTTGAAGGACTTTCTTGTTCTATCAAAACTTAGCGTTATAATATCGCTCAGAGGGTTTATTTCATTCAGTACATGGAGAGCCATTCAAATTTTGCTGCAGGAAAATTTTGTGGAAAAGATGGGAAGGCCTTATAAAATACTAGATTAGACCCTATACACAATATAGTTACTCTTCAAATATTAAAAAGACACTTGAATAATCCGCAATTTCAGCCAAACATCAACAAACAATGAAAATTTCCTTTCAACGAAAATCGATAACGGTTACCGTGGGGCTCATTAGATCACGATAGACATACCGATTCTCATCGAGTTGAATTCGCGATAGCGGTCAGTGAAAAGGTATACAGAATGCCGCACAAGTGACTTACCGACGGCTGTCAATAACTGAGTCTTACCGATACCGATTTCTCTCCGAAACGAGTTACAGAATAGCGCTCTAGGCGAGATAAACCAAATTTAAGTTATTTCTATAACAGTGAGAATTTTATTGGTCCTTTTACTGAATTGAGAGAATTGGGACAATCTTACAATCTTTTATTGCGCATAATTCAGAATTGCAGGTAAGGAAAATTTGTGGTGGTTGTTCATGCCATACCACTAAGCATTATTTGAACGGGGCGTACTGTATTGTATCCGGTATAGGCTATCGGGAATTCCCGTCCTTTTCCTCCTCTGTCCTGTAATGCCTTTGACCTCAATGCTTCAGCTCCCGTTCATTTCCAGATCGAACGAAGGCTCACTTCATTTCCGTCCGTCAATAATTAAAATATCAGACAATGAGTTGTCAAAATACCAGCAGCTGCAGAAAATGCACAATAGTGAATGTTGGGACGTTACATCCCTGAGTTTCGTTTTTCTTTTGTTGATTTTGAAGGACCACCCTTTGCAAGGACGACTATTAAACTCGATTAATTTCACACCACAAACTATTTGCTTTATTTAACATAAATGCTGTTACATAATAATTTTATATACGTAATGACGTGATGTGTATTTTAACCACTACCTCGTGGTGAGTACTGTTTTTCTACACTGATTAATGAATGTCTTTCTCGTGCTTGACTTCACGCTCTCCTTTAGGCGGTGATGCCGTATTGACTTAAATTAATTTTTATTTGGGAACTGAACAGTGAATTCACATTCACAAAACCAGTGGTACAAAGTCTTCTCGATGTCATGACTAGTTCAGAAGTTATGCGCTTACAAAAATGTACGGAATTATACTGTAGTCAACGAATTGCAGTCTATCTTTAAAAGATAATCTGCTCCTCAAGAACACCTTGAATTGCTATAAAACCATATATTTTCGAAAAGTAGAAGCTTCAGCATATCGTAAGGTACAAAAACATACAGGGTGCTGCATTTAAAATGTCTAAGTTATTGATCTCCAAAAACCCAAGTTTTTTCCTGTAGTCTAGGGAAAAAATACAAAATTGGCAACAGCGTGAAAAAAATTTCTTAATTCCTGAAGCCGTTCAGTCACAACTGCCTCTCGATATCTAATCGGTTTCCAAGTTATGGGCTCATAAAATGTGTCGGAATTCGAATGATCACCCTGTATAATATAACCATTGAAAATACTTCACATCTATTAAGAGCTGATGCACTTTATTTTCGTTTTCCGAGTTGTTGTACGTTCAGCATTACTTGCAGTTCGTGGTGATTCGAACTGTACGTCGGTGAAGTGATTGAATTCTCCATAATATTTACTTCCTATCATTTCAGCGGTGGTGTTTGAGAATATGGTTACTACCGCTTTTCTGTAGTCTTCTCCGTCACATTTTGGCATATTGAAAGCACAATCTTGCACTATTAGATTAAATTCCTTGATGGAAGTTTCTGGCTCAAATTTATATCCTCTAGCATCGCAGAAAGTAGGAAATTGTCGCCAGATCGACTATTGAGTCGCAATTGAATTAGCAGGCACACAGGTATCAACAATTTGACTAATTTCATCGAATCTACTTATTGTTAGTGTTTGATAAATTGATAAGTTCTTAATAAACATTCCAAACTATTCATTCCGGCTACTGACACCGCGATAAAGGATTGAAAAATGGATAAGTAAAAAGTCCAGTACATACACCGCTGTCAAAGTGACAATTGCACTGTGGCATATGGGATTTTTTATATATAAATCATATTGTCATTGGTCGCGTTCATCCCAACAAAGTTGATCAGGTAGCGATTTTAAGAGTGATTCATCAGTTCGTAATTCTGCTGAACGTGCTAATAAAACCATCGACATAATATGTCAAATGTCAATGAATACAACAACAACAACTGAATTTCATTTGATATATACGACTTATGAAATAGGTATTACTTCTAACCATTAAAAAATGGGATATAATTACAATTAATAATTGGACTCCCCACTTTGGAGCATACTATGAAGAGTTGAATTTCCTGACAAACTATACAATTTATTAATGAAATAATAAGTCACCTTCAGCTGTTCACTCATCTCCACTAAAATACAAACTAAAATATGTCCAAACAAAGATATTTGTGATATATTTCCAGCATATTATGTTATAAATGACAGTTAATGCATCATCAATCGGTAGCGTATTTTAATTCTGATTGAAGAAATGGCGACTGATACAACATCGCTTAATCTGATCAGTTAACAAAACACGCGTTCAGCAGGAAATTGATGATCGCTTCGGTAGCGCTACGTTGTGATAAACGCGACCATTGGCAAAACATCATCGACCGAAAACATACCTAAAATAACCTTGACAGAACTCACATTTGACTTTTACATCGCGACACATTTTTTTTAGAAGCGTAGATCAAAGCAAATTTCGAGTTCAAACATACTTTTTCTACAATCGTTTGATTATCATAACTGTAACTTTCATATGAATGAATAAGTTATTTTTTGTTTATCCCACATTGTTAGATGGAAGTTTGTAACTGAATAATTGTGTTCCGTCTTTTTCTCGTGAAAAGTTATGTCAAATACTACTCGAGAAAAAATTGTGTAGGCAAAATTATTCTAGTTTTGAAGTACGTGCGCCAGCACGTTTAAAATTTTATTAATGTAATTTCCTCCATTTTATGTAGTCATATTTTATATGTTGAAGTAATTAAATTGTTTACTAATTTGAATGCCATGCTTATTTGATTATCCTTGAAATATTTTGAGGAAAATAAAGGCCTTACTCATAATCCTGTGTGTTTTTAAAATTATTAATAAATAAAAATTAATATTAAATTCAATTGAAAAGTCCATGCCATCTATTGAGTTGTAGCCGAGGTATTGAAGTAAGTTTAAAGAGCCCAAAAGCAAATAAGTTTATGAAATAACAGTAATTAGTAATTATATTTAAAGTAAAAATAAAATAAAAATTCACTGAACAAAATCTATTAAACATATATTTATTATACCAAGATTTTAAAAATTTAACATAATATATATAAATAGCTTTCAACAGGCCTTTTAGGCACATAGCTTTGTCATTTTTCCCATACTTTTCTATCTTTGGCCTTTTCTCTCCATCGGTTCACATTCTTTTCTTTCAGGTCTTCTAGTACAACTTCCCTCCCTCCCTCCCTTTTTCTTGGTTTGCCTCTTTTATTCTTACCATCCGGAACTCTCCATGCTATTTGTTTCACTATTCTTTTTCCTTCCTCTCTTCCTTCCTTCCTTCCTTCCTTCCTTCCTTCCATCCTTTCTATGTGCCCTAACCACTGAAGTCTTCTTAATTTAATAGTTGCATCTATTTTGGGTTCACGATAAATGTTATATAATTCTTCGTTGGTCCTTCTCATATACACCCCTCCTACTTTTTTTCAACCAGAATTCTTCTTAACATTCTCCTTTCCCATCTAATTACACTTCTCTTTGTTTTTTGTTTAAAACCCATGTCTCACAACTATACAATATCGTAGGCTTCAATACAGTTCTGTAAAATCTTAGTTTTGATTTCCTTGACAGATGCTTTCATGATTCTATTTTTAATTTCCTTTTCTTCACTACAATAACTATCTAACAGGGTTCCTAGATATATAAACTCTTCCACATAATCAAATTCGATGATTGCTCTTTGGGTTTCTACTCTAAATTTGTCATTTGTTGTCTGGTTTCCGATTCTCATTAGCTTACTTTTCCGTTCGTTTATTGTAAGTCCCATTTTAGCGGCCGCTTCTATTAAATTCTTTGTTATTTCACCCAAATCCTTCTCTGTTCTTGAAATTACGGCCATATCGTCCGCATAGCAAATAACTTGATGGCTTTTATAGTAAATGTGTCCCTCTCTATTCAATCTGCTGTCTCTTAGAATTTTTTTTAATGCAAGGTTGAATAGTAATGTTGACAAGGGGTCACCTTGCTTCAGACCTGTTCCTTTTTCAAAACTATCTGAGCCTGCACCTCTGATCTATACACTACTAGTAGTTTTGATGAGAGTCATCTTCAAAAGATTCATCAATTTTCTTGGGATCTCGAACTCATTCAAATCCTTTAACAGGTTACTTCTGGAGATAGAATCATATGCCTGCTTGAAATCAAGGAAAAGTACTAGTACTGGTATTTTGTACTCATAGCATGATGTTAAAATTTCCTTCATTGTAAATATCCAATATGTTGTTCCTCTCTCTTTTCTGAAACCAGCTTGGTATTCTACTATTACTTTTCCTGAGAACGGATCTAATCTTTTCTTAATCATAATAGCTAGGACCTTGTATACGACATCTAATAAGGATATCCCCCTGTAATTATTACAATCAGTTGCATCTCCTTTATTTAGAATAGGTATTATCAGAGAATGTTTCCAATTTTTGAGTATCCTTTCTTTTTTCCATATTTACAGTATTAATTCGTGAATTTGTTGTTTCAGTTCTTCACCGGCATATTTAATATTTTCTGCTGCAATTCTGTTCATACCAGGGCATTTGTTGTTCTTGAGTTGAGCTATTATTTCATCAATTTCCTGTCTGGTTGGTTCTGGAACTTCTATGTTTATGCACCCGTAATCTATTTCTTGTATGTTTTGAGTACTAATATATTTACATAATTCATCCATTAAATAGTAGAACTAATTGGAAACAGCTAGATCCATTTATATCATTGATAGGTCTGAAGAAGCTACTAGGATCTGAGACTTTTTTCAGGAGCTGAGTGGAAGGAAGGAGGCACGACAGATTTTGTAGGTCTCAGTGAATATGAGCCCGATATACATACATACTTCTAATACATACATCATTCAAATACATACATTATTCAAAAGGAATCCGTTATGAAGTTATTTGAATGAAATCAATGTCACAGCGCAGCTTTGAAGAGCTCTCGCTTCGTTAGGGAGCAATCAAATGAGCTTTAGCTTTCGAAGTTATCTCCTTGAAAGAGAGTCTCTTGACAGATTGTATATATACATAAATATATACCTTACTGCTAATTAAAACGACTGGCTTACATTTTGCATACTCCCAACGCACGTGTGATGAACAATGAATTATGTCAAAACAACGAGGTAAATGGACTGAAATTTGGCTGGTGCTCTCATTATAACTTCATTTGTATAAAGTTAGTTTAAAATACATTTGTGCCTTTGTCATAGAATTAATTATGGCTCAACAAAATTAACTCCGAGAAAAACTTATTTTCATCGATTCAATTATCCGGTGTATAGGTATGCCGGGAGCATTCACAAGTAATGTATTAACTGGAAAGAAAATGGAAAAAGAGGAAAATTAATTGGAAATAAAAATTTCCCTTTTCTTCTAGAAAAATATCCAATTTATATTGCGCTTTGAACCGTGCCTTCCAGGCATTTGTCTAAAAGAATAACTAAAATATATTCTTATCTCAGTTGAGAGGTCACTGGTTGCTGTTCAAATTTTTCAGATATCAGTCTTCTGGTATAATAACAATAATTTTGTGACTGCATCCACGCTCATGCTTAAAGGTCTTGTTACCAATATTTGCATGGACCTGGAATAATCTGCCACGAAATTTTCAATATCCATCTCCCTCCGACACATAAACGCCTGATCCAATGGTGCGAGGAGTCTTTGTTATGGTAAACACATTCATTATACTATCACAATATAAGAACGAACCAGTAGTATAACTCTTATAAATTCCATTCATAAATTGCCAGAGCTTTTGATGACCTTGAACGGATCGCTTTACGATTCATTTTACCATAGGCGTAGGTGGCATAAGTTTTAAAATGACTTGAATGTGTTAAATGTTTTTTCCTAAATATTGTAGAACAGTACACTGATTAGTGAATAAAACAATAGTCTTATACCAAATATTTATTGGTTTTTTCATATTACAATTCTCATTTTGTTATGATTTTTAAAATTTTTATTGACAAATATTAATGTGTAATATAGTCGTACCCTGAAGAAAAGTTTCATTAAATATTTTATTGGAAAATCAACACAAGGATGTACAAACTCTGTTGTTTGACTAATATTTATGAGTGATTCAACAATATTATCTTCCGTACCAACTTTCTCGAAAGTAATTTGGAATAATGTTTCTAATAATGGGATGTATTGTACAAAATTTTCATGCGGCATATTCAAGTTTCCAAGAGTATCCTTATTCGTATTTTCATGAGCCTCTAAGGTAACAGTATAAAGACGAATCGTCTAAATTCTGATACGCTTGTGAATACGTCTCACATACTCTGCATGTATCAATTTCCGATCATGTCTGGTTAAAAATGAGCACCAAATAAACGATGACTACTATTGTATAGAGTTTATAGTTTTTGCACAAAGCAGGCCTATCGCATGCTTCGAGCCAAACTTTAGCTTCGAAACAAAAACAACAAATTAAATCAATGCATGAAACTAGGGCTCATGAATGTTATATGAAAATCAAATAATGAAGTATTATACTTACAGTTTCTCACCTTTCTGAATCCTTTGGAAAAAGGTATAATTTTCCATCACAATTATAATATTTATTGTTACATCCACAAACTACACACACAATACCCGTTTTCTTCTTTTTAATGGTATCCATTGCAAAAAATGCTTATAAACAGTAACTTTAAAAATAATACCGAAAACCCGTAAAAATATAAGCTGTAATAAATAATCCGATTCGCAAATTCACCACTGGCACACTTTAGTTGGATCGCAGCACAGCACTGGCCGCCGGATGAGATACTCATCCGAACGACGTTGTAGGTCACAGAGAGCTCGGCAGTGTAACGTCACGAGATAACATACTGGTTCGTTCCTATACTGTGATACTATCATGAACACACTCACGTCTCTTAGTATAATAGCTGTTAATCGATACGTTAAGCTGTTACATTTGTCGTGAGTAATATCATAACGGCATCTTATTTCTCCGACTGAAATTAAGAAAAAGCACGTGCCAAGTAATATTTCAACAAGAAGCATGAGTGCTGGTGGCAACAAAAATTCGAGTCGAAAACGAAGATTTTCGCACCAGAAAGAATGTAATTTGTCCGAAAAGTATTACGTAATACTTTGCATTGTGTTTTCTCGATTTTTTCTCAGGAAAAATTAGATGCTCGTATGGTGATTGACAAGACTACTTCATGAGTAATTCTTGGTGAAAGCAGCTGTTAAGTTAACTCGAAAAAACTGCTGACATGTGCTCTCAGGTAGTTATTACATCTAAAAATTCAATAAAAATTGCGCGTTTGTTATTGGTGGAAAAATTGTATCATGTCTTTCCACCTGTTGCAACTTTAGCCGCTCCCTCAATTTTGGCACCGCCAACATCGAACCTGCTATAACTAATAATAATATTAATAATAATAATGTTTATTCAAGGAATATAATACAATATAATAAATAATTTGAAAAGAAATTGTTAAGAATACATGAATAAACATAGAATCACTGAAGCGCCAAAGACGCTTGTACGTGATATTTTCACATAATTAAAAATAAATTTATAGAATATCATAGGATATAAAACTTCAAATATAACTATTTTACTGAAACGATGAACAAACACATACCTACTTATAATTAAAACTATATATGATTATTGGGAAAGGTAATAATAATAAAGAGATCAGGGAAGTGGTCACATTAGAGCAAATTGACATTATCGGGAAATATTGGCAGTATTAATTAGATTCATAACATCAAATACAAAATTTTAGTTTGACTAGATCATTGAATCTTTTTCTGTCAGTATTGTACATCCATTCCTTCACAGATCGTTTAAATGTTCTAGGATTATTTATGTTTCTCAAGTTGAGAGGTAAAATATTATAAATTTTTGCTGACAGAAATTCCACTGAGCGTTGACCGATTGTTTTCTCACATATAGGTATATTGATTGAGTTTTCTTTTGCTCTCGTGTTGTGACAATGTTGGACTGGTTGCACTTATTTTGCGCTTATTTTTATGTATATTTGTGAATATCTTTTCGCAGAAAATTTGTCTAACATCAAATATTTTATTTTGTGAGAAAAGTTTGTCGCTAGAGAACCCTAGAGAACTGCCACGAGCAAAGCTCCTTTCCGCTATCGACTGACAACGACTTCTTATTAAATTATCGTTCAATAATTTTCTTTTCTCGTATTTCCACCTAACTTGCTGTGGTAAACACAGCCACCAGAATACCGTAGGATACCTCCAGGACATTTCTAGGATATCTTTAGGAAATCACCAGGACACCTACCAATAATATTTGAACATACTCTGAAAATACCTCCAGTTAAATTGACGACTGGGCTACCTCTAGGCCCTGCTTTCCACCCTCTATTGCCCCAGGAAATACAGTCGAAGACTGATACCTTAAAATAAAGGTCTCATTTATTGTTTGCTCCTTACCCTCTGAATAGATGAAATAGATGTTACAAATTTTTTTCGGTTGTGATTTCCGATCTATCCGGCCGAAAGAGATGTCTACTGGTTAACGTAAGTTTTCAACTTTCTCGAATAATTATCCAAACTTAAATTTCACAATGTGTCTCTACCTTTCCAAGTCGAACCACCCTTGAGAAGGGTTTCATGGCATCATCTTTCTAGAGAGTCCGGTAACTAGCTTCCAAGTAACATCAAGTCACAACATTTATCATAGCATTCGAAAAATTCTACGTATATTTGATATTACAAGCTTGAGTCTATTCAATCAAATGGAAGGTGGAGGAAGTTATGTTATAAAAAAGGTAGAACATGTCGCGGGACACACTTTAGGAACTTTAGTTCATTTTAAGCAAAAATTATGTGGGTAATACATCTGACGTTATAAATAAACGATTTGCATATTCTTTGGTGGTCTCTCACGCGGTAGACCCGGGTTAGATTCCCCGTGAGGAAGTTTTTTTTTATTGTTAATTTTAATTTCAAATAATTTTTCTGCTTGATATTAATAACGACAACAGGTAGAATTTGGAATATTTAGCAGAATATTCATTATTATAGATAATGGTACGGAACTCTACTTATAACAGCATCGTATATTTAAAAAGGGAAACCGTAGCATTATACAAATTGGACATTCAAGAACTGTAGGTTTACCACAAAAAAATTAGTGGAAACATAAAATTGAATTGTTAAATTTTCAATTTGAAGTTATATTACAGTTTATAGAAATTTTTATTTTCTAGATTTTTTCTTAAGTGTGTCGTAGGAAAAATATGCTGTTCGACTCGTGTGGATTGTCCATATCGCACTTGAACGATTGAGCACTCTGCTTAAACTGCTTAAACTTTGTCCTCGTGCGATATGGCCATCATATCCACACTAGTTGCACAAACTAATATTTCTATCAAAATATGCACTTTCACATTTAAAAACAACCTGCCAAATGTCAAATCAATTTATCCATCCATTTTAAAAATACCGAATTAAAAAATCCAAGTTTTCAAAATTTCAACACCCTGTATTTTGAAAAGTAAATGTGCTAGACCCCTTAATCCTCATGTCATTTTGACAACCGATGCTGTAAATAAACAAAAAAGATCAATCGCGCGAAAAAATTATGGGAAATAATAGTAAAAATTTCGAACTTATTCAAGTAGATCACCAGCACTGCGAATACCAGCTTTGCATAGAATTTTAATATAGCGTCGGTGGTTCAGTGGTAGAATGCTCGCCTTCCACGCGGGCGGCCCGGGTTCGAATCCCGGCCGGAGCATATGAATCGCTGCTTCGTAAACGAGAGTGAGATTCAGGAGAGAGCACATGCACGCAAGCAAGGCACATAACGAAGCAACGTAACACAACGTAACGTGACGGTCAGATCTTTTGCGTCGCGAGCCCCGGTCGCTCAAACATAACCTGACGTAAAGAACTAAAGTTCCAAAAAAACACCTATAACTCCGGTTCTTCTCAACCGATCGTCACAAACTTGATCTTGTTGAAAATATCTTTTTTGCACAAATGTGTTTGAAGCTGATCGCTCCTTAATATATAACGTGCACGCTAGATCGCGCTACTTTTCTTTTCTTCTGTAATCTAGTTCTCTCTAGAGAATATTAGATGGAAGCATATAGTGAGCACAATGGAAAAGAAAAAACAGCCAAAGAAGCAGTACATTGGCGAAGGGATGTTAATATATTCTTCCTATCCCAAATATTTCAAGAAAGCATTTTGGGGAAGCACCAAGAAAACACTGTTTTTTCCAATTCTTCGTTGTAAACTTTTGGTTTTATCCTCCCAACTTTGGCTTGAAGTGATCCGTCCTCAATATCCATAAGCGTTTTCCTTCTAGGTACGCGTTTTTTGGATATATTTCTGCAAATAACTGGTCCGACCAATTATGCGATTGGATTCACCATAAATCATTACTATATTTGAAAAATTTAATAAGCCATTTTCACAAAGTTCGAGAAATGAACAATTTGAATATCGAAACGTTTCACCAAGATGATGGTGACCTGTAATGTTTTATTTCCATGGCTTTCATAATTGTTACTTATTTGAAGTATTATTACAGTTTTCTATAATATTGTCGTATTTAATAAAGCGCGTTACCAATATATATCGTAGAATAATAATCATTCTAACGCTGTATAAGTTTCGAAAAATATTTTTCGAAGACACTGACCGTTCAACTAAGAAGCAACAACTACTTGCCGGGCTATAAGCCCCGACGGAAGAAGGGACAACATAACTTGTAGACCGGTTTCGGCGTATTTGCGCCTCATCAGTACAAGGTATATGTTCTCCGTCCACGAGTTCGAAGCCTAATCACGGACTGAATAAGACACTAAAACCACAAAATATTTTTCAAAACTCATAAAGCGTTAGAATCATTATTATTCTGCTATATTTATTATGACTCATGTGATAAAGCACTTCAAAAGTAAAATAAATCTGGCAATAACCCATAACTCATCTCTGTATACAAATAAAATTCCAAATATGGCTGATAGGCCTTCGATGGGTCACACAATGTACTCGTATATCAAAATGGTGAGAGTAATTGCGTAAAACTGAATAGCAAGCGAAAACTGAAACGAATTATATCAACTGGATCTGGAAGATAAAAATGGTAGTTTAAAATTAACATGATCGGATGAAAATAATTTTTGAAGATTCCATGAATATTCCATAATATAAAGATAAAAAGGTGGATGAAAAATTATTTAAACCAAATATTGACAAAAAATATAGGTGTATATTTATTATCAATTGATTTATACACAGTATAAACGAGTAAAGCAAAAATAACAATAAATTCTCATCATACAAATGAATTATTCCATGTAAAAAATTCAGTTCATTGCACTAGATAGAAATTTACTTTCAATTGATTTGAAACATTATTCATATATGTAATAAATTAACCACAAAAAATTTCAATTCTCATTACAAGTCAGATAAAAATATAGAAAACATTAGTTATATGCAAAACTTGGCCAAGTGCCCTAATTGAAAATATGAATAAATCAACGTACCTTCTCAGACTATTTTCCATATTAGTTTTTCGTAAATATAATATCAGTATTGTGAATGTTATAAATGGAACTGTTTCTAATTTCTTGCATTATTTATTATTATTACATTTATTGCTTCTCAAACATAAAGTTTACAGCAAAGGTTTGGGGTTGCTGTTGCTGTTACGTTGTTGTTACTTCCTTGTCCCATAGTAAACGAAATATGTATAAAATAAGTACGATTATGATATGATAAGACAAACTCATTCAAACTTCCTTTAAATACGTGTATACAGAGGCTAAGCGCCGTGGATCAATAGCGAGGACGCGAGTACTGCACCGACAGAGAGCTGACTGGATCCCATACGTTTAGGCGACAGTAACAGCAGTGTAAAAGCAAGACTTATATGCTTTAATACAATTAGTTTTTGATGTTATTTGTTGTTTGATGATTTTAATAAATATACTAGCCCGTAACAATTATTATTTTCAGTAGACTTAGGCTATGGTAAAAGAATATTACACAAATATGAAATAGATCTTTGAAATTTCATGTTCATGTGCACTTTGGAATCGTTGGATCAGGTAGTTAATTATGAGCAAAAAAATAGGTTGTTGTGTGTATATACTGTGAACGAACATAGTTTGCGACAAATATACATACATGTTACAAATGTTGGATGTAAGTTATTTCGAGCTGGTACAAATAAGACAAAATACAAACGTTTTATGTAGGTAAATACACAATATCCATAAGCTGTATATGTGTACGTCTATTGTATGTGATTTCTGCATTGTGAAAAATGTACTTAATAATTTGTACTGTGTGTGTGTACGTACTACGTACACAGAAGTATGTTTTCTAGACATATTTTTTGTCAGTTGGTAATATCCATCCAACGTTTTGGGTATGTAAGTATTTATGCTGGTTGGGTATTCACATTATAAATGTTATCTTGCTCATCAATTAACCCATTAAATTCAATTTTAATGGAGTAATTACAAAAACAGTCTTCTTGCACTGTATCAAACGTTAGTTGGAGAATAGTGGAGTCAATTAGAAACAGTTAATTCCATTCATAGCAATAATATTGATACATTATGATACATTACACCAAGTAGGTGTTCACACAGTATTATTTAAGTTTTTCCACTAATGTTGGCGTTACGAATCTGTAGCTTATGAAAGTTGTGTAAATGGGATTTTACTGAATATGTAACTTTGCAGTTCAGTGATGTTGTCTGTTACTCACTGAATTACAGATAGACATTTGAACTACTGAACGTCAAATTTCAATATATCAAATCTACGAGAAAAACTAATTTTACTGCACAAAAACGCAATGACTGTCTATTTAATCAAGGAAATTAAAAAAAGAGACTGAAAAATACAACCTCAGAACAGTATGGAATGTATTGAGAAGCAATTATTGAATGTTATTATGCCTTCAAAAGCAATACAATCGATCCCACTACGGACAAAAATTATTTACATAATAAGAGGGGAAGTAACTGTACAAATGAAATGCAGTTAGACAAGGCCCTGCGTTTTCCATTAAAGAGTGGTAACAGGTTTGTGAAGTATATATATAAATTAAATCTTATTTTGGATATATAGGGCTTCTATTTGATGAATAACATAAATATCCATACTAAACAATGAAATTAGACAGTTTAATTTGTTAAAATCTACGTTATATTTAAACTGAAAGTTGTGACGCGTTTCGCTAACACAGTAGCTTTCTCAAACGAGTGGTGAAGGTATGATGAAAAATTCTCAATTCATACAGTGCTGTATAAAAATGTATTATGTATATTAAGTAAAATGTTGATCTAGTGCCATATTATAAACTTGGCAACAAGAATCAATGTAAAATATATACGCAGTTCGAAACACGATCTCTATCGATTATTACCCAAATCCATCTAATTTAACCAGTTTTTAACAAATCAATTTACAATTAACACTTCTATAAAGACAATAATTAATACAATTATCCAGCTTTGGTCCTTCGAATACGGATTATTTGGGTACATCACAATTTAAAAGATTAATTAAAGTTATTACAAATCTGAAATATATCAACAACGAGGTAGAACTAGTTCAACATTCAATAGTTCCAGTCACCTGCTGCGCGAGTGCAATTTATAGTAGACCAAATCAAGAATCAAGAAAACAATCATTGCAAAGCGTCAAGAACTATCAGGTCAACTAGGAATGATCAACAGGTTAGTCCATTATTTCCTTTCTCAACCTTATTTTTTCATTTGTGAATAAAGTTAGACAATTATTTTATTTTGAATTATGATTTCGTCTATTATTTGAGATTGTCTCTGTCTGAATATTAAAGGAATTAAATAATCTATTTTGCCATGGCAGATATTAAACAATTAATTCGGAATAGGGATCTATTAAAACCAGGCTAACTAATTTGGAAAAATATGTAAATTCAATTGAAAATCCAAGTACAACAGACATTTTATCAGAGGTAGATACAGTAGATATACTTATGAGGTACGAAAACAATGTTAATTTAATAAATGAATTCGAAACTATTCAACAACAACTCAAAGAAATATGTGAAGAAAAAGATTTAGAGTCACATTATGAGGAAAGGGAATTAATATTTAACAAATATTACAAATCGATTATCTTTTTAAAAACTTATTTAGACAAACATTCATCTTCTCAAGTTTCGAGACCTTCAGCAATAACAGCCCAGGAATCTTTACAAAATTTCTTACTTCCAAAAATTGAACTACCAACATTTAATGGGGAATATGAGCAGTGGCTAGACTTCAAAAAGAATTTCATGTCAACTATTGACTCAAATTCCACTTTGAATGATGGACAAAAATATAATTTTTCAAAGGCTTCACTAGAAGGTTATGCAAAACGCTCTATAATGGGCAGTGACGATAATCAAGAATATCATACAGCATGGGAGATGCTTTGTGAGAAATTTGACAAAAAGAACTTCCTCGTAGATACTCATATTAAAGCAATATTGAACATTAACTCTATTAACAAAAGTGTTTATTTTCAATTTAGAAATTTCATAGATGAAATCTCGAAACATCTTTCTGCTCTAGATAGTATGAAGTTAACTAAAGAATCTTTATGGGATATGACAATAATACACATAATTTATCATAAACTAGATAAACTAAGCCAAAATAAGTGGAAAGAAATTTATATACAGTGCATTAATACTGAATTTCACGGATATCGACAAAAGTATCATAATCCATTTACATGGAGATAAAAAGTAGAAAAAATTTAGGTTCTACATGCAAAATTTCAAAATTTTCATCGAAAGTGTGTTGGTTTGTTGATAAATGATTTGAGTAGTTGGAATCTGATGTTTGTGTTATGAAATTCTAGTTTCAAAATTTCTAAAAGTTGTACCCATGTAAATTTTGTCACAGTTGTCATTGCCATATTTCAAGTCATGAACTCCTGATTTGTTTAATTTTGGAGAATTAGTTTTGTTATTTTTAATGGGTTTGGATGAATTGTAATCGGTTTTACAGCAAAGATTCAAGTCTAAGGTTCCTGAAAATGATTTGATTTGTAAGGATGGTATTTAAATGTATATTAGCGTTCAAATAGATTATTTTTGTTTTCATCAGAAGGAAATATTAGTTCTAGAGTATGTTTTAGTATCTCATTTTTCATGATATTGTCTATTAAATTTGGACCGCCAGGGCAACAGGCCACGGCAAGTTTCACCTCATGTTGGAAGACAAATTCAAATCAAGCCAACTCCGTTCCCATTCCGTGCACGAGAGAAGACATCGTCGCTATCGCTCTTAGAGCTGCAAGCGTCCTGAGCCTTCCTTCGTCTTATCTTTAGCGTGTGCAAGATTTGAATTTGGCGTGCCTATTTTTTAAAATTGGGTTTTTTGAAATATTCAATTTGCATTGAATGTCAAGTATTTCAATAAATAATTATTATTTCCATTCTTTGTATCGATTATTCAATAATAATTGAATTGAATAAATGTATTCGGGAGTAAGTAAATTCATTTTTTTTATTTTTTTTCAACTTAACGTTAATTTTCACGAAGTGTTCTAGCTTTTCCCCTTTTGCATCTGGTTTTAATTGGTTTCGTTTCGTTTAAAAAGCTTGTGGAGTCCAATTCAATAATAATTGTGAACACAATTCCAGTGATAGCGTATAAAATAGTTCATATGGTTCAATTGAGCGAAAAAACTACCGTGAACCAATATTGCGAAATATGGTTTAAATGACTAGAAAAAAAACATTTTTAATCCACCACGTAATTGAGGTAACAGTCCCTTCCAAAATAAATTTAATGAGGTGAAAATGTACTCAATTATTGACACACAAATTGAGAATTAAAGAATTAAAATAGCACAATTAACATGTGTATTAGTTATAAATATACAATAATTTGCGGAGGGAAAAACAAAATCGTAAATCCGATATATTATAATCGGGTAATGGTTATTATCAACTAATTAAACATATTCAATGCCGTATCAAAAATGTCTTAATTAAACCATACTTCAGTTTGAACTCTTTTTTGTCTTAACAAAAAAAAAACAAATACAAAACACAACAAAAACGGGCAAGCAGAATTTTCAATAAAATACATCGAATAACTTAATATTTGATGACGGTACGGAAAGTTTTCGAATATTTGAAAATTCATTCACCTGTCTCCAATAATGCTTCGACATCGGAATTTTCATGCTTACAATTTCAATCATTCAATCAAGAGAGTCTACTCCAAATTGTTCTCTAATTTATGGGCAAATTTAAATGTGACATTAAGTTGACGGCTTTTGGTTTTAATTAAAATGGATATATACCGAACGTCCTTTCAGTTGGAAAATTTGAACATCGGGAGCGGATATACAGGGTGGGGCAATCTTCTGACATCGGAGGATTACATCGTTGTGGTGATAGATAGAACTTTATAGATTTGTGTGAGCTAATACAGTTACTGAGGGCACATTTTACAATTAATACTGAGCACAGCCAATGATGTCTGTATGACATTTGAATACAAAGACCTGTTGATTTATTTTAATTTACTGTTCTGCAGAGTGTTAAAGAGGAGGTCTTTTTTGCTAATAATTGGCCATATCTTTGTAAAACACCCTTATAATATAGTGCTATATTTTTGTAACGCTCTCGGTGAGATCTTTTCGATTCTTGAACAAAATATAGTACGTTCCATTTAAAAAAATGTAAGTTTGTGCTGCTACGTGGTTTTGGAACACCCTGTAGAATCGAAAGTATTTTCAAAATGTGCCCTCAGTAACTGTATTAGCTCACACAAAACTATAAAGTTCTATCTATCACCACAACGATGTAATACTCCGATGTCAGAAGATTGCCCCACCCTGTATAATAGAATTCGAATTTGTGTACCTTGGACCGGTAGGTAATGCAATAAATTCTAACGTTGATAACTGAAAGAAATATCAATGTGGAAGCAGAAGATGAGTCGTAAAGTGAATAACGACACAAAATTCTCCGTTTCATGGTTTACTAACAGCGAGTAAGAAGAAGGTGTTCAAAAACACAGAACCACTTACGTCCTGTACCATCAATTATCAAGGAGCTACACCCGATATAATGAAAATTCAAACTTGTTTTTCTTCGCTACCCAACTTTTATACTAATTTTCACCCAAGTGGCTCAATGCTCCTCGTCCCTTTATTTTAACCTCCATTTGTCTATTTAATGTTAATCACTTTCATACCGAATATTTCCATTTGAACACTTATTTTTGTTTTTTTGATCACTTTAAGGTATGTTATGCCCCTGTCCCTGTTAAAATTTCATTTTTCCGAATCGTTTAACATCCCTGTACTTTTCATCTTTATTTTCCCGTTGTATCCCTTCCCATTACGGATTCCAAGATTATCCTATTCGATCATTGGCATATCCCTTTCCTTTCAATTAAGCTCTTCCTCTCTATTTACACCTGGATTTCGCAACTATTTTGGTGACACACTAGGTTATACCCAACTTTTTCAAATATCAAATTTTCATTCCATTTTTCAAAAAGACACATTCTCCTACGTCGCATCTCTACACCAAGGTCCATGTTACCTTTCCAAGTTTTTTCGTAGCATCTTTTGTGCCTTTTTCTAATAATTCCACGCTGC
Source organism: Galerucella pusilla (assembly GCA_910591695.1). Taxonomy (NCBI): domain Eukaryota; kingdom Metazoa; phylum Arthropoda; class Insecta; order Coleoptera; family Chrysomelidae; genus Galerucella; species Galerucella pusilla. The sequence continues at coordinate 120,889 of CAJUYI010000166.1, forward strand.
TTTGAATCTTCCTTTCATACAGGCTGTTTCGAAACACTTATGCCAAACGCAAACTACTGATGCTAGATGTGACTTCATCTCCTTCTAACCTAATTCACCCCCATCTTAAGGCTCCTCCTACGGAAGGCAAGATGGCGCTGCTAACTTATTTTTAAAATCCTCAAAAACCAGTACCTAAAAACTACAAACTTGGTTTATTGTATAATCCTGCTGTTATGAATTGTTGATTGTGTCATGTAGATTATTTTTATATACTAAAAATTTATAAATTAGGTACTCATTCGCTTTTAATTTGAATATTTGATAACGACGTATTTTACAGTGCACATCATGTAAATAATAATTCCAGATGGCAGGAATTGACAATAATTCAGATTCAGTAGTGGAATACATATGAAAACACTCCTTCACAAATTAAAAAAATTGCAATGAATGGAACTTTGAACCTTTTACGTCAGTTATATTGTGACTGTGGCAACACTGCTCACCCCTCACATGACAATTACCACATGTATAACCTGTAAAATTACACTATAACCTATTCAAAGAATAAATGTAATAAAGTTGAGTGCGACATTACTTCAATCAAATCCCACACAGTAAGAATACACTTGTGAAAAATTTATGGAATTGAGAAACGATAAGAAAATCTCAACATTTTCTGAAATTTAGTTCTAGCATATTCACAGGAACAATAAAAATCTCATAAGGCTTACACACTGTGGTCCCGATATTCAATGCTGCGGAGCACATTGAGCATTGTCAATTATGTGGATATCTCAAAATATGTGAAATTGTCACCATTCATGAAAAGGAGAAATAAAAAATACTTTCTCAAACACCAAAAAATACGCCGAAACCGCTTTACGAGTTATGTGGTCCCTTCTAATTGCAAACCAGAATGGTTGTTGTGAAATATCTTGTGGATAAGCCAAATCACTTTGGAGTGTAATTCAATATCCGTCGGGGCCTATAGCCCGGGAAGTAGTTGTTGCTTCACCAGCAACATCTGACTATATCATTTTTGTTACCGTTATTATTTAAAGGCACATTCTAACATCCCTTTGAAAATAATAGTTTGAACAGGCTATTTTGGAGGAATACTTTGAAATTTCGAGGGACATGTGGTTAGCGAATACCTATTTGATATTAGCGCCGGTTTAATTTATAACGACCTCTAAATTTCAAAGAAAGAGTTATATAATAGGACCCATAATCTTATAACTTTTTAAAAACCCTTCAAAATCGGTAACTATCACTGAAAATGAACAAGCTATGTTTAGAAAACAATAAATTTTTTCTTCAAAATTCGAATAGTCTTATCGAAGTTGTAATGTTATTGAGGGTTGCGAAGTTGCGAAATAAGCTTAATACATCTGTATCTGTAGAGTGGGGAGGGTGAGTGTGTAGGCTCAC